>VDFB02270651.1:684456274-684797019 GCA_007258455.2 Sequoia sempervirens | reverse complement strand
TGTGTGGTGGATATTGTAAACGATCAAGAACCTATATTTATCCATTGGAACAAATATTAGTCACCAACCAATCAAATTAACCCATTCTAGTGTGCTTAAACTAGTAAAATTCTATGTAGTGTCTACATGTTGACTTCATACTTATCCAACATGGTACTACATCATTTTATCATTATTACATGCATTATCCATAACATTACTACATTTTGAATTATGACCAATGAGTAATTCTCATGTGCATAACCACCAAGGACCAATAATTTACCAACATGTTAAACATAAGAATTATACTCTTGGTTGTATTTATTATGATCAATGGCGCATGCATATGGGTAAAAAATATCAAGTAGTTAGTGCACAACTTGAGAAATTAACAAGTGCATAGGAAAATTAATCATTATGGGAAGTTTACCCACTATTAAATAAAGCTACAAAATATAAATAAAGTGCATAGAAGGCAAGCAATGGGATAAATTGGTAATCTAGAATAAGAGTTACTAATGAACAATAATTTTATGGAATTAAAAAATGTTTTAAGTTATCTACAATTAGCTAGGATAAGTTAGTGATGAATTAAAACAAAACACAAGGAAATAAATTTTAAATAAATGCATGCTCTAATAGGGTTATTTATGATAAATTTAAAACCATATATAGAAACAAACTAAACAATAGCAGCAAAAAAAATGAAGCTTATTTGGTAGGAGGGGAACACAAGGGTTGATATTAACTTGGTTGAGTCTATTGATTTAGATTGGATAGGTGATTGAGGATATCAAGTCAAATTTTGTCTATAGCTTCTCACTTGGTTTAGGTCATATTTGTTGGTTGAGAAAGTAATATGCTACTAATATATCTTACACTAAGGTTGAGTATTATGGGGCTATGAATGCAACCACTAAGGCTATTTGGCTTTAACACATTCTCATCAAGTTTGGTATCCAATTTTGTCAAGAATTTTTCATAGTTTATGTAAACTAGAATGTTATTTAGATCTCACATGACCCTAGTCCATTATTAGTAGACCAATGATATAGAGGTTTATATGTAGTGTATCAAGGAGCTTATTCATGGACAAGTCATTAATCTCCACTAAAACTTGAATATTGAGAAAAATATTAGCATTTTCACCAAACCATTTGTACAAAAATCAAGTTTCTTTGACTATGAGCTTTATTAAGGGATATTAACTTTAACATTTTGATCCTGGGAGAAAATTTTTCTAATGGGGTGAATAGGAACTTTGTGCAAATGAAGTTTCTCTATTATTTTGTAACTTTCATAAGACTATAATGTGTATGAGCCGATTCAATTCCATTTATTTCAAAAATAGAACATTTTTTACTATTTTAAATGGGTCCATGCCTCAATATATCCAAAATGGACCTCACTATTTAACAAGGAAATAGCATGCCAAATGGAAATATATAGAACAAAATAGTGCTCTTCTAAAGATAGATCAAGTTTGATATGTAATGCCAATCATCTAACAAATGCTTAATTTAAAATTTTTAAAAAGAAAGATAATAATCAATCAAACTCCTGAAGTTCCCTCACCTAAGCATATGATATAGAAAACAACAAAGAATCTCCATGTCTCCAGTGGCTTCCCCAAAAATGATACCTATTTTTGGACTTGGCAGAGTTGTAAGCACAATATATGACATATTCACAACAAAAAATCTTTAAAAAAAAGTAAAACAAGTTGAACAAAATTTGAGATGAGAAACCTAGGAAACAGTAGAAAGCATGAAACATGCAAAATCACTACTTAGTACTTAAAGGATATTTGACTACCTGTGCAAGTCTAGCTAGAAGATACAAAGCCAAGGTATGCCTCCTGCTAGGATCATCTAAAGCTAACACTAATAATCCCACCATAGATCTTGCCAAAAATCTATTCCACATTATGCTTGGTTAGTGATGATACAAAAGCATTAATAAATTGCATAAATGACATCAAAATTTGCAATTTAGTTCCTAGAGTGGAAGTCTAGCTTTTAAAATTAAACAATATCAGGTAAATCTAGAGCATGATACCAAACATATATTCCTCTATAACAATCACCTGATAGCTCAAAAGAGATAAAAATTGTGACCTGAAGAAGCTATATTTCTTCCCAACCAAAGCCATTATGCCCACTGTGTTCTTAGGATTTGACTGCACAAATAAACCAACATATGTTGGATCCAAATTTTATTTCCCTAAATCAATTTGTAACAAATCCAAAATGATGAACCACAAATATAAACAGATGGGTTAATAAAAATAACCTGGAAACCTGGGTTTTTGCCCCACATATAAGATTGATTGTATTTGCCTGTGCCTAAAATCTAGAGGGGTTGTAATCCCCATTTCTCATCCACTCTGAATTGTCTATGCATATAATAGTAGCCTAACAGAACACACATGATATATTACTTAATATATTTGAATTAAACTACCTAGGGCAAGGATTGAATGGTTTAATATCAAATTGAAATTGTGAGAATGATGTATACCTCAAGAACCATGGTGCAGAATGAATTCAATTAGCAATGGAGATTCTTCCGCCCATGGCCAATGATCTAACATCTACGATCTCCATTCCACTGGCCCGAACCAATCACATGACCTACTGCCCTGACCACGGTGGGAAGGAAGGGGGAAAAATATTCATGAGCTCCAACCAAATGGCTACCTATATTCTTCCATCCAATTTAATCGCATGAAATACCTTCCTTTGACCATTGATCTCCCATGCCTTCTCTCTGAAAAATTTGAAACGGCAAAATCTTTTAGCTTTTGATCTATACTTTCCCGCCTCCACAAACTAAATCTATTTTATGAATTGGTAATTTTTATTTTTGTGACTAGTTATTTAGTTGTGTTTTTTACCCAATGATCAAATTAGTCATTTATAGCTGTGTTGCAAAAAATTAGTAGAATGATTAAAAGTTTTAGTCATGTGAATAAAATTCTTAGTCACATAGTCATTTATTTTCCAAATTCTACTCAGTGTTGTTCTAACATGCTCTAGGTTTACTACTAGCTTTGAACAAATAACTTTGACTTCAAGAGGTTTAGATCTCCTTAGACTTGATTTGTCACCGCCTTCGCTCCTTTCTTTTCCTTTTTCCTTAGGGTTTCCATGAAATATTTAGGTTTTTGTCGTGCTGATGGATACCTTCCTCCTCATCTCTCCTTCGTAAAGCGTTGTCCCACCACATCTTCAGTCTTCAATATAACAAAAGTACTCCAAATAGCCATAACAAGAGAATCCCATGAATTGGGCAAAGCACAAAGCAATATGTGACATTTCTCCTTCTCATCCATTTTGACACCAATTGATGCCAAT
Source organism: Sequoia sempervirens (assembly GCA_007258455.2). Taxonomy (NCBI): domain Eukaryota; kingdom Viridiplantae; phylum Streptophyta; class Pinopsida; order Cupressales; family Cupressaceae; genus Sequoia; species Sequoia sempervirens. The sequence goes on along the minus strand of VDFB02270651.1, from coordinate 684,793,681 downwards.
TGAGCCACCATCATGGTAAATGCTTCCAGGTGGTTTGTAATTCATCCACCCTCTTCCATTCTCAAGGAATATGGTTTCTTCCTCAAGAAAATATTGTTCACTAAATATTTTACTTGATACATCTCACCAAGCTTCTTCCATAGTTTTTGTGTAGAGGTCTCCTCATGGACATTGATTAAAATAGATTTTTCCAAGCAAACTTTGATTAGACCCTTGACTTTATGGTCCATAACATCATATTGAGCAACCAAAGTAGGATTTGTAGGCCTGGAAACTTTCTCATCAACAACATCCCATAGATATGGATCTATCAACATATCCTCCATCTTCAGCTTCCACATCTCAATTTTATTTCCAAAAATTTTATCCACCTTTAATCTCCCTAATAAACTTGCCATCTGAAAATTCTTACAACAAGATCACAAAGTATCTTTTGCACAAAATTCTGCTCAAATCTAGATTAGTTCAAAAAACCCAACAACCCAAAATTGAAACCAAAGGTGACCAGGATTTGATACCACTTGTAAGGAAGCTAAAGTAGTAGAAAAAATTCCAACACTAATCTTGGGAGGAGAATAATGCAAAACTTTATAGATCTTTTCAATAGATTAAAAAATTTAATCAGAAATAAACATAAATATCATGCATACCACAACATAGTGATTTACATGGGGAAAACCCTGTCATGAGAAAAACCCCACACACCAAAAGCCACCCAATATATTATTTAGAAAACACAAAGATTTCAATATACTTGCAGAGCAAGCTTTTCATAGGAGTATCATCACCAGAGATCTAGTGACAACATGACCACTATCACACTCTCAGAATACATCATTATCTACATTCATAGTATGTAATTCCCTCATAAAATAGGGTTATATTCTAGGGCAAGACAAGCCAACAAAATATTTGCCATTAGATCTGAGATCTAATAATGAACAATCCAGATTTACAATATATCATTAATTTTATGTATGCTAGTCATTTAAGAGTTTTTGTTAACATAACATGCATCCCACTCTACCCCTCCACCTCGTGCTCCCATTGTATATTACACTTATTTGTATAACTAGGATATATAGCCTATCAACAATAAACCTTATATAATTGCAAGGTTGAGACACATTTTCCCAACAAATAATAAATGGAATATGGATGCTTTTAGAGGCTGGGGTTTTCCCTCTTGAGGGTTTTCCTAGAGTATATCTTGTGTTATCTTGTGGCTTATCTATTTGATCTATACATTTAGTTATTTTGTAAGCTTGTATGCATTATTTTCTCTCATGGGGTTATGTAGTATGTAATGCCCTCATAAAATAGGGTTATATTCTAGGGCAAGACAAGCCAACAAAATATCTGCCATTAGATCTGAGATCTAATAATGAACAATCCAGATTTACAATATATCATTAATTTTATGTATGCTAGTCATTTAAGAGTTTTTGTTAACATAACACGCATCCCACTCTACCCCTCCACCTCGTGCTCCCATTGTATATTACACTTATTTGTATAACTAGGATATATAGCCTATCAACAATAAACCTTATATAATTGCAAGGTTGAGACACATTTTCCCAACAAATAATAAATGGAATATGGATGCTTTTAGAGGCTGGGGTTTTCCCTCTTGAGGGTTTTCCTAGAGTATATCTTGTGTTATCTTGTGGCTTATCTATTTGATCTATACATTTAGTTATTTTGTAAGCTTGTATGCATTCTTTTCTCTCATGGGGTTATGTAGGAAATAGATTAAATGAACTAGGTATTATGCATTATTTCTTAACAATAAGTTAACCCATAAATATTTAATCATGTCATCTTGCTTATGGATGTCATTTATAAATCAAGTTTTTAGATAGTCATATAACTTGACAAAATTACATGTTATAGGAGTTATAATATAGCATTATAAAAGATGTATTTTTGGTTGAACTCAACATTTTATTATTATTCCAGGTCTATAAACATTTGTCACAACCTTGATTCTAATAGTGGGGTTTTGTGATATTCTTATGCCACATTTAAATAGTAGACCTTAAGGGGGTCAAAATGGAGGTGGAAGGACCCATGAGAAGCTAGAGGAATATTCCTATCTATAATTAGTTTCTCACTTAGAGATTAAAGTCATCACTTGAGAGGTGGTTTTGATAGGGCTAGCTGCATCTCCTTTTAGTTTCTAGTTATATTTTTCTATTTGTTGTGCTATGTTTAATTTTGATTTCCTTTTGTTGGTTGTTGATAAAGAGTGGTGGTTCTAGAAGAGTTATGTTATTTTATTTATCGTCTCTTAACTAATAATGAGAAAAAGTAGGTCTTCCTGATCAACTAGAAACTAATCTTATACTTTTGATAGGTGTTGCATATGCTAGAGAAGTTGAGGAAAGGTGGGATCAAATGACGTGTATGTGGTCTAGCAATCAATGATCGATTAAGGATGCAACTAAGGAATATGCATACAACAAATCATTAAGACAATGGTCAATGTAGTTGGGAATTTGGTAATGTTAACTCCATTTTTAAACTTGACAAATTTTAAACTTTTGAGTTAACTCCTTGCATTGAGAGCCTCTTAGTCAAAAGAATCTTCAATCATCCAAAAATGCAGAGTATATTGCCATTTTGAAGCAAACTTGTTGGTTGTCTCAATTACAAGCCCTACAAACAATGATGTGGATTGGCAAAAATCACGAAAATAATTAAATTTCAAACAATATGAAGATTTATGCAGAACTCTTTTACAAGAATAATCTGGATGATATCATGTCAAATGTGGCCAATTTTCATACTGACCCACCCCTCGGTTTCCAAGATATTAAAGCTTCAATTTTTATTGGTCAAATTACGGAAACTATTAAATTTGAGGTTTTAGTCAGTCAAAATGGAATTATTTTTTTTGGTTTTGTAATGCTGCTTTCAACAATATGGCTAGTTTACTTATCCAAAGGCTTTTCGAGTTGCAAGATATTAAAAGTTTAATTTTATACAATGTGATTACAAGAACAATTTAACGTGAAGCTTAGTGAAATCTGGTACAAAACGGTTTGACAGGAAGGTTCATGATATCAATATTGACAATATGGAAAAGGTTTTGTGAGAAAATATTAATCTAGTCAAAAGTTATGTATTAATCTTCATTTACCGATTTGATTGTTTATTAGACAAATTCATAAGATTTCTAGAATAAATTTTAAAAGAGGATTAATGTTAGTCAATAGTGTAAATATTAACTTTAGCAATCTGTGACTTACAAATTGATGGCAAAATTTAATCTTCATTTGTCCATTCGGTTGTTTATCAAACAAATTCATAAGATTTCTAGGAGAAATTTTTAAAAAAGATTAATGTTGGTCAAAAGTGTAAATATTAACTTTAGCAATTTGTGACTTACAAATTGATAGCAAAATTCTAAACAAAGCCTTATGGACAGTTTTGTGTAGATTGGCACTGTCGATGATAAAGGTAATATCAATATTCATCGACAACTTCACTAGTTAATAAATACTTCTCAAGCACCAATCAAAGGAAAATAAGTGGTCACCTGTAATTTTAAACAAGTTGAAACTCATCATAGTGAAGGAGCTACCATTGAGCTTTCAGAATCAAAAGCAAAAGTGCTTAAACCTTGCAGTGCAAAATTCACTAACTGCATGGCTTGCCATGATCAAAAGAAAACTATGACCTTCCCCAGAGAAAATATGACTTACAAAGAAAGTCACTGCCCACCAAAGGATGAAAAGTTTCATTGTCTCATTCCTACCCCAAAAGGATATAGAAATCAATTTCCGTGACCAAAGAACCGTGACTATGTTCCTTATGCAAATGTTCCCTACAAAAGTCTTACAATAGAAAAGGGTTATTCTGAATTGGGTTCAGTTTGAAGGTGATGTGTTCAAGTTTCCTAGAGGAAGTGCAGTGTTTCCTCAAGGTGTAGTGATCTCGATTTCTTATGGCACTGTCAGAGTTGCATTAGGTGTAGTGATTAGCTGGAGTACATATCTCTTCAAGGGAAATGTTTTAACCATGTCCTTTGTACCAAGAGATTCACATGAAGCCCAAGTGCAAATTGCCTTGGGCCTGCTGTTATAAATGTCATAAGCACAGAGCGACTTCCTTATCCTTCCAAGGCATTTTGATATGTCTTAGTGTTCACGTTGTTTGATTCCTTGGACTGCAAATGATGGACTTTATCTAGTGGAAGTTGATCGAGTTTTGAGACCATGAGCTTATTGGATTCTCCCAAGACCTTCCATCAATTGGAGACAATATTACCAGAGTTGGCAGAGATCAAAAGAAATAGCAGAAATTTTATGTTGGGAAAAGAAACATGAAAAAGGCGATATTGCTATCTGGCAAAAGAGACTTGTAATAGGCAGTCCTGTCCTAGAAGCCAACACAATCTTGAAATGCCTCCTACCTATGAATCAATGAATCTTAATGATGGTTGGTCTAAGAAAATGGAACAATGCATTACACCTAGATACCTAAAGTGAATGATCCAAATGAGGAAGCTGGAGGAGTCTTGATAAAGGTGGCAAATTTTCATTATACATGAATGGAGACTTGTTGAATGGAAAAATTCGACCTTATGATGCATTTGACAATTCATGCTTGATACATAGAGTTTGCTATGTAGAATGACGAGTATAGGAGATTTATGCAAAGCGGAGGGAGTTATCCTGGAATATGGAATATGAAGATGGTAATAAAGATGAGAACACAAAATTTATCATGTCTTATACAAGCCTCCTCATCATTCAATGCAATATAATGAGGAAATGGTGAATAGAGAATGCAATTATATTACATGTAATTGAAGGTCAAATTGTTGATGAGCAAGTGACTCAGATTGCAAGAAGATAGTGCCTACCTCGACAAAACCAATAGCTTCATTTTTCTTTGAATTTATAGGTTTCAAATTGTCTTTTTGGAAAAGTGACTTATGTTACTCATTGTGACTAAAGGTTAGAAATTGAACTTTATTTATGGAAAAGTGATAAAAATCCTAACTGAATAAGGCTTATTATTGCCTACCTCGTCAAAACCAATAATTTGGTCATTTTTTTGAAGTTATAGGTTTCAAACTGCCTTTTTGGAAAAGTGACTTATGTCACTCATTGTTACTAAAGGTTAGAAATCAAACCTTATTTCTGGAAAAGTGATAAAAATTCTAATTGAATAAGGTTTATTATTTTATAAACCGTTGTACTTCAAAAGGGTAGTTACTAGGTGATTAGAAAGTAGTTACAAGTAGTTATCAAGAAGAAACCTATAAATATGAGGCTCGTATTATTGCAAGGGAGAATTTTTACAAAAGGGGAAAACTTTTGAGAACTATCAAAGAGATTGTATCAAGACTTTTGCTTTTACACTTTTTACTTAAGAGGTTTTTGGAATTGAATAATTTCAAAAAGACAACGAAGAATGTGTTGGGTTCGTATGTCCTAAATGTTTTTTTTCATTATTATTACTGATTTTGCATATTTTAAATTGGCAATCCCTTTGTGTAGTTGTGGAATCTATTAGTCATTTTTATGCAATTGATGAAGCACAATCATATCTTGGTATCTTGGTTTGAATGTGTTGAAGTAATTTATCTCCTCGTATGTTGAGATTTGTTGTCCTTCTTTCATCATCATTGCATATCGAAAACATATTTTGTGATAAAACCCCTCGTAATTTGTCATCCATTGTGAAATCTCAGCTCATATTCATAGGTCTATTGTTGTGGTTTCTTTTATTCATTTTTCTTTAGTTTTATCTTTTCTCCTTTATGTACTTTCAAGTTAAAAGTACATAAAAAATACAAATACCCCCATCATACGAGGGAGTTTCCCCTCTCAAATGTAGAGGAAGATTGTTGTTTCACAAGCAATCTCTCCAACTGTTGGAGCATTATCACCACTTTCCATTGGGCAAGTCAGTTATCATTTCAAGTGCCAATTCACTTACCAACAAGTAACTAGGATAATCATAAGTTTTGATAGCCAAGATAGTGGAAGAATAATTTTGGTAACTAATATAATAAAAGAAATTGTAGCTAAGATAGTGAAGAAATAACATTTTAATTTTTTTCGTACCACAAGTAGTATAGATGGTCAAAGGCATGTTGATAGTGGAATTTTAACATTCTTGTATCAATATTGTTAGGAAAAGATATCAAGTAGATTCAAACTATGAGAGGTAGTGGCACAAGGTACTAGACATACAATATTGATAGGTGTTTCTCGCACATGAGTGTGAAGCAAAGGGTCAAGAATCAAGAGGGTGTGTATAGGTGTTGAAACTTGTTGATCAATATTGGGAGATAAGAGTTCTAGTTTATATAGTGGAAATATGAGGTAGAATGATGAATGTTTTGAATCATATTTCGGCCTCTTTGAATCAAAGAGAGGTTTTTTATGCTTATTATTCAAAATGGTATGCACTAATGTTGTGTTAGCTTAATTTTTTGTGATTAAAAATTTATGTTTTGGATATTTATAGTTGTTGATGGTATTTGCATGTAGTTGAAAGAAATGAATTTATAAACCTTTTTTATAATAAAAATATAATTAAAATAATATATTATATGTGTTCCTCTTATCATTCATCAATATAATTCTGTATTTGATCCTATCTCCTAAAATACTTCTTTGTACTTATATCATAGTTCTTGGGTTTGTGTTCATTAACTTGGGTCTTATGGTCTCTCAAGTAGCTACAAACTCATTTCCTCATGTGGTTTTACTTTATCCAAAATAATGTATTTTTCATATTGTTTGAAATATTTGATCCTTTTCCACTAATTTTCAAGAATAATTTATATTGATGCACTTGTCCTCCTTTCACATTGGTGCCAAGCATTTTTCATGTGAGTAATTTCACAAGGGATCTCATGCAATAAATAGATCTAGTTCCTTCTAGAAATTATATAGTAAAATTTCCTAATGAATTTATGATATATATTTAATTTTATTTCATACTCATAGTGGAAGATCAAATTTTCATATATGAAAATGGTCTACATGTAATTAAACAAAAACATATATCAACATTGCAAACATCTCCAATTAGTACCATAGTAAATATTCTTTGCATATGCAATCCACTTTTTAGAGAACCCAACTATGAATATACACCCAATGAATGCCTTAATAATACCATTCAAACGGGAGATATTATTGGTGTAAGTACAAAATCATAATTAATTATTTGTAAGAATTTTTGTTACTTTTGTAAACTTTAAGAGTTGTGTTACACAATTCCCATTACTATGTTTCTTATCTAGAAATTTTAGTTATTTTGAACTATTATTTCATTCTCATTCTCTAGATCCATGATGTTTTTATAGTTTTCCTTGAACCATTGGAGGTATTTAAATGTTTTAAAAATGATACTCAATAATGTATTGAGAAGGGAATCCTTGGATTTTAGAGAGATAATGTAAATGTAAATGAATGGATTAGAAAATAACATAAACAAAAGATCATGTTATTGAATAGATCATAAAGTATAATAGCAAGGAAATATATAAGAACATAATATAATGCTAAACCAAAATGTTGTTGTATAATCATTTTTTGATTTAAGGTAAAAGCAAGAAGTTGGATCCACATATGGGGGAATTTTCAATTTCGATAAAAACAAGCACTTGTTTCATAAAAAATGGATACCTATAGATTTAGGCTTGAGCTCCCAAACCAATTTTTTTAAAAATGGGTACCTGTTCTAAAATGTATACCCATTCTAAAATGTGTACTCATTCTAAAACATGTACATGTTCGAAAATGGGTACCTGTTTTGTTTTTCAAAATGAGTACTTATTTCTAATTACATTATATTTTATAATGAGTATGTTTTTCATAAATTTCTAAATTTGAAACCCATGCCTTTTGATATTGAGTTGGGCTTGGAAACCCACCCCTTAGCCTTGGACTTGTAAGTACTATTGGACTCAGGGAACACTGAGAGAGGGGGGGTGAATCAATGTTCAACAAACTTAAAGTTTAAATTCAGATCTCAAACCATTTACAACACATAAATAGAAATAAAGATGCAAGCATATGAAAAGGATAATCAATGCACCATAACACCAATATTTTTACGTGGAAACCCTGTTAGGGGAAAAACCACGATGGAGATTAATCCACGATTATACTCTATTAAAATTATGAATAAAAGGGAATGCGCTTGCATTTAGGCACACTGCTCAAAATAAGGAAGGATCACTGCCTTACAAAATGCTTGTGATTAGAACAAAAAGTTGAATTGAGAGGATAACATCTTTGAATTCCTGGATTTAGTTCCAATGAAGCTCAGTAGACGATCTTCAACCCTTCTAACTAATTCTTTATTTTTTCTCTACTCTGCTATGCTCTTCTCTATTTTTCTACCCTTCTGAAACTGTACATAGATCGCTCAATCACCCTTCTAATAATTTCACACACATCTGCTCTGCTCTACACACATATTTTCACACCTCCACACACACTTCTCTCACACAAAATGAATTACCGATCTCATATATCTATCTGCTAACAAAAATTTCATTGCTTCAAGTCGGCTTTAACAAAACATGAAATATCCTTCAATGTTCAGCTCAAATCACAAATTAAATTTAATGTGCACCCATCAAAGTCAACTAAGACATAGCTAGGACCCAAAACAAAATAACCAACACAAGAAACAATTAAACAATTACTCCTTATACATCCGCAACAATATGCGACATTCACTAAGTCGGCCACAATGAGCAAATAAACAGAAAAATATCCTGCCAAAGTATCCAATCGAAACTCCTAACTCATACACTGATCAATGCAACATCACAAAACTTTAACAAAAAGATAGTATGGATTCTTAACAAACTCTCTCAGAGATCCACAATTCAAAATGATGATTCAGTGAGTCATACAGATCGATATGCTAACCAGATACCTTGTTCTTCATACTTTCTACTGGTAAAACTCTGATCTTTACTTATCTTTCCAGTATGGATAAATCTTGGTCTGTGGACCGATAGGTTGAATTAGGTTTCCATCAATGACAACACTAGAAGCCACATGTCATCAAACAAGCCATATGCCAACAATCTCCCCCTTTGGCATTGATGGAAACACTTAGTGAAAAATGACTAAGGGTCAGAATATTCAAAATCTCAAAACTCAAAATCCCCCTTAGAATGATAAAGCATTTTTCACTACTTTCCTCCCCCTTTGACATCAATGACAAATATATTCTTCACTAAGCTCTTTCCCCCTTTCAAAAATTAAAAATTTGGAGTACAACTGCTTCTTAAGTTAGAAAATTAACTTGTACTTATCTTTCATACCTGGAAGAAATTTCTTCCATGCTTCTACAAAAATCCCAATGATTAAGATCATGTTGTTATTCTCAGATGTCTTGTTAATAATTTGAATGAGGGATTATGGGATTGTAATTGCTTCTTCTAGTTTTTCTCCTTTCCTCAAAACCTCAATCAACTGCTCCAACCTGCATTCAGTTAGATCCTTGACTTTCCAAAAGGTGTCCATAAGATTTTTTCTGGAAAGGCGAACTTTTGCATGCTCAGACTGTAATTCCTGAATATTTTTCTTAACTGCTCCATCCTGGTCCTAAAGCATATTGTAATCTTGACCAATTTTGATCAACTCAGCTTCATTTTGCTCCAAAGATTCCTTATACCTCCCAACAACATGAGGCCACCAAAGACAATAGTTGTAGATACTATTGGCTGAATTAATACATTCTCTCAACTCATTCATTTTCTTTTTTAGTTTGGTAAGGGACAACCTAAACTGCTCCTTCAGATGTAGAATTACTTCTTCCTCTTTCCTGTTCGGGGACTCAAATACCATAGCTTCCTTGATGCATTCAATTAATTCTTGTAGAATCACATTATGAAAACTCTCCAAACCAATGTTATTATGCACACAGTAAGAACTCAATGTGTTCTCAATCAGGTCCTGCTCATATGAGGGTCTCTCCAACCATAAGTCAACAATTTTCTTCATCCCATCTTTTTCTTAAAGAAGCTGCAATATCTTAGCTTTAAATAAGGCATCATCTTCTTCACTTCCTTCTGCCATTATTACATCCAGTTCAACTGATTCCAGTTCATCCCTAGGAGTGTACTCATCAAAGTCTTCATCTAGTATATCTACAATTAACTCTTCTTTTCCTTTTACTTCAGTTCTTGGGGACTTATGTGTTGGAGGGGTGTACACAAAAATTTCTTGTGCTCTCTTCTTCTTCCCCAACACTTCACCGGAGGAAGATCCAACTTCAAGCATATTTACCGGAAGGGGAATGTTAACTTCTCCAAATTTTTCCAGCAATTCATTAAAGAAATTTGCATATTCTTGCTCATAATTTCCCAAAGCATTAGAATGTTCAAAAATTTTCATACAAACCGGTTCACTTTCCTTCCATACCACATTAACATTCTAAGGCAAACAATTCAAGAAATACATCATGATACATATGATCAAAGTACCAAACTTGAAGGGGTAATCTACTTCTTTCGTCAATTGCACATTTTCCATCAATTGATCCTTCAACAATCCACACAAATCAAAGTCTTCATCTTCCATTATCATTTTGTGAGCAATATGTACTGCGCTTGCCGAAGTTGTGCCTTCCCTATTTTGGAATTTTTTTTTGTATGAAATCCCATGTGAAATGTACCTTGTTATTGGATCTTTGATCGTTGAAATTACTAGAGCCCTCTGATCTCCTATCACTCCAGTTAGGGCTTCAACTTCCTTGTTCTGAATCGACTTCTTTTTTGGAATATCCCCAATATTGCATAGACCAATTAAATTTCTAATCACATCCTTTGAAATAAGATAGGGTTTATCTAAGGTTAGAATGTGCTCATTCAATCTATTTAGGATAAACCTGACAACTTCCGCATTGACGAAATAAGGAAACTCATTCCAAATGTCCAAACTTTTATGTTTCACACCTTTAAGCCATTTCAATTCACTAGCTGGCAAAAAATTTCTCATAGCCCTAATCTTTCCACTACTATACTCATCCAAATTCACCATTCCTTTGATTTGCTTCATTTTTCTTTCCATAGGGAACAAGTTTTTCTACCGAGCACAAAATTCAAAATTCTATAAGCAACTGAAATGCCTGATGAATTTGCTGCCGAATTTGCTTTACTCCTTTGAAATTTCGCTACAAAGGCTCTCCTATTCTTCTTCAATGCAAGGTGAAAAATGAGGGTTCCAAATACCCTTTTATAACTCTGCGCACCTAACCTTTTTGCTGCATTAAATATTTTTCCCTAGGAGTTCTGGTTATTTTGTCTTCTTAGAGAGCAAAAGAAAAATTTGTCTGCGGACCTTCTACTTCTCATGTTTCTGCATAAGCGATCATTGATGCATTTGCAAACTTTTATCACAACTATTGACAATTTCTTGCATTTTGGTGCCAGCTACTTACAGGGGGACAAATGATTTTTCTTGAAAGACTCCCCCTAGGCCAATGGCCTGAGATCAATTTTTGGAGGAATTATCGGAGGCTGCTTTTGGCATGGGTTTATTTCCTTCATCAGATTCACTCTTCTTTACCCACGTTGTCTTCATCTAATCTCTTATCTCTTCCACAGTCACTTTTCCTTTTCCTTTGTCATCTTTTTGTGAAATTCTTCCTTTGTATACCAGACCTCTTCTATCCATGTTTCTGTTCCTGCAGAATCTTGCAATGTGACCAAATCTGTTGCAATTGTAAAACACTAGATTTCTTTGTCTAGACCATTCATTCCATTGATTTCCCTTTGATCTACACTGATTAGCAATATGCCCAAATTTTCCATAGGTGTAGCATTTAACATTCCTTATACTGAAATACATACTTCTGCATTCAACTGACTTATGACCAAACTTTTTGCAACTAAAACAATGACTGGGAAATGATGGACTGCTTGAATTTATTTTACCTCTACACTGAGAAGCCATATGACCAAATTTATTGTAAGCAAAGGAATAACCATTAAACTTCTGAGCATTGGGTTTTCTTACCGGATACCTTCTTCCTTTGTTCATATGATTTCTTTGTTTAGAATCCTTATGTTCAGATCCAAAAATTTCTCCTTTCTCATATCCAAGACCTCACTTATCATTTGCATCCTTATGTCCTTTAGTCAGCTCATCAAGCTTAGCATAATTGATCCTGAACTTCTCCTTGTATTCATTTGCAGTAGTGAGTTCATCTATGAGAATAACTATTTGTCTTTCAAGCTCTTGTTCATTATTTATGGATTGTTGTAGTTCAATCTCCATCTGAATAAGTCTACTTTTTACTTAGTTGCATTCTTCATATTTTTCTTTTAAAGACTGTGCTAAATTCTCCTCATTCTTCTTCCTTGCTTCAATCTCTTTAGTTAGCGTCATTGCCATAGATTCCATCTCAAGCTTTAGAGTAGCATTGTCCCTAGAAAGTTTTTCACATTCTTCAGTTATCTCTTTTAGGGTATGATTTAGGTGAACATCTTCCAAGCTTTTATTTTCTTTCTGCTTTAGTTGATCACAAATTTCCTTCCTCTTTTCTCTTGACTCATTGATTTTATCGTTCAATGATTGAATGAATTTCTTAGCATCCACAAGATTTTCTTTTAGTTCCATGAATTTTTCTTTAGACTAATCAAGATCATCAAGTGCCACCATAAGCTATTGTTGAAGACCACCAGAGTCCATTGCAATCCAAGATCCACCTCAAGCTGTTAAATTTCTGCAGAGGAACTATGCTCTGATACCAATTGTTGGACTCAGGGAACACTAAGAGGGGGGCTGAATTAGTGTTCAACAAATTTAAACTTTAAATCCAAATCTTAAACCATTTACAACATATAAACATAAATAAAGATGCAAGCATATGAACAAGATAATCAATGCACCATAACACCAATATTTTTACGTGGAAACCCTGTTAGGGGAAAAACCATGGTGGAGATTAATCCACAATTATATGTTAAAAGTATGAATAAAAGGGAATGCACTTGCATTAAGGAACATTGCCTAGAGCTCACTGCTCAAAATAAGGAAGGCTCACTACCTTACAAAATATCTGTGATTACAACAAAAAGTTGAACTGAGAGGATAGCATCTCTGAATGCTTGGATTTAGTTCCAATGAAGCTCAATAGATAATCTTCAACCCTTCTGACTGATTTTGTATTTCTGCTCTACTTTGCTCTACTCTTCTCTATTTTTTTTCCCTTCTGAAATTGTGCATAGATCATTCAATCACCCTTCTAATACTCGCACTCACATCTGCTCTGCTCTACACAAATATTCACACACACTTTTCTCACACAAAATGAATTATCGATCTCATATATATATCTGCTAACAAAGATTTCATCGCTTCAAGTTGGCTTTAACAAAACATGAAATATCCTTCAATGGTTGGCTCAAATCACAAATAAAATTTAATGTGCACCCATCAAAGTCGGCTAAGACATAGCTAGGACCCAAAAACAAATAACTAACACAATAAATAATTAAACAATTACTCCTTATACATCCGCGACATGTGACATTCACTAAGTTAGCCACAATGAGCAAATAAACAGAAAAACATCCTGCCAAAGTATCCGAAGGGATTTCCTAACTCATACACTGATCAATGCAACATCACAAAAATTTAACAACAAGATAGTATGGATGCTTAACAAACTCTCTTGGAGATCCACAATTCAAAATGATGATCCGATGAGGTGTACAGATTGATATGCTAACCAGATACCTTGTTATTCATACTTTCTTCTAGTAAAACTCTGATCTTTACTTATCTTGCCGGTATGAATAAATCTTGGTACCCAGAAGGATGACTTAGGTGTCCATCAATGACAACACTAGAAGCCACATGTCATCAAACAATCCATATGCCAACAAGTACAATGTCATGAGAACATCCAAAGAAAAAATAACTTTGGCAATAAGGTTGATGACTTTTTAATTTTTTTTTTTTTGATGAAATTAAAATCCATTATAGATGACGATGTCTAGTTTCCAAATATGTAATTTTTTTATGATTGAATTTTTGTTCTATTTTTAATTAATTTCTGAGGAAACTAGTCCATAAACTTCAAATGTCAGGTTTTAATAACTTTTAATTTTTTAAGTTTCCTCTAAAAAAATAGATGACATCAATCTAAACATAATTCTTTAGCTAATGAAAACATTTCAAAAAATGATTAGTTTAGGGGTAAGTGCACAAAGTTGAGTCCACGAAACATGGAATTTTTTGCCTTAGCCAAAAAATTGAAATCGACTTTGATAAAACGAGATCCCGATTAGCTTCGAGATCCCGAGCCTGAACACAAAACGGGATCCCACTTTTTAAAAATTAGGATCCCATTTTCCATAGGATCCCGAACCGATGGAGAAGGAACGAGATCCCAATTACTACGAAACGGGATCCCGATTTGTAGAAATCGGGATCCTGTTTTATATTGCTATTTTTTTTTTTAAACAAACAGAGTTCATTACATAGCAAACGGGATTCCGAGTACAGGCTACCACGACCTCCACAAATAGCTACAGGTACCCGCCCACGCCCCGTTTTTTTACATTTTTCTATTTTTTATTGAAATTGAAAAGAAAATAAGTGAATTTGGCATTTTTTTAAAAAATTATTTCACGTTTTGAGCATTTTTTTTCCTGTTATAGTAAAAATGAGTAAATGTAAAAGTAGACAAAAAAATGCAATGAAACCTGAAATTTTTTTAATAGAAATGAAAAAATGAACCTTGAATTGTGTTTTACAAACAAAATTTAACTTTTGAAACCTAAATTGTTCGATTAAACCAAAAAAATTGAATTTGAAAACCCTAATTGAAACAAAACAAAAAATCATTTCAAAACCCTAGAAATTGAAATTAAATAAAAAATTGCATTTAGAAACCCTAATCAAGCTTTTTGAAACCCAATTCAAATCAAACAAAAAAAATTGAATTTGAAAACCCTAGTTTGAATTGAAATGAAAAAATTGCATTAAAACCCTAATTGCTTAGAAATTGAAACCCTAAATTGAATTGGAACAAATTTTTTTGTTAAAACCCTAAATTGAAATCGAACAAATCATTTTTATTTTGAAAACTAGGTAATTTCGAGCTCAAAAAAATCATTTGCATTGCTTAAATGTTTTAAATTTTATTTGCATTGTATGGAAAAAATGATATGTTAAACTTTAGTTTCAATGTTAAATTATAATTAGATTAGAAAACAATATGTTAAAGAATAGTTAAAATTCATAAAGTTTATCTTGATGTTTGTTTGCAAATTTAGTTAGCAAATTCATAAATCTAAGCACGTACAATCGATTCCAATTCGCACTAACTTGCAAGTATAAATTATTCCAAGGGCCACCCAAACTTCACCCTAAGTTTACTAAACCCTAGACCCTGAACTGTAAAATATAAACCCTCAACACTAAAGCATTTGAATTTTGTCTTAGGACCTTAAAATGAAATTTGGTTGCCTTAAAAAACCCTCTGTTGTCACCATTCAGTAGAGCATTTTGTAATGTTTTCAGAACACGTAATATAAAACCTTTTGGTTTCTACAAGTTTATGAAGAGTGGATGATCACTCTCCATGAAACTTAGACATGATCATTAGGGATCTAAATTATTGGAAGAAAACTTTATTCTATTATATCCACAAGATAGGAGAGCATGAGTGAGAGTGATATGGGTAATTTTCTTTCATTGGACATACCTAAAATTATGTAGGTTCAATGTCAAGAATGGGTCTATTTGGTAGATTTATGAAAACTATTATGAATATCTAGAATACCATAAAAGTATAATTATAGCAATTCCAATTGGAAACACTTGGGTATATATCATATGAAATTTAAATCTAGTAAGGTGTCTATTATATAGGAGAGTTGATAATACATGGAAAGAGGCTTGTATGGGAATATATGTATTAAGAAACACATACCATGAACTCTATAGGATTTTTAAGATGTGATCCTAGATAATAATCCACCCATCCTCAATCATAATGGATTCCTTAGCAATTAAGAGAGATTCAATAACCATAAAATTACCTATATTTTGATACTATATAGATTTATGTGAAAGGATAGAAATGCATCAATAAGGAGACCAAGATGGAACCATTTAACACCTAGAAGCTATACCTATTACATGGGAAAGGGAGGAGGTACATGTTGATAGGTTGGAGGAACTATGCTATTAGTACAATTTAGAGATAGGAGGAGGATTCATATTGTGCTCCTATAAATAAGAGGTTAATTTAGAAGATTAAAAGAACTAGATAATAACAAAGGAAATAATTCTATAGAGGGAGTGAGTGGGATTGTTGGAAATATACAAGGAGAGAGGTGAAGGTCCCAACACCTACATAGATTCCTACACGAAATAAACCAATCTAGGCACTTCCTAGAAGGATCAAGATCCATGTGAGTAGCCTCTTTTTATTTTTGTATCTTCTACATATGTATATTTATTCCTTTATTATGTGATTAAAATTATGTATGATATAACTTATTAATAAGTGATTACAAGTATAATTATTAAAATATTTCATATTTATTTTGATATCCTCTAATGTAGGAGGAAATTTTTACTTGTTTTGATAGATGTATGTTATTTTTGTGATATGTATAGATTGATTCATTTTTAACATGATACTTTTTTTTATTAGAGGGGTAAACACTTTTGACCCAGAGCTAGATGGAAACAATGAGGCTATAGTATGACTAAATTTGGACCTCACTAGACATCTAGATCCCCTTAAGCCATCCTATCACCCTAAATCATAAATCAATTTCTTAAGGGTCCCAATACATTTCTTAAGGGGATCAAAGAGTTCTTAAAATTTGGTGAATTTTCTAAGGAAACCAAATTTAACAATAATAAGATCGTGCAAGATTATAATATGAATGAGATTTCATGATCTAGGTTGGTCAGTTGAAACAAGAGTAGATCTCAATCAACTATTCCACAAGAAGTTCATTATATTCCAAGGGGCACCAAAACTTCACCCTAAGTTTTGTAAACCCTAAACCGAACTCTAAAATCTAAACCCTAAACACTAAACCATTCATTTTGTCCTACGACCTTAAAGTGAAATTTGGTTGTCTTAGGAAAATCCACCAAATTTCATTCCCTTATGCCATGTAATTTTGTCCTAGGATCTTACTACATATATCCCCTTAAGTTATCTTATTACCCTAAACCCTAAACTCTAAACTCTAAACCCTAAACCCTAAAGCCATCATTTTTTCTTAGGCTCTTAATGAAATTTGGTTGCCTTAGGAAACTCCACCAAATTTCATTCCCTTATGCCATGTAATTTTTTGTCCTAGGATCTTACTACATGTAGATCCCCTTAAGCTATCCTATTACCCTAAACCCTAAACTCTAAATTCTAAACCCTAAACCCTAAAGCCATCATTTTTTCTTTAAAGGCTCTTAATGAAATTTGGTTGCCTTGGGAAACTTCAACAAATTTTATTCACTTGAGCCATGTCATTTCTCCTAGGACCTCACTAGACGTAGATCCCCTTAAGCCATCCTGTCACCCTAAATCACAATTCAATTTCTTAAGGGGTTCAAAGAAGTTCTTAAAATTTGGTGATCAAAGTTTCCCAAGGCAACCAAATTTAACAATAATAAGATCCTGGAAAATTATATAATATTAATAGTTAATTGTATTTTCATTCAAGTAACATGTGCCTTAGACATAAATGAGGCTTACATATAATTTTATCATTTTTATTCAGTTATTTAAGGCCATTTATATTGAATGGTTTGAAGGTATTTCCTAAACATGTATATTACATGAAATTACAAATCTAATACAGGTTCACTCATATCTTAAAGATCACATGGATCCATTCAATAATATTCACAATCCACTTCCACGCCATCCATCTCCACCACCTGAAATCAATGAACATGCTCGTTTGCAAGCACAAATCAATGCCAATGTTAGAACCATCCAAGATCAAATCAACATTATTCAAAATGAAGAATGTGTCGCATCTCCTGTGAGGATGTTTGCATCTAGGATGCAAACCCTTGTTGATGTTATCAGGGCTATGGATGGGATCTTAGATGAGCATTGACAATGGCTAGAGGAGAGGAGAACTTTTGAGTTTGAAAAGGAAAACACAAAGAAATGAAGAGATGCAGTAGAGAGCCACAATAGTTTTCGAATAAAGACAATGTTCTTAAATAGTTATGAATTTATAAATTTGGTGAACGATGGATATTTTGTGTGATGAATTTATAAATTTGGTTCCAGATGGATATTTTTAGTGACATGAATTTATGATTTTGGTTCTAGATAGATATTTTTAGTGACATGGAATTTATGAACTTATAATGAATAATATATAATAGTATATATTTTATGACTATCTACTAGATCATGATTTCTCCTACTAAAAAATTGTAATATATGTGTGTGTGTGTGTTAGACATAAAATGAGCTTTTGTGAATGTTTCAAGTTTATTGTTTAGTATGTATGTGCATGTATTAAAAATTTGCATATATAGTTCTTAAATTTTGAAATTTGTATGTATGTACATAGTTTAGTTTAATGATCTGTACGCATGCAAATTATGCATGATATTTTTTATTTTAAATGTACATGTACATGTTAAATTTTGAATTTTGTATGGACATGCTCTTGAGTTGAGCAATCAGTGTATATATATGTGCATTTCAATTAAATATATGATCTTAATATATGTATGCACATCCTAATTTGTATGATTTAATGCAGGTGCACATTTATATCGAGCATATCATGGATGATTTTAGCATTGATGATATCATCAATCCACCACCTCAGCCATGACCACATCCACCTCCCCCTTCTCCTCCCCCTCCACCTCCACCTCCCCCTCCCCCTCCGCCTCCACCTCCCCCTCCACCTAATATGCCACATCCAACACCTATTTCATTTGATGAGGCTCACTTGGGAGCACGAATAAATGATCAAGTTGCATCCTTACAAAATCAAATCAATGCTATGCAGAGTCAAGCATTGATTCTTCCACATGTGAGACATTTTGCATCTGCGATGCAAAACATTGTTGATGCCATTAGGATGATCGATTATGATCTTGATAGGCATCGATGAGAGAGAGAACAAATGGGACAATTTTATTCCGATGGTCTCTCTTACAAACAAATATTAGACCTTAAAATAATGAAAGCCCATCTAGCCCCCTACTTTCTGGACCCCGTTACTTGACAACCCATTCCACCCAACAAGTCTAGAATATCCATGAGGTGGTGCATACATCCGCAGATGAGTGCACATTTTTGGGACGAATGGTATATGGTTTTTGATAGTCCCCCACATGCTAATTGGGAGTGCCCATTGTATTTTTTGAGAAAATTGTATGTAGAATTTGTTTTGGGGCAAAAGCCCAATTATTTTGATTTTAGATCATTTTAGGGTGTTGGTGGCTGCATGCCACAATAGAGATTAGGGGCAAGGGTTGATCCTCGATGCCCCGTGCATGCACAACCCCTTGTTGTTGCTCCTGGTCCTCCCATTCCTACACCTATACATCATCGAGCTCTGGTCTCAACATTAGGTTCCCTTAGTATACTTGCAGGAGACCTTGATCAACATGCTTCTGTGATAGCAGGTGGGGAGCATAGAGATGATGATGATGGAGGAGTTTTTTATGGAGCTGGTCAAGTACCACTCTAGGAGTGTCGAGGTTCGTCCCCCATTTATGTACTAGTTGTCATCAAGTATGCTATGGACCTAATCAAGCCACACCTAGTCCAGGTGGATGGGGAGATTCTGGTGGTTCATTTGGTCGCATCAGTTCATTTGTAGAGTTTCTCACAGTAGACCATCACCCAGAGGACACTACAACATAGGTATAAATATGCATCTAGATGTACATTCATTTTATAAGAATTTTTATGGTTGTATATATCAAATAAAAGTTTGCAATACATTTTAACAATCAAATTTTTTGGTGTACAAATGACACTAACGATGGGGAAATCGTCTGTTCCACGAGTACATACATCGATACCGGTCGTACTTGGCAACCCTTATGGGGTATTTTGATTTCAATTTTTAAAATTATATATGAAATCATAAATTATTTAACTTGAGTTTTAAATTTATAATTGAATCACATATTTGTTTGAAATATTTATGTTGGTTTAGGCGATTCAATTGACATCCATGTCGATTCCTCCCAAGGGATTGTCAAGCACTCCTCCACTATCGGGCGTCATAGATTAGGGGTAGGTACATTGATATTGGAAATTTGTTTAAAGTTTACATTAGTATAGTTACAATTTTATGAGTTTTGAATTCACTAGATATATGAAATGCATGCATGTACACTTGTAAATATTATAAGTGTTAAATGTCTATGTACATGTATGTCTAGGTTGATACCACAATAAGAATGGGCATTGGGAAAACATTTGATATTGCAGCTACTCATGAGGCCACTAATTTCCAGGTTGTTTACAAAACTTTCTATACAAAATGTGCAAACTTGAATATATATATATATATATATATATATATATATATATATATATATATATATATATATATATATATATATATACCTAATTTAATTGTACATGATTTAATTTTGATCTTGTAGGACTTTGTTAGTGCAACTTTCAGCCCTGCCCTAGACATAGTTACACCACTAGGAGGACATATAGAGCAGGTTCCAAATCAAATGGTAATTTAATTTTTTTATTAAATTTAAAGTCAATTATTATATTTAAGGTCAATTATAAATTATAAATTGAATATATACATAATATGAGATTTTTACATATATATTTTTTCTTTTATAGCATGAGACACATCTTGTAGTTGAGCATGTGCAGACAGGTCCTGGAGAAGAGCCTAGTGCACAACCTCGGAATACGGTACAATTAAAATATGAAAAATTATAAATTAAATTGAATTAAAAAAAATTAATTGTAGAGTTGTACATCTAATTTCAAATTTCTTTGTCTTGTTTATGTAGATTGATTTAGAGAATTTAGAGGTTGCTTCAGGTGCACCAGAGCATCCAAACGTAGATATGACAATAATTTAATTTTATGATGGATTATAATCTAAATTTTCATTAAATCATTTTTCATTGTCTTACATCTGATTTCATCATTCTTTTGTACAGAGTGTTACAGGTCATCCACATAGTCTACATGGTGTGAAGAGGTCTCTTGATTATAGAGATAGTACATGACCTAGAAACATGTGATTTTATGTGTTATATTTGTTTATTTCATGGACTATATTTCTTGTTTCTCATGTACTCTATTGGACTTTATTTCATGCGCTTAATATATTGGTTTCATGCACTTAATATGTTACATAAATTATGAACTTTATTATTGTTTGAAATTTTAATTTATACATGTACATTTATGCATTTTATGTTCATAGTCAAGACATTAATATAGGACATTAGTGTGAAATTTAGTGATCTCATACATGATATTAATATAGGAAATTTTAATATTTATACTTTGCAAATTTAGTGATTTCATACATGATATGTACATTCAATAAATAGTGATAATTACTCAATGAACTTATTCAATTCACATCAATCAATAATTAGTCAATAAATCATAATTTACAAACAAAAACAATCTATTTATATACCAGAAAGGATGAAATTTTAAGAAATAAATAATACCATAGAAGATTAGAGAATAAAAGCATTACTAAATTCTATAAATAATAACATCTAACACTAATTTATAAGTTGTCAAAACAAAAAATGATGTCTTAAGGGGATGTCTAAAGGGGTCATAATAGAACATCTTAAGGGGATGTCTTAAGGGGATGACTTAAGGGGTCTTAAGGGGATGTCTAAAGGGGTCATAGTAGAACGTCTTAAGGGGATGTTTTAAGGGGTCTTAAGGGGATGTTTAAAGGGGTCATAATAGAACGTCTTAAGGGGATGTCTTAAGGGGTCATAATATGTCTAAAGGGGATGTCTTAAGGGGTCTTAAGGGGATGTCTTAAGGGGTCATAATAGAATTTCTTAAGGGGATGTATTAAGGGGTCATAATACAATGTCTTAAGGATATAATTGATTTAACAATAATGTATGCATGATATTTAGTGATTATACAATTAGACATAAAGTTTCAAAGTAGGAAAACATGCACATTTAACAAACAAAATATATAGAATATTGATTTGATACATAGAAGTACATAGAGTATGTTTAATTGTAAGTATGTATGTACATACATGTCATCTCCAAACAATGTTTACAAAATTTGATATGCCATCTCAAGAACATCTCAAACTCGTGGCTAAATGTAGTAGGTCTTCACACCACCTGATATAAAAAGGTACAAGAAATATCAATGAAATCATCAAAACATACATATTTTAATTTATATAAAACTATCTATATGTACAAAACTCAAGTACCTGCATTTAAAAGTATTCCACACATGTTTGTAGGTTGAATCCAGGCATCCTCTCCTTTTTGTTTCAAAGTATGAGATCAATGCAATGATGGCTTAAGGATACAAAAAATGACAATAAATCAATTTTAACTATTAATGTCCAAGCAATATCAATATGTAATCAAAACATGTATTTAAATATAATTTAACTAATAATTACCTATTTTTACCAAGTATTCCATGTTGTCTAGGTTGAATTTGCATGGACTAGATCCTTTTTGTGATTATGCCTTAAGGATATATAAAAGACAATTTAAATCAATTTCAACTAATAACACACTTGACCAATGTCAAAACATGTATTTAATGTATTTAAAAGGAAAAAAATAAAACTAAAACTATATTTACTTGTATTTACTTATTCCATTGTACCATCTGCATCCTCTCTTTTTTGCAATGCATCTATGATTGCCTCATGCTCTTCCATAGAAATTGACCATAGCACTTTTTTTGAAGGTCTTCCACGATACCGCTCTAGTTTTATATTTGTTGCCACCACCAAATGTGAATAATGTATAATCTTTTTATGTGTTTCATAGTCTTCGAATGCAGGTAGACCATTCTTTCTTCTCAAGTATTTTCATAGCCAATTTCCAACAACCACCACCGATCCTATTGGAAAACATGTTGAAAAACCATCATCAAATAAGTTCTCAAAATTTTCTTAAGGAGATCAAAGACTTGTTCAAAAAAAATGCTTAAGCGGATCTAAAACTTGTTATCAAAATTTTCTTAAGGGGGTGTCTTAAGGGGATCACTGTACCTGTTGGATAATGAAAGCCATCATCATCTTCTCGAGGTGTTATTAACTTATGTTTAGTTTCCACACAACGAGCCAACCAATTTTTTTCTCTTCATTCCCCTCAGGTGCAATAACAACATACACATGTCCTGCTAACAAAATTCAATTTAATAACTTGTGCATATCCATATAAATAATTTAGTATTACAAAATAACTTAATAAAGTGAAATAAAATGAAATAAATTGAATTGAAATTACCTTCTTGTACAAGGTCTGAAACACGATCATAATCTTCAGATGCAAACAATTGATCATTTTCTTTAATAGTTCTTTCATATTGATTATGTGCTTCTACACGTGTCAACGATCTTTACTCCCACTGTTCAACCCATTCTATATTTTCACATGCTTCCCAATCTCCTGAGATAAAAAACTGGAAAAAACATGCAAGCTCCCTTGTCCAAATAGTCCATGTGCTTGTTGTCACACTCCTAAATGAATGCCATTTAGTAGATCCACTGATTGTCTCACAATCAACTCTAGGTACAATGTTCTCTTCTTCCACCAACCAAAAGAATCGATGAACTATTTAGTAATCACTCGAACCAGGTGCATATAATCTTCTATTACACCAATCCACAATCTCATGTGCATCTTTAAATTTTACTGAATCCTCAAATTTTAATTTTTCTCTAGCAAGAATTCTTTTGACACATGCACCAGCTCCATCATGTTCTCCTTTACCATGCCCAACTTAAAAAAAAATCATATATGTTGGACATTAAGTTCCTTGTGAACCCTACTTAACCAATAGAACATTCGAGCATTCTTGAATTGCCCCGTACAATTGTCTGACCATATGAGGTGTTCTTTCATATGGATTCCTCTTTCTCTTAAATTTCTGTAAAATATACCAAAATAGTATTGAGAAAACTCCGACGAGTGTAACCGATTGTCACTCAAATAAAAATGATACTCCCTCAAAACTTTTCGATCATCCTCAGTGCTATCATTTGCATGTCTATAAACAATATGGACAAACATAGCTACTTTCACTAAATTATAATATTGAGATTGAATTTCCTCTTGCGGAGTGAGAGTATAATTTGTTGCAAAATCAACCACTTAAAGTATAGTACCAATTGGAAATGTGTTTCTACATGCGCGAAATTGGCCATGAAGCCATCAAGCATGTTTAGAGTGCATGACATATTTTGGTACAATTTTATTCTTAAATTCACTCATAAATGCATGCACACTAAATTTTTCTGTAATCAAATCACAACGCTTTCCTATTTTTCCATCTTTTAAAGAATAGTGAACATTCCTAAATCTTTTGACATCTACTAATTGTTGTCCAAAATCATGATCAACACTTTCATGCAAAAAAATTCTTAAAAATGAAAGATTTCCACAGTTAATGCATTGTCTAGAATACAAGAACTTAAATAAAATAATTTATCATTAGATTTTTCACAAAACAAACTTGAAATAAACTCTCTTATTGCTTCAGGTGGCATATCAATACCACAATCGTATATAATCATGTTAGTATGCAAGGTACAACGTATATATCGAAAAACATCATAAAAATAATGAAATTGAACATGTATTTTACAACAACAAGATATTCGTTGCTTATTAATTTTTACATACCAGGGTTTACATTTTTCAAAAGACCTTTGACTTATTTTAATATTACCAGGTAACACTAAATCGCTAGAAAATTTTCTATAAAATTCAGTTTGTATTGCATCTAATAGGTGTTTTGGGTGAGGATCGCGAACTTTGGACCCCACCCTTAATTTTAAAACATCTCTAGCATTATATGAAACCCTAGTATTATCATGCCAATATTTTTTGATTAGAGATTTAATTTCAACATTCAATTTTATATTAGACCTTGGTAGTCGTCCACTGAAACTCCAGCATTGATTGATAGGATCATTTTCTATACTTTCTCTTCTTTTCGTCGCTCTTAGTAATGTTTTAGGATGCATTTTTAAAACTTCACTAATATTGCTTACCATTCTTTTATTCAAAGTTGCTTTATTAACTATAGCAGTTTTATAACTCTTCTTGCTGCGTTTTTATCTTTAGATCGACTATTTTTCCCAATAGATTGAATGGCACTAGCAACAATAGACATAACATGTTTTAATGATTGATCTTTTCTTTTTGGTTTAACATAAAAGCCTAACCTTTTCATTACTTTCCTCATTTTTTGTATTCTCATCAATTGCATCATTAGTTGACATTGAAATCCAAATTTTTCACGATAAAAGAATTTGGTGTATATTCTATTCGCACGTGTTCTTATTTTCCTCCAAGAAATTTGACCAGGAAGATTATCGAAAACGCCACTTCCAATTTTAAAAAAAGTATCATTAAATTCAACATCACATTTTATATTTTCATCTTCATCTTCATTTTCATTTACATTTTCCTCTTCATTTTCATCAACAAAACGGTTTTCATTTTCATTTTCATTTTCATCAAAAATACAGGTTTTATTTTCATTTTCAAGAAAATGATCATTTTGATTTTCATTTGCATCAAAGGATTTTTCTTTTTTGTTTTCAAAAAATTCTATCAAAGTTTCATCTCTAAATATCGTCAACGTCAACATCATTAAGTCCAACATCTTGTAAAACTTTTACATACAAATTGACCATTTCACTAACATGTGGATTTGAAGATGTACCTGGATTTGTGCATATTGGAACATTCTCCTTAGCATTCAAAGAGGGATTTGAAGACATAGTAGGACTTGTTTGTATAATCATATTCTTCTCCAAATTGACTCCTTGCAAATTAGCTTCATCTACAACCATGGTATCCTCAACGTTTTCATCTTCAATAGTTGTGGAATTGGTTGCTCCACCATCATTCATTGATTTCATTCTCATTCTTCTTTGTCTTTGTCTTTGTCTCTCCTTCTCTCTATTTGCTTAACTTCTTGAGGACTCAATGTCTTCCTTCTCTTATTATGAGCTTTATCTCCCATAATTATAAAATTATCAAGCACAAATGAATGTTAATAGTGAAATACTTCAAAATATTTGATCCAAATTGGAAGTTGAATACCTATTAGGACAAAATTATTCTCTTGTGTTCCTCAAAACAAGTAGAAAACTAGCACAATTCCACTTAAAAAATTGTTTTCTTCATGCCTCTTTTGAAAAATTCAATCCATATTACAAATTGAAAACCTTTTGTTCCTCCAAACAAGCACAAAAATGGTGTAGATGATGCCCCGTTTGATAAAATCAACTAAAAATAAAGTTCACCACCTATAAATACAATAGCTCATGAAAAATAGTTTACTTTACTGCTCTCGGTCGTACATGTGAAGTTGCAGACTTCACAGTAATTTTTTGCAGTATATTTAAATAAAAGAAACGAGATCCCATTTATAAAAACTGGGATCCCGTTATCCGACAATGAATGTGGGGACCGTTGGAAGGGAAACGGGATCCCGTTTCCTTCCCAACAGTCTGAATATTATAGAATAAGGAACAAGATCCCGATTATAAAACAAGATCCTGTTTATTAATAAACGAGATCTTGTTTTATAATCAGGATCCTGTTTTTTAAAATTTGTTTTTTTTTTGCTTTGTGGTCGGGTTTTTGCCTAGGATTTTGGTTCAGGAAAAGCATTGGAAATCCGAACCTAGGCCTTCAACCTAGTTTGACCTACAAGTTGAAGGTCCTAACAATGTCAAAGAAAAATACCAACTTTGGACATATGGTTGATGACTTTTTTTGCAGAATTTTTTGACGAAATTGAAACCCATGTTAGATGAGACAATGCAGATTCTAAATATGTAATTTGTTTTGCAATTGGATTATTTTTTCTATTTTTCAATTACTTTCTAATAAAATTGGTCCATAAAATTTAAATATTAGGGTTTTTTACTATTTTAATAACTTTTTATCAACATAACATTTTGACAAATAGATTGCACAAGAACAAACTTCAGACAATTATTTTCAATTAAAAAAAAGAAAGAATAAAAAAGTGATAAGTTTAGGTCATCTTATGCATGTTGTATACGACGATTTTTCAAAATGATAAATCTGCCCAATAAAAATTTAACAAAAAATAAAGATTCAATAAAAAATTACAAAAAAATATCAAGAATAAGCTTCAGTGAGTCACAAATATTTTTGAAAAAGGATTTAGAAAAATACGATAATTTAAGTCAAAATATGGATGTCGTACACGTGCATGGTATGGTAAAAAAAAGTGACTTTTAAACAATGGTTTTTAGAAATGCCTATTGAAACTCAATTTTTACAATTTGGGTATTGAAATAAATTACATCTTTGGAAACTAGACTCTGAGCACTACATTTTATGATTAGTGACTTTTTTAAAGATTTCATCTCTAAGTGCTTCAAATTTTAAGGTCAAATGTGTCAAATTCTGAAAATAAGGAAAAACATTTCCACTTTTTGGCCAAAAAGTGGACTCAACTTCTTGCACACACCCTTAGCTCAGATATGGTGTGCATACATGAGGGATTTTTTAAAAACAACAATTAAGGCCAAAAAAAATTTAATAATAAATATTTGGAAAAAAATTATAAATAAATATTGTCATCAATATTTAGTATAATATACATTTTTCTCCAAAATGAATTCAAAAAATACTTTTATTTAGGTCAAATTATGGTGTTCGTACATGTACATGCCATGGTCCTAAAAATGTGACTTTTAAAAAGTGGTTTTTATACATGCCTATTAAAAATAATTTATATCATCTAGGTATTAGAATAATTTACATATTTTAAAACTAGACTCAATATACTACATTTCATATTATTGGACTTTGTTAAGATTCTATGTGTAAGGCCTTCAAATTTTCAATCGAACTGTGATAAATTTTTAAAAATTAGGAAAAACACTTCCACTTTTTAAACATTTTTTGGACCCAACTTCTTTCACCTACCCTTTATACATCCATACACAAAACCCTACAAATAATATAATTCTAGGTTTTTAATTGTTGTAGACAAGTTTATTTATAATTGTAGAGAGGGAGGTTATCCCTATTGTAGTGTCATAAATTGTCACCCTTGACTTGATTTTACACTAGAGTTTTCTCCTTCCTATGTAATTGGACCTGACACTAAAAGAGGGGTAAAAATTTATTCAAACTAAAAGAAAGAAGTACAAAGCAAGGGCATTACACAACCCTATCAATCTCCACTAAGTGGTCCAATTTTTGAGAAAAATATGGGGGTAATTGACCCCTATCCACAATGTTCCAATTCTGCAATTTGATCAAAGGCCCATTTGGCCAAACAATCCGCAACTCCATTCCATTCTCTAGGAATGTGACAGAAAGTAACTGATTCCAGGGAAGCACATAGATTAAGAATCTATTTTATAATCAAAGCTAAATGTGAACTGACATCATCTAATTGCTGCCTATTCAAGAAAGTCACCACCACCTGAGAATCAGATTCACAAATGATCCTTCTCCATCCAAGAGTGCAACCACGCTCCACTGCAACTAAAATGGCAAGACCCTCCATCAAATTGTTAGTATGCATACCCTTATAAACAAAAAAGATAAACTAAATAGTCCCAAAACTATTCCACCCAACACCCTTAATACCGACATGACCAAGATTTCCCTGAGAAGAACCATCTGTGTTGATTTTCAACACACCTAATGGAGGAGGACACCAACGCCCCTCCCTATTTATCTTCTGAAGAGGATGCCTACATCTATTTCTCATGATCTTTCCAACACCCTTTGCAACACCACTTTTAAGAGGAAGATTGAAACAATTGCAACAGGCAACATCTCTCGGGTCCACACACTCGTCCAAGTCACACTTAGCCGAAATAGTTTCACCCAAATAATGAAGAAATTTCCACCATAAATGTTGGACAACCAACTTCACATCTTTAAAAATCCTGCGATTACTCTCCAACCAAATATGTTAGATAATAAAAGATGGTCCAAGAGCCCAAGCAACTTGAAGAAAAGAAATATTAATAGGGGCCTTGCCCCATCAAGCAAAGAACTCAACGAAAGAGGAAACATGCTAGCAAGCTTGGTTCCACACACCCCACCAAAAGTGCCATATCTCCCTAGAGAAGGAACATTGGAAGAAGAGATGAGAGACACTCTCCTCACTATTACAACACAAAACACACATCGAGGGACCCTAGAACCCACACTTGCACATGTTATCCCAAGTAAGACATCGATTCTGAACCTCCAACCACATAAAAAAAATTCACCTGGGCCAAGAAAATTTCTTCCACATGTGTTTCCACCAAGGAACCCCAATGTCCCCAAACATCTACCTAACCAATTCACCATAACCCATTGAAATAGAGTACTTACCAAACAAATCACTGCTACTTCAAGCCAAGACATCATGCCCCACTAAGGTGTTGCATTCACGTGAGGCAAGAATCTAAGCCAACTCTTGCCTATCATCTCTGATCCTCTTGGTAGCCATTCAGAAGAGTGCTTCCATCTAAAGCTAGCAGCCAAACCAAAATTCTAAACAATCTTGTAATGCTCAATCGTATTCCAACCCACAATAGTAAAAGAATCACAAAGTGACTGAAGGTCAACATAAGCTGAAAGGAGAGGAGGATGACCATCCCAAGAATCCCACCAAAAAAGAGCCCAAGAACCTATATGACATATCCAAAATATCCCATTCTTAACCAATTGAGCCCCTATTTTCAAAGTATGCCAAATCATAGATCCCCTTCCCTCTAAAGGGAAGCAAGGAACATCAAAAGTGTCAACATTCTTAAGATACTTATGGGTGAGAATACATGCCCAAAGCTAATGCATACACTTGAGTTGAAACAATACCAAGGTCAAATTGCTATAGATACACTTATCAAGAGTCACAACAACAAGTAGTGTTGAAACAACACCAAGGTCAAATTTCCATAGATACACTTGAGAAAAAAATTGATGCACTTTATCAACGATACTTTAGACACCCTCCAAAAAAGGGGTCGTAATATCGACAACATCATGACACTCACCAAAACATTGATTCATATCAACAACAAATTCTATTTCCACAACATCAAGTGAATCAACAACATCAATGGTCACAAAATCAAAGACAACATCATCAAGACCATCAATCTCAAAACCAACAAGAAATTCCATCTCAAAATTCATCTCCACCACAACCAACCTTACAATCAAAACATATTGCTAAACATGAGTACACTCCTTTAGGGGAGCCAATTGAGGGTGTGTTAAACCAACTAGTCAATTTCAAATTTATCACACTTCCAAAATTTCCATGAAGTGGTGAACCTAGCATCAAATTCCCATGGTACGATGGCAAGATCTATTGTAAATACCATGGAGTAAAAGGTCATGATACATTAGAATGTGTTACACTCAAAAATATCATCGAAGACCTTATTGATGAAGGAGAAATAGCTATTGAAGATTATGTTCAAGGTTCAAACACTAATGGCAACAATGACAATGTCTCAACCTCAAAAGTTGAAAACAATGATCAAGAGCTATCTATCACTGATCACATTGAAAATGTATCTACATCATCTGATGAGCAAGAGGACATCAATCAAGAATTTAATCCCAAGCATGGTCAAAATAAATCACCCAAGTCTAGCAATGATCCAGTCCAAGATATATTGACATCATCCAACTTCATGGCAGTACATATTGATGATCAAGAGACTCTTAATCCAACACTTATACCCAATGTAGAAAATCTAAGCCAAGAGCTATCACCCATATGCCCACATTTTGAGAAAATCCAAGGATCGTTTACAAACAATCCTTTCTTTGAAATTGATCCAAATGTTAAGAGCACGAACCAAAGCACATCGAAGATAATACCACACAAAGTCAAGATCAAGAATCCTATCATCAAAATACTACAATGACTTGGCATATATCTGGTGAAGGAGCACCTACACTACATCATCAGTTTTTGATTGTTTGAATGCATAAGTAGGGTAATGTTAGTGTCTTTAATTTTATTTTTCCTAATAAGGTCTAAGAGACCAAGCACAATGTAAATGGAGGGAATTTTTGTGTCCTAGAAGCAATTGGAAAGTATGGAAGTTGTAAAATGTTAACAAAGAAACATTAGCAAACAATTGTAATTTAAGAAACCAACTAATCCAAAGGTTGGTTATGGGAATTGGTTTGAAGGTGGTTTTCCTTAAAATTCTTTAAAAGTATTTCCAAGGTTGAAAAGAGGACTGTTGAAGAGTTTTGTAACAAATCCATATAATAGAGGCCACAATTTTTGAGCAATTTTTTGGTAAAAACACTATTTTCTTGAGATTTCTGAGTGTTGTACGGTCCCATACAGATTTTCCTTGCTCTAGAAACTTCAGGGAATGTGTATGTATGTGTTATAATTCATTTAATTTTTATTTTGTGTGTTAAGTCATTTTTTGTAGAAGGAAACAACAAAACACAGTGATTATCTTTGTTTGGTTGAATTAAAGGTTTGAGGCAAATTTAGATGTAACAATCAATCCACCTATTGTTTGCCACTGTATCTTGGTGGATTGATTGAGAAAATGTTAGGACAAGTTTGTAAATGAAATTGGGAATAAGAAGTGGTCTTTGTATGTCGTTCTTATGACTGCCCTAGGTCTGAACAACGGTTTTCCAACATGAAGATGAGGAACCAAAGAGGGGTTTTTGTAAATCAGTGCTTGTAGGGACTTTGTGAGGGTCTGATGAGTCTGTGTAGAGTTATTGGAGGATTTTTTGGGCATTGGGTCGATTGGAGGAGTCATGGAATGGTGATTTCCATTAAAAACCCTTAAAAATTGCATTAAAATGAGGGTTTGTGAGAATAGTATGAAAACGTCCTTGAACTAGTGAATAAATTAGATAATTTAAAGCTCTGTCATATATATTTTGATTTTTTGAAGGAATTTTTCAGAGTGAAAGTGTTTTTGAGGTACTTTGTTTGGAAAACAGGCCTAATTGAGTAGCATTTTCCATGCTGGTCCTAGTGAAAGTCAGATAAACTCCAAAAGAGTTGTGGCTAAGTTTAAGATATGTTTTATAGGACCCAAAAGGGTATCTAAAACCAATATTGGTTTGGTAAGTCCTTTGGAGAATCTGAGTGAAAGTGGGAAAAAACCGGGTTCCCACTACTACAAGGTAAACAAGGTCAACTGATGAGTTTTGATATGTCCAATGAAATAGATTTGAAGAGTGTTGTAGAATGATCTAAGTTGCCATTAGAAGCATGTTGAAGGTTTTGACAGGGTCTTGGTGAAGATTTGTTCTTTTTTTGCAAGTTGGAGGAATAAGACTCCTTGAGGGTGAGTTAATGCCTAATAGGTTGAAGGTATTGGTTGAAGAGTTCATTGTTTTAAATTGATACTAGCAATTGTTGTGATTAACCTTCACCTTGGCTCTGCATCATAGTATGGTGCAGGAGCACCTACACTACATCATCAATTTTTGTTTGTTTGAATGGATAAGTAGGGTAATGTTAGTGTCTTTAAGTTTATTTTTCCTAATAAGGTCTAAGAGACCAAGCACAATGTAAATGGAGGGCATTTTTGTGTCCTAGAAGCAATTGGAAAGTATGGAAGTTGTAAAATGTTAACAGAGCAACATTAGCAAACAATTGTAATTTAAGAAACCAACTAATCCAAAGGTTGGTTATGGGCGTTGGTTTGAAGGTGGTTGTCCTTAAAATTCTTTAAAAGTCTCTCCAAGGTTGAGAAGAGGACTATTGAAGAGTTTTGTAACAAATCCATATAATAGAGGCCACAATTTTTGAGCAATTTTATGGTAAAAACACTATTTTCTTGAGATTTCTGAGTGTTGTACGGTCCCGTACAAATTTTCCTTGCTCTAGAAACTTTAGGGAATGTGTATGTATGTGTTATAATTCATTTAATTTTCATTTTGTGTGTTAAGTCATTTTTTTGTAGAAGGAAACAACAAAACACAGTGATTATCTTTGTTTGGTTGAATTAAAGGTTTGAGGCAAATTTAGATGTAACAATCAATCCACCTACTGTTTGCCACTGTATCTTGGTGGATTGATTGAGAACATGTTAGGAAAAGTTTGTAAATGAAATTTGGAATAAGAAGTGGTCTTTGTATGTCATTCTTATGACTTCCCTAGGTCTGAACAGGGGTTTTCCAACATGAAGATGAGGAACCAAAGAGGGGTTTTTGTAAATCAGTGCTTGTAGGGACTTTGTGAGGGTCTGATGAGTCTGTGTAGAGTTATTGGAGGATGTTTTTGGCATTGGGACAATTGGAGGAGTCATGGAATGGTGATTTCCATTAAAAACCCTTAAAAATTGCATTAAAATGAGGGTTTGTGAGAATAGTATGAAAAGGTTCTTGAACTAGTGAATAAATTGGATAATTTAAAGCTTTGTCACATATATTTTGACTTTTTGAAGGAATTTTGTAGAGGGTAGGTGTTTGTGAGGTACTTTGTTTGGAAAACAGGCCTAATTGAGTAGCCTTTTCCATGCTAGTCCTATTGAAAGTTAGATAAACTCCAAAAGAGTTGTGGCTAAGTTTAAGATATGTTTTATAGGACCCAAAAGGGTATCTAAAACCAATATTTTTTTGGTAAGTCCTTTGGAGAATCTGAGTGAAAGTGGGAAAAAACTAGGTTCCCACTACTACAAGGTAAACAAGGTCAACTGATGAGTTTTGATATGTCCAATGAAACATATTTGAAGAGTGTTGTAGAATGATCTAAGTTGCCATTAGAAGCATGTTGAAGGTTTTGACAGGGTCTTGGTGAAGATTTGTGCTTGTTTTGCAAGTTGGAGGAATAAGACTCCTTGAGGGTGAGTTGATGCCTGGTAGGTTGAAGGTATTGGTTGAAGAGATCATTGTTTTAAATTGATAATAGCAATTGTTGTGATTAACCTTCACCTTGGCTCTACATCATAGTATGGTGCAAGAGCACCTACATTACATCATCAATTTTTGTTTGTTTGAATGCATAGGTAGGGTAATGTTAGTGTCTTTAAGTTTATTTTGCCTAATAAGGTCTAAGAGACCAAGCACAATGTAAATGGAGGGCGTTTTTGTGTCCTAGAAGCAATTGGAAAGTATGGAAGTTGTAAAATGTTAACAAAGCAACAATAGCAAACAATTGTAATCTAAGAAACCAACTAATCCAAAGGTTGGTTATGGGTGTTGGTTTGAAGGTGGTTGTCGTTAAAATGCTTTAAAATTCTTTCCAAGGTTGAAAAGAGGGATGTTGAAGAGTTTTGTAACAAATCCATATAATAGAGGCCACAATTTTTGAGCAATTTTCTAGTAAAAACACTGTTTTCTTAAGATTTTCGAGTGTTGTACGGTCTTGTATAGATTTTCCTTGCTCTAGAAACTTCAGTGAATGTGTATGTATGTGTTATAATTCATTTAATTTTTATTTGGTGTCTTAATTCATTGATGCAGAGGGAATGGGACTTTAGGAAAAACACAAAGTTTTCAAGGTTTACAATGGTGTACTCTCAAACCTTCTTCTAGGCACCCTAATGGAGATAAGGCTTCAAGGTTCACTTCTAACTTATATCCTTCCCTTATGGACCCAAACCCTTGGATTGATATTAAGGAACACAATTACACTTGTCTTGAATGGTTACAAAGCCCCAAACCTCTATCTCAGACACAAACCCACTTATCCACCTTGACTAGGCTTCTAGCCCAACTAGGTCTCCAACGACTATTTTTTTTACTTTTCTCACAACTTTTGGAAATGACTCCTCAAACTGATGACTGATTCAAATGTCTTTCTAGAAGCTACATAACATACTAAAACCCTGATGGCTCTTGTTTTGGATCAATCTTTGCAAAATCTGTTGTTTCCATAGAATTAAGGCCTAATTAGCCCTCTTTTTCAAAGCAACCCCACTCAAATCTTGTCCCCTAATTATGAAACTTTCTACAGTGTCTTAAATTTTTTCCAAACTAAGGATTTTCAAGGTCTTATGCTCTCATGACACCTTTAAGACCCCTAATCACAAAACCCTCCATTAATTCTCCTAAAACTAGGGCTTCTTGGATACTAGCCTTCCAATCACTTCCAGAACCGGTTCCCTAACTTTTCACCATTAAATCAACATGTTTTATCAACTTCAACTCAAAAACATACCCCTTATTCAGGTATAACTCCTACTACTATACCTTAGGCACCATTTCCATGCACTTTATCCTGTTAAATCTCAGTGTACACCCTAGATTCCTTCCTTCCTGCACATTACCCTATTAGTTATGTATGATACATGTTAAATGTGATCCATTTCATAGGTTTTAGTCACAATCTTCCATGAAATGGATCAATCATTCATGAAAACACTCAAAATTAGTGAAAAATCTAAACTTTTCTGTAGACAGTCAGTTGTAATATACAAATAATTGATTACTATTGCTTATCAGGACATACAAAAGTTTAAAAGCATGTAAATATAAGTCTTGAAGTCATCCAACTAAACATATCTTCAATAGAAATCAGAAGTTCATCAGAAGACACAAGAAAATGTAAGAAATTTGAAGTTTTTTTCCTTTTTTCTAGAGCAGTCCATACAAAAAACTCCAATATCAACAACCCTTCTGTAGAAATGAATTTTCCATCTTTGTAAACCCTTCACCCAACTACTCCAACCAACGAGGATTGGTTTTATTACATTATGATTGTTAAAACACCTAAAACCTACTTACCCGCCCAAACTAAACTAACTGTTGGATTTCAAAAATTTGAATTTCCAACTTGTAATTTATTGAACTCTACTAACTAAAACCCTCCAAAACTTATTGCACATTACTATTCAACCTTATTTGACATAATTAAAACATTTAATACCTATCTAGACTCCTAGGACACTATTTGTCCACTTACAATTCATTTTGGTCCTAGGGTCCTTATCAAGATCCTCAGGACTTTTGATTCTTCTAATACATTCATCCATTCCAAATGCCATTATAGGTTCCAAAATGGCATAATTAATGCTCTAAGATGTTTGATAGGTCTTCATGACCCCTACATCCTCCTGAATCTTCAAGTGACCTTTAAGGAGCTTAGGTGCCCCTGCACTAGTCATTTGTTTGTAGAAGGAAACAACAAAACACAATGATTATCTCTGTTTGGCTGAATTAAAGGTTCGAGGAAAATTTAGATGTAACAATCAATCCACCTATTGTTTGCCATTGTATCTCAGTGGATTGATTGAGAACATGTTAGGACAAGTTTGTAAATGAAATTGGTAATAAGAAGTGGTCTTTGTATGTTGTTCTTATGACTTCCCTAGGTCTGAATAGGGGTTTTCCAACATGAAGATGAGGAACGAAAGAGGGGTTTTTGTAAATCAGTGCTTGTAGGGACTTTGTGGGGGTATGATGAGTCTGTGCAGAGTTATTGGAGGATGTTTTGGGCATTGGGTCGATTGGAGGAGTCATGGAATGGTGCTTTCCATTAAAAACCCTTAAAAATTGCATTAAAATGAGGATTTGTGAGAATAGTATGAAACAGTCCTTGAACTGGTGAATAAATTGGATACTATCTTCAAATGAGAATCATCATTGAGATACAAATTTCCACCATCATATTCTTCATATTTCGAGGACCAATCTCTATGTGATGTCATCTAAAAAGATGCCCCAAAATCAATTAACCACACATCTTCCGATGCCTGCATTGCCAAAGCTACAACCAATGCTTCACCGAAATAATCATTCTCCATCTCAATCCTTCCAGATGTGTTTTCCATCTTTTTCTACAAGAGGATATCAAGAAAATCACTTCTGCAAAACTCCCATTGAAACTTAGATCGGTACAAAAAACCCAACAAACCCCACAACTGAGATCAAAGGTGATCATGCTCCGATACAAACTAAAAGGAAACATGGGTGGTAGAAATAGTTTCCTACACTGAATCTATCAAGAGAGACTTGCAAAAAATTATAAACCAATTAACATTTACTGATTCAGATGCACATCTAAAAACACATAAACAAATATTCAAAACAAAATAAACTCATAACACAACATATACGTGGGAAAACCCTTTCGGGAAAAAACCCACACTCCAAACACTCAGCCCAATTGTATTAATCAACAACAACAACAGTTACAATACAATCTCAGAGCTGTGATCTTCAAGAATTTTCACACTATTACAGGATTTTGGAATAATTTTGGTAGTATAACGACATCTCTGAAAAATCTTCAACCTATCTCATTAAAATTGCTAAGGCACCAACATATAAAAAGAGCTCAACATGAATAGGTAGGTTCCTACGGTTTCCAAAACCAACTTCAAAGCCCAAAAGGTAAGTTGTTTCAAAAACAATAACTTGCTAATCCATGAAACATTGCACATAGCAACTTCCAAAAGCAACAACACCTATCTCATCTATAACGGTCATCTTGCCAAATACAATGTAAGTTCAACATAGAAACTACAATAACCAAGAATAGGTGCTTTCCTCACCTCACACCACTTAACAAACGTGAACTCCACCATAAATGATAGGTGCTGAAATATAACTCCAATCCATAATAGAATTTGCAAACCAAGACTCTCTAGTCAACAAAGGAAATTGCCAAATCAATTTCCACTCCAAAATGGAAATATATGAAAAGATCTCCCCAAAATATAGTATCTTCCAAGTGAGTTACAACTTCCTAAAAATAGGAATTATGCCATCTCATCACTGCCATGTAGGATGCCACCTCACAAAGAGGTCCCACAAAGATGAATGAAAACTTAGGAAGTTAATAACTTAGGATAAAAATGATTATGCAACAATTAATTTAAAAAAAATCACCATGTTGAGACTCAAGGTTGAGACACCTTAATCCCAACTTTCTCCCACTTGTCGAAGACCTGTCAAGAGTCTACAACATCAACTGTTGAAGGCCCCAAGGCCCATGGAACTGGCACACCATTTGAACTTCTCAGTGCTCACTAGCTTCGTCAATGCATCTGTAACATTTGCCAAAGTATCAACCTTTTCCAACTTCACCTTTCCATCTTCTACCATATCATGAACAAAATGAAACTATACATCAATGTGCTTTGTTCTAGCATGGAAAGTAGGATTCTTAGCTAAGCTAATGGAACTTTGATTGTCACAATATATTGTAATCTGTCCAACATCAAAACCAATATCAGAACACAATCGTTTAAACCAAATGGCTTCCTTACAAGCATGAGTGGCTTCCATATACTCTACTTCTGTCGTGGACAAAGTGACTACAACTTGCCACTTACTCATCCAACTGATAGCACCACCAAACATCACGAAAAAATATCCACTGGTGGATCTCTTGCTATCAACATCACCTGTCCAATCTGAATCCACAAACCCACAAATACAAACTAAATGCTGAGGTCTAGTAGGATAACCATGAAAACATAAGGAATACTTAGAAGTACCCTGCAAATATCTAAACACTCTCTTCACCACATCCCTATGCACTCATCCAGGATTAGCCATAAACTGACTCATGACTCTCACTACTTGGGCAATTTCTGACCTCGTACAAACCATAGCATACATCAAGCTACCTACAACACTCGCATGCGATACTCTAGTCATGTCCTCAATCTCAATAGGATATTTTGGACAATCCTCAACTGATAACTTCATCCCTTGCAAAATAGGAACTACCGATGATCTACAAGATGACATGTTGAATCTCTCCAACACCGAGTTCACATACTTGATTTGGCTTAACCAAAGCTTTCTATTAGATCTATCTTTTATGATCTCCATCCCTAGAATATACCTTGTTGCACCTAGATCCTTCATCTCAAACCATGCTGACAATTGAGACTTCAACTCTAAAATCATACTACCATTCCCAACAAACAACATATCATCTACATACAATGTAATAATGAGAATGAAACCATTTTCAATTTTGAAATACACACAATGGTCAAATTTATATCTTTGAAATCCCAAACTCAACACATAGGTGTCAAATTTTTGGTACCACATCCTAGGAGATTATTTCAAACCATATAGAGATTTCTTCAACTTACATACCAGATGTTCTTTACCTTCAACCACGAAGTGCTTTGGCTGTGACATGTAAATATCTTCCTCCAAGTCACCATGAAGGAATGTTGTCTTCACATCCATTTGCTCAATCTCTAAATCACACGTTGTAGTGAGCGATAACAAAAAATGAATGGATGTCAACTTCACTACAAGAGAGAAAATCTCACCAAAGTTAATTCCTTCCTTTTGAGAATACCCCTTCGCAACCAACCGTGCCTTATGCTTCTCAACACTACCATCAGAACCCAGTTTATTTTTGAACACCCATTTACAACCAACGAGTTTACGTCCTTCAGGAAAAGGTACCAGATCCCAAGTATCATTTTTATTTAATGTAGCCATTTCTTCGTCCATGGCTTTCAACCAGGAATTTGCATCATCCATACCCATATCCTCTCTAACATTCCTAGGCTCATCAGTGTTAGCAATCAAATCAAAAACACAATTTGAATCCAACAATGAATATCCAAACCTCTCTGGTGAATATCCAAATCTATTCGGTTGTTGCTTCTGACATGTAGACCTCCTCACTAGCTAAGGTTGAGGTTCTTCATCTTCTTTAGAAATTTTTGAGCTTCTCAAGTTCTTCTCATCATCAGGTCCATTCTGGGCTCCAGGTTCAACTTTCTTAGAGTCAAGAGGAAGCTAAACCACATCTTCTTTCTTTTGTTCTTCTATAGGCTACAAAATGGTGGAATAAGGTTTCATCTCTCTGAAGATAACACTTCAACTGTAGAGAACCTTTTCGACCATTGGATCCCAAAGCTTGTACCCTTTCACACCAATACCATATCCGATGAAGACACACTTGACAACCTTGTTTTCCAACTTCAACCTTTTCTCCCTTGGCACATGAGCATATGCCTTGCAACCAAACACACGAAGATGTCTCAAAGAGGGCTTCTTGCCCGACCACGCCTCCATAGGTGTCTTATCAACAAGAGTTGTTGTAGGATATCTATTTACTAGATAACATGCAGTGGCAATAGCTTCAACCCATAACTTTTATTCAAGGCCATCTGCACTTAACATACTCCTAGCCCTCTCCATCAACATCTTGTTCATCCTCTCTACAACTCCATTTTGCTGAGGGGTATATGGAGTTGTCTTATGCCTTCTAATCCCATGTTCTCTATAGAACTTATCGAATTTTGCAGAACAAAACTCACCATTGTTGCTAGTCCTCAAACACTTTATCTTTTTACCAGTTTGATTTTCTACCAAGGCCTTAAACTCCTTAAACTAACTAAAGACTTCAAATTTTCTTATGAGAAAATAAATAAATGTCCTACTGTAATCATCTATGAAAGAAACAAAACATACATATTTTGGTAATGAAGGAACATTCACAGGACCAAAAACATCAGAATGCACATAGTCCAAAACCCTAGAAGACTTATGAGAACTTTTATAAAATTGCACACGGTTTTGTTTACCAAAGATACAATTCTCATAGAAGTCAAACTCGAGATTGCAATCTTCAAGGCCTTCTACAAGGCTCTTAGATTTCAAGGTTCTGGGACCCTTCTCACCAATATGGCCAATTCTCTGGTGCCATAGCATTGTCTTCTCTACTGGTAGCTTCATCTCCAAAGAGTTAGCACCCTTTGGCACCTAGAAAGCATGACCATTAGAAGTAGATGCAACAAATTTCTTCACTACTCTATTTGACTGTGAGGATGAAGAATCTAGAATTTTCTTCTTTGACTTGTCAGAAGAACTATTGCATTGTACCACACATGCATCTAGCTTGTACAGGGTTCCTGTCTGAACTCCTCTAGCCAAAACCATAGCTCCTCTAGTCATCATACATCCTCCACTCAAGAAGACAATTTGCACACCCACATTATTCAATTTAGTCACTGAAAGTAGGTTTCGTGCCAAACCCAGGATATGCAACACACCATCAATTCCCTTCACTCTACCATTCAGGAATTGTATCTTGATTCTTCCACAACCAAGTATCTTCAAATGAGAATCATCACTGAGATACACCTTTCCACCATCATATTCTTCATATTTTGAGGACCAATCTCTATGCGATGTCATGTGAAAAGATGCCCCAAAATCAATTAACCACACATCTTTCGATGTCTGCATTGCCAAAGCTGCAACCAATGCTTCATCAAAATAATCATTCTCCATCTCAATCCTTCTAGATGTGTTTTCCATCTTTTTCTACAATAGGATATCAGAAAATCACTTCTGCAAAACTCCCATTGAAACTTAGATTAGTACAAAAAACCCAACAAACCCCACAACTAAGATCAAAGGTGATTAGGCTTTGATACCAACTAAAAGGAAACATGGGTGGTAGAAATAGTTTCCTACACTGAATCTATCAAGAGAGACTTGCAAAAAATTATAAACCAATTAACATTTACAGATTCAGATGCACATCTAAAAACACATAAACAAATATTCAAAAAAAAAAAACTCATAACACAACATATACGTGGGAAAACCCTTTCGGGAAAAACCCACACTAAAAACACTCAGCTCAGTTGTATTAATCAGCAATAACAACAGTTACAATACAATCTCAAAGCTATGATCTTCAGGAGTTTTCACACTATTATAGGATTCTGGAATAATTCCGGTAGCATACCGGTGTCCCTGAAAATCTTCAACCTGTCTCATTAAACGTGCTAAGGCACCAACATATAAATAGAGCTCAACATGAAAAGGTAGGCTCCCATGGTTTCCAAAACCAAATTCAATGCCCAAGAGGTAAGCTATTTCAAAAACAATAACTTGCTAATCCATGAAACATTGCACATAGTAACTTCCAAAAGCAACAACACCTATCTCATCTATAACAGTCATCTTGCCAAATACAATGTAAGTTCAACATAGAAACTGCAATAACCAAGAATATGTGCTTTCCTTACCTCACACCACTTAACAAACGTGAACTCCACCATAAATGCTAGTTGCTATTTAATACAACTCCAATCTATAATAGAATTTACAAACCAAGACTCTTTAGTCAACAAAGGAAATTGCCAAATCAATTTCCACTCCAAAATGGAAATATATGACAGCATCTCTCCAAAATATAGTATCTTCCAAGTGAGTTCCAACTTCCTAAAAAATAGGGATTATGCCATCTCATCACCTGCCATGTAGCATGCCACCTCACAAAGAGGTCCCACAAAGATGAATGCCAACTTAGGAAGTTAATAACAGAGGATAAAAATAATTATGCAACAATCAATTAAAAAATAATTCACCATGTTGAGACTCTAAGGTTGAGACACCTTAATCCCAACACTATCAACCCCTATCTCACAACTATAGAAAGACTTAACATGCTCTACATCAAGAGAGCTTGAAAGGATTTAATGATGGTATAACAATTTCCAAATGCTTGGGCTTCTTGAGAATGATTATTTCATAATTATGCAAAATGATGAGATTTGAAGTTAATAATGGTTTCCTATAAGAAAAACCAAAATACATTGTCATATCACACATATCATCCGAAGCAAAAAAAAAAATCTACCAAAGAATATCAAGATATTAAGACATTAAAATAAAAAAATATATAAAAAACTTCAATTATTGAACTTTGAACTATCCCATTAAAAAAGTTGATCCATCTTAACCTATATTTCCAACCTATAATCCAACAACACAAATGTTGACCATTAACCACGCTATTACCTTCTCTATAGAAGTAGAGAACTTCACTTCCTTAAAGGCCTTAATGGCTTCCAAAGCATTTTATACTATATTTTTGACGGTCCAAGAGGAAAATGACTCCCTTTTTAGGCATTTAATTATTTTTAGAAAATCCCCCTCAATGCAAATCTTTTTGGTTCGGATGGCTCAATTCACTTGGAAGAGAAGAAACGAAGGCTGGTATTTGAGCAGATTAGAGCTCTAAAAAAAAATTGAGTTGACAAATAAATTGGAAGCTGAGAAGAGAATACAGTTAGCAAGGGGTCTAGGCAGTGTGGTTTCAGAATAGAAGAGTAAGAAGGAAAACCGAGCAACTTTAGAGAGGCTTTGATTCTCTCAAGCAAGACTATGAAAACATTGTCGAAGAGAATAGAAATCTGCAGGCCATGGGAGGGAATTTTGTTGTTCAAATTCAAATCATAATTAAAATTGTATAACTCACCATTAAATACCAGCCAGGCAAGTGTTAGTAAAACATATAAAAACATTCATCTAAATGCATTCAGTGCTTAGAATGTATGTGTATCAATTTTTTTTTTTATAACATTATCTTGTCATATCATTCTTTCTTTGGAAAGAATAATATTTTGTAATATTTGTTTTGTTGGAAAATGAGTCACATTTAAATAAAAGATGAGCTGGTTATCAAGAGAGTCAGTATTTCAGTGGTAAAGCAGCCCAGCAGCAAATGAGAGGTTCTAGACTTGATTCCTAGCTACCTAGTCCATGAAAATTTTAACATTGTATTGGAGCCCAAGTCAACATAGCCATGTCAAGCTTACAGCTCAAGGGGAGTTGTTGAAAAATGAGACATAACTGAAAGAAAGAGGGATCAGTTACCAAGAGGGTACATAGCTCAGTGGTAGGACACCCAACAGTAAATAGGAGGTCCCAGATTTGACTCCTAACCGACCCATGAAAAATTTAATATGTTTTCTATTTGAAATTAAAGACCATTTCCCCTTTAAAATCTGTCATTCTATCACCTCATCTTCTTGTCCAAAATCATATATTATATCAATGTTTTCTTATAACCTTCAAAATTAATATATGACATTATCTTTTGATTTCTTTATATCAAAACCCAAATGCATGTGCCCCCACTACATGCAAATACAACTTAGGTCATTAGGTTGTATATAGAGGGATTTATATATATGAGCAGTACGTACAGAAAAAGAGGTCCCTCCATATATGCTCTATCCTAACATACCTTACATGTTTAATTACCAAAACTTACAGTAAGGTATAGGTTATATCACAAAGGGTAGAGATTACAAATTGATTGATATATTTTGTATTATTATTTAAGTTTGAAAAAAATACTTTCTACTTCATTGGTTAGAATTAATGTTGGTCTTTTAAATTATCAGTGTTGGCAAATAGTATATTTGAATATTTCATCCTTACAAAGGAAGAAGTTCAAGGATAGAAAATTCATATCCTCTTATAAATTGTATATTTAATTTATAAAACAAGAATAAATTGTACTGTGGTTAATATTATAAGTATTAGAATCTGTAAAAGTTGTGAATATTACGATTTAAAAGTAGCTCATGAGACAAAAGGAGAGAGGGGGAAAAATAAGTCTTAGCTTGTTGAAAAATGGTTATATGCATTTAAAGCTCACACATGAGACAAAAGGAGAGAAGAGGAAAGATTAGTTAGCTAGATTGTTGAAAAGTAGTTATATACATTTAAAAGTGACACATGAGACAAAAGGAGAGAATGTGAATAAAAAAATAGGGTAGCTTGTTGAAAAGTAGTTATATGCATTTAAAAGTGAAACATGAGAAAAAAGAAGACAAGGGGAATAAAAAAGCTAGGTAGCTTGTTGAAAAGTAGTTGCATGTATTTAAAAGTTACACATGAGATGAAAGGAGAGAAGGGGAAAAAAAATGTTAGCTTGTTGAAAAGTAGTTAATTTTTTCAAGTTTTTTTGGGTTGATTTATCTAATAAAGC
Source organism: Sequoia sempervirens (assembly GCA_007258455.2). Taxonomy (NCBI): domain Eukaryota; kingdom Viridiplantae; phylum Streptophyta; class Pinopsida; order Cupressales; family Cupressaceae; genus Sequoia; species Sequoia sempervirens. Next base: position 684,748,762 of record VDFB02270651.1, on the reverse strand, counting down.
TAAGATTTATGTCCAATGTATGCATTTACATACTATATAGATATTGATATGTTTTAGGGGAAGGGTTTTAGTGAAACATGCTTTGATTTAGATTGAGAAATCAACTTTTTGCTACTCAAAATCATGTCGATGTTTTTTTTCCTTTTCTCATGTAGATATTTTGCATATTTAGTAGTCTCTATATGACCATTGCCACACAAATTACAAGTCAAATTTGCTATTCTCCATTGTTTATGTTTTTTTATCCACCTAGAGAAAAAGGCATAGTATTGAATATAATATGCGTCCATGTCAAAGTACAGTGTAGTAGCCCACCTTAAGTGATAATTAAGTTTAATGTTAGTTTGTAATTTGCTACTTATTTTGTTTGGATAATCAAAATTTAAATTAACTCAAAAGATGAAAAGGTCAAGTAAAGCAAAAAATATATAAAATAAAATAGATAAAAATGTGTTGGAATATGTTTGTTATACACATTGCAATTCTAATAATTGAAAAATGATCTAATATTATTCTTTTTTTTTATTTGTTCTAGTTTGCATAGAAAAGGGAGTCTCACTTATGACTTTGTCAATATGCTTTGTCCATGTCTTATTATGATGTGAATAATGGTGTGTAAGAGAATATCTTGTCATGTTGGATGTGTAAGAATATTTTTTATAAAGTTGGTGGTGTAAGAGATATTAAGATGTGTAAGAGCATGATGGTGGGGGAATTACATTGTTGACTAGGAATCTTGAAGACTATATGATGTATGTTATGAAAGGGAGATTATGGAGCCAAAAGGGAGTGCCCAATTTGGTGAGTGAATTATGATGGAGTTATTGAATATTATGGCAATGAAAGATCATCTACTATTATTAGCATGTTGACTCATCATAGAAGAGGGCATTGAAATTTGGGTCCTAGATTTTGGTGCCATATTTGAGTCATAGTTTTGACCCATGGTTTGTGATATACCATTTGCAATTTCTCATATTGAATCTTATTTATATTTTTTTCTTGAATTGAATCCAAGTATGGGTTGTATGGTTGATTTGCAAGCACTATTATGCTATCGAAATTGCTCCAAAGTTAGTCCTATAAAGGTATGGCTTGAGTTTGTAGTATAACCCCATAGTTACTAAACAATACAATCTTCTTTGATTTGGAGTGTGGGGTTTTTCTCCAAAAAAATTTGTCTTCATATAGATCATCTTATTATGTTATAATTTCCTAGTGTATTTTTTTGTAACAATAAAATATTTTATTTTTGCACATACTTCTCGTCAAAGTTTGGTATAGGAAGTATATTCTGCACCGTTCCTTCTTTCATTTGGTATCAATGCCTAATCACCTCATATTTTAAGTGTTATAGATAGGGAATTTTGTATTAATCATTAATTAGGTGGGAGCTTGCACTAAAGAAAATCATGTATAGGAAAAATAACAAGTGCATCAACAATAGAGAAAAGGAGAATCATAGGCACTTAATTTGAGTTGTAGAAGCTCAAGATAGAAGATGTAATCATAGACAAAGATCTATGGGTTGTGTTTAGATTTGAATCCAATGTAATTGTAGACATTGAAAAATGTCTTGAATGATATCATACACTCGAATCAGATATACTAACATCGTTTCCTCTTGAAACCCATCTTCTTTTCACTTAATTGATTAAATTAGCCTAACTATTTAATTAATTATATCATTTGCATTTATTAACCTAATTAATTTAATCAGGTTAATTCCCCCCTTTCATGCTAACATTTCATCTCATTAAATTAAATAAATCAAACTATTAAATTTAATTCTCCCTAAGTCTTCTTATTTAATTAAATAAACCTAAGTTATTTAATTAAATGTCATTTCACCTTTCCTCCCATTCATTAAATCATTTAATTTAATGAATATCACTTTATTCTTCTAATTCCCCTAATTGCATGATCAAAACCTTGTTTAATTAGTAATTATCTAATTAATCTAATTTCCTCCCACTTGCAAGGGAATATTCCTCCTTTGCACATTCCTAGACAAAAAGGGGAATATTGCCATGGAATATTCCCTCCCCTTTTGCACAATTAAACTTTGTTTTAATTTGCAAAATATCCTTTTCTTTCATCCATGAGAATATTCCAAAGAATATATTCTCCCTCCAATCATTTGAAAAAGGGAATATTCTCACTTAGCTTCATATGCAAGTTAACTTTTGACCTCTTGTATAGGTCAAAAGTGTGCTTGTTTGGAAGAAATGAGAATCCTTGATTAAATCTCATCTTGCATTCTCACTTGTTAATGAGAATCCATGATCCATGCCTCCAATTTCCTCCATCGTTGACCATTGATTAGCTTTTTCAATCTCAACCCTTCATTTCTCGTTTGCTTTCCTATAATAAATAAAAGAACTATTTGGAGACAAATGGATCCATCTTTTTCAGAGAAAAATTATGCTATTGAAATCACTCACACTCACACTTGTGCACTCATTTTTAACTCACAATTAACATATTTTAGTTTAAAGTAGTTGCATAATAGCTTAGCTTCCATTAATTGCTTCCATAATGCATCCATTTAGCTAATTAGATAATTAGGGTTTGAATCTTTTTAGTTTAAATATCATTTAGATTAGCTTAGAAATTGTATATCTGAATCATTTAGCATAAAATTGTTAGATTAACTTTTGCATCATACTTATTTTAGCATAAATCACGCTTTCATTCACATATCACAACTGTTTCATTGATTCTCTTCAATAGAATCGATTGAAACAAGCTCACTGATCCATGAGATTGGGAAATGGTTGTCATTTCACATCAAAATGACACCGATCTCACAATGGGATAAGTTTTAGATAGGTTAGAGTAGACATTTAAATGCTTTAGTGGTTTAGAATGCTTTGTTTTAATGAATGTCTAGTTTAGCTTCAATTCGATTGATCTTGTTTAGATTGAGTATTAGTGGCATGAATATGCTTTGATTCTTCATGGATCAAGTGTAATTGGCCCATACTAATATCCTCAGTCACATTTTGGTGCTAGAAGGAGGTAAAAAACTAATCAAATTTAATCAATTTCTAGCTCTCAAATTCCGTTCATTTTGGTTTTTACAGGATAGAGTGACACCCAACATAATTTTAGCGACGCCTTTGCAAGGAATTTCCATACAACGACGCTATTGCCATTACAAATAGTGACACCTATTAAATGCACCAACACTAATTAAACAAATGATGATGCTAATACTTTCTAGAGGTATCAAAAATTTATAAACAGTGACGCTTGACCAAACAATGACGCTATCATAAACAACAATGCCCAACTTTGGTAAGATATTTAACGATCCTTTTTAGCATGTGTTTTAATTTTTTCACTTTATCAGAGTACTAACATGCCTCTAACGTTGTTTTGGATTTTATACTAATGGGGTTTTGTAGGATTGGGTGAAAATGAAGCTAAAGTGAAGAAGCATTCTCATATTAAGATTTTATGATTATAATGAGCGTTTGACACTTTGGGGAAATTATAACCCAGTTTCTTATGCTTTTTACTTTATGCTCTAGGAATTCACTATATTTCATTTAGGTTTAAAATGAATGCTCGAACAAGACTAAAATTGAACCCTCATCTCATCAGTGTCTTTTGGGTTTTAAAATTGAATAAGGAAACTTAACATTTCATTTGGTTCATAAAATGAATTCATCTTAGCTTTAGTCAGTAAAATGAATGAATGTTTTCTTTGTTGTGACACACTTGTAGAGCATATCCAATCCCCTTGCACTTCATGCGATCTTGGGTGAAAAGAAACACTCCAAGTGTACTTCATTGTTTTTGTGCACTTATAGTACGTATCCAATCCCCTTGCACTTTGTGTGATCTTGGGTGAAGAGAAATACTTAAGTACACATTTATGCTTTGTGTCACGCTTAAGAGAGGAATTATTATGAGGCACACCTTGCAATGGAAAACTCATAGGAAAGTTCTTGCAAGCATGCTTATTGGCAGGGCTATATTAAAGGTTAGGAAATTGTGAGAAAGTACCTTCTATCATGGACTGTACAACATACTGCACCTAGTACTATGCCTTAAGTGGAATGAGCCTTAAGTGGCAAAGTAGGTGTGTATATGGTTGGGTGTTCACAATTTTTTATGGAGAGCCAAATTGTTTAGCTACTAAAAATCCTTAATGCTTGTTGGTGCAAGAACGGTCATTCTGAAGCCGCCCCACATTTGTACTATTCATTGTTGAAATATAAAAATCCTTAGGATCTTAAGATCTTCAGGATTTTGAGATTTGGTGGTCTTGAGAAATGTGCATTGTGGAGGGGAGCCAGTGTCGCCAAATCTCTAACTGTTCACAATGTCTTAGTGTTTGGTGAAATATGAGTGGGGACTCAACAAGTATGGCCATTTCAAACCTAGGATTGTAAATGGTTGTGAGTCAATTTAATACATTTCTTGGTTCCAAAACATTACAAACAAACATTCACTATCTTCCTAAAAATTTCAAACACTTCAAGGCTTAAATATGGGTACCTTCTGAAACAACCTTGATATTACTACTTGTCCTAAGGATTTCTATCCTTAGAGATTTCTAAATGTCTTGGCTCATATCTCAATCCATATTTTCCAAAGACAACATAGGAAATTATGGCTTCAACCTCATGATTCTCACAATGGACATTATGAAATTTATGATGTTTTTGACATAAGCATTTATTTTGAAAACATAATCAAGACAAGTGTTTGTGGTAAAATGAACACATTAAGTAAGATAAATTGACAATTGAACCCCGCATAACTATTTGGAGACCAATTTCTCCCATTGAATAACTTGATCTTGAAGGTGCTATCATTCAACCAAAATTTGAACTCATTAATGGAGAACAACCCAATATCATTAGTAGTTTGAGAAGCTTCACTTTCAAAACAAAAGAAACACCTACCCAATGGAGAAATGCAACAAATGTTATAGATGAAGAAGAGGAACAAGCTGATATTGAGGCTGGAAGGCCAATATTACCACCACCCATGTGGCAATAAATATCTTCCTTTCTTCCATAATCTTAAACTTTTATAAATGATCTCACGCAAAATCAAAATCCCCAAAAGAAGGTCTATAGGTTGTCACTTCAAACTTAGACATCGTAGTTCAAAAGCAATTAAGAACCGTATTTTAGAACTCTACAAAAACATAAACAAGTTGTTAATAAAATTTTATGAACATTATCCTGACATGCATATGTTCTTTATGGGTCAAAATACAGGTTTTTTTTAGGATAATCAACCTATCTAAAACATTATGTCTTTAGGATTTGAAAACTTTAGAGGTTTAGCATGTTTCTCACTACCTTGGTCTTATCAAGGTTCACTTTAAGTTAACATTGGGTCAAACATTTCATCCACCCCTTCATCAAAATTTCATCCATCACTTCACCAAACTTTGCAATTTAATTTTGAATACACCAACACTTTTTGACTTGAACATCTATCAATATAAACCCTAACTTAGCTACTTTGTATGTGGAATGTATCATTTTCCATGCACTTGGTTGAGTTAGTTACCATCTTTTAACTAGTTCATCTTGAAGGTCATGTGTTTACCCTAAAGATTTCTAAGTTCATAAACATCCTTTATCCTAACATCAAAACATCAAACTAGAGTCACAAGTGTTGTACCAATTTTTTTTGCAAAGATCACTCTCCACATCGCCCATCTTTTCATCCCCCATTATTATCATTGCTCTGAAATGGCTTAGAGTGTCCCTTTTACCTAGGTTTGAATCAACTAGAGAGTTCAAACATTATAAATCACAACATAACTCTCCTAAAAGTGACCCAAAATTTATGGTAAAGACAAGATCACAACACAAGAGAATAATGGAGAAAACCAAAGTCACATTTACCTCAAGTGATCAAAATCCTCTAGAATTTGATCCAAGAAGTCAAGTTACCCCATCACAACAACCATCATCTCTTTTAGGACCATATGAGATATAAGACATCACGAACAATCCATTTGAACTTACTAGGGAGGAAATCATGTAACATCAATCCTTTGAAAACATAGCTCCTATTTCCCCATCATTTGTTGCAAAAAATTTGAAACTAGGCTTCACAACTCCATCACTAGGGCTAAATCAAACATCCAATCCTAGTCTTGCAATTAGCCTTGCCGCAAAATTTTTTCTAACTCTTCCATTTGAAAGCAACAGACTTGTGGGTACCCTTGATACCAATCCTCCATCTCAAAAAACCACTTGGACACCTACCTTTGGTGCTCATCCTATTCCTAAAGATCCCAAACAACTATATAAACCCCTTAAACTTCATTACTCCACCAAAAACTCCAAATATCGAGGAAACCCCTCCTCATCCATACCCATGAGTACCACAAGTGTCCCCAACATCACACAAGGTAGTGCAGACCAAGTAGATCCAAAAGGGAAAGGAAATGCCCTCACATAGAGTCAACTCTTAATACCACATGGGACATCTTCATCCAATCCTCTCATGGATACTTCAAACATAGAGATGGTTCAAAACACATCTATCCCATCCATTATCCACCCATCTCAAAACAATTCCTTGGTAACAAATCCCATCAACACGGGTAATAACTTTTCCACATCCCTAGCATAAGGAAATCCTCAAGACTTGGGACAAGGAAACCTTTTTAATTAATGGACTCAGGGTCCTAGTATGTCATTCCCATCGCACAATCTAATGGTACCCTCCTCATCTTTTTCCATAGTCCCCTTTACCATGCAAAATTAAATGGGATCTCAAACTTACATTCCTTCACCTCAATCCACTATCTTACAAGGAATGTTGAAACAAGGGAACCCTCAACTTCTCATCACCAATCTGCTACCCACTCAAAACATCACCACTCAAAACCCATCATAGATGTCTCAACAACCACTTCATCCAACACTACAAGTGCATTCCTTAGCCCTACAAAAAGAACAACAAGCTTATCAACAAGCCATCCAACAACAAAAAAAACAAGAAACCTTAGCACAATAATAACAACAACAAAGTAGCCCTAGTAGTGCAACAATAACAACAATATCAAGCAGACCTAGTAGCACAACAAAAGTAGCAACAACAAAAAACAACCTTAGCACAACAAGCAACCTTAGCACAACAACAATATCAAGCCCATCGAGCAACCTTATTATCATAACAACAACAACATGCCCAACAACAAGCCCTAGTGGTGCAACAACAATAACAAGCTCAATAGAAAGCCTTACTAGTTCAATAGTATGCCCAACAACAACAACAATAGAAAAGTTCCTATTATAACCCTCAATCGAACATTGTCAATACAAACACATTAGGAAGATATACATAAATACACCAATCACCTTCACAAAATCTCACACCACCATACACCCCATACAACACCTTATCATATCAAAATGCATTTTTCATCCTGCCATATGTTCCTCCACCAAACCTGCAAGACGATCTAGCATCACATTTTAAGGCACTATCTCAAGAAATACAAGACCTTCAGATGGGCAACACAAAGAAGCCCCATACATAGAATCTATGTCCTTATCCATTTGATCAAACCATAGCAATGGTATTATTCCCTCCTAGATTTGAAATCCCCAAATTTGATAAATACAAAGGGAGAGGAAGTCCTATGGACCATGTCAAAGAGTTAATGTCATGTGTATGGAGGTGGCCTACAATGATTCTTATTTAATGCACCTCTTCCCCCAAAGTTTAACAAGTCCTACCATGGATTGATTTTCTCATCTACCTCTTAACATAAAAAATTTCCAAGAAATTGTTGATAAATTCATCGATCACTTCTCCTTTAATATTGACATGGATGTAAGTCTAGAAGAGTTGTACACTCTTAGACAAAAAAAAGGAGAAAATTTCACTAATTTATTGCAACATTGGAGACAAAGATCTAGTAAAAGCAAGTGGCCTCTTCCCAATGAACAACAAGTAGGAATCATCATAGAAAATATAGATCCAAATCTATCCTTCCACTTGAAAATGTAGTGCATAACTTATTATAACAAGCTTGTCCCTAGATCCCTTAAATTTGAGAGATATCTAATATCAGAGGGAAATACTCAAGCTTACAGAGACAACTACCCATAAATCAGTTCAAATGATAAACCTCACGTCTAGGCTAAGAACAAGAACATAAAAAATGATGGTGTGGTTGATGCTAAGGTAGTCCTAGTGCTCCTAGGCCAAACAACAATCATGTTGCTAACATTCAACCAATAGTGCAAAAAAAAATGTCTCCTCATAACAATTAGATCAATAACATTGAAATGAAACAAAGGCGAACTACTAACAAGAACAACTAACCTAAACACACGTACACAGTTATTTGAACTCATCGAAACCATCATGAAAATTTTGATAGAGTCAAATCTAGTAACACTTCCCATCTTTTAAAGCAACCAAGAACCACAAGAGAAACCATCCTGGTATAATGAGAACAACCTTTGTGACTTTCATAAAATCAAAGGACACAAAACAAAAATTTGCATGAGGCTCAAAACCATTATCCAAGACATCATAGATAACAACACCATATTTGTTGATGCACCAGTTGAGAATCAGGATTAGATATACAAGAACCCTATGCCAGATCATAAAAAAGTGAACAATATGAGAAAAGCTAAAGATTACACAAACGTGCCACATACCTATTCCAATGTGCTTGCTTCCTATGATAGCGTCATCACTATCGTCACCATCAAAGGACATAGTGTGGAGTGTAGAGTCACCACATGATGTGGTAAAATTACCATCCAAGGAGTCCCACCCCTATCTAGGGCACAACCTACTTTACCAATATCAAATCCTAGCAAGTACAATCTCCTAGATCAAATTAAGAAGACCCCTGCAAAAATTTCCATTTTAGAACTATTAAGGCTATCCATTGAACATAGGGAAATGTTAGAAAAAGCTTTATTAGAGTCATCTGTCCTTGAGGATATTGATACAAATCAGTTTCAAGCTATGGTAGACCATATTTCTAATCACCTTCTCACCTTTTCAAAGCAAGACTTACCGTCACAACCATCTCATAACCGAGCTTTACACCTTGAGGTTATCATTCATAAGAACAAGGTCAAAAGAGTCTTAGTAGATGGAGGTGATGGACTGAACATTTGTACCCTTTAGTTGATCAAAAATTTGTGCTATTCAGAGGATATTATTGAGAAGACAAAGAGTACCACCATTAAAGCATATGATGACGAAGAGTGGGTATCACAAAGCATCATTGCACTACCCATCCAAGTGGCCCCCCTCATCACAAAAACTACATGTCAAGTGTTGGAATTGGATCTTCCCTACAACATAATACTTGGTCGACCATGGATCTATTCCCTAAAAGTTGTTGCCTCGACCTATCATCAATGTGTAAAGTTTCCCTTTGAGGGCAGAGTAATTACCATCCATAGAGATCCCAAGCCTTTTTACTATTGCAAGAATCTTGAGGCAAAGCTCTATTAAATCCCCCAAATACCAAAGAATGACGAAGTGCCTACACCTTTTACCTCATTTGTTGACCAATCATCCCTTGCATCTACCTTAACAACAAAGGAACTCAATGTGTTGAACATTCCTGATATCAAAGTAGTGATCCAAGATGATAGTTGTGGGAATTATAAACTAATGAAGGATACCTTTTTCTTAGGAGAGCTACCTCTTTCTCCTCAATCCCATGGGAAACCCACATCTAGCACCAAAGAGCTTGAAATAATCAAGATGGCAGCTACCACCTTCACCGAGTGGGGAGATTTGAACCAAGAAGATGTCTCTAAACTCCTCTATAAGGATGAATAACCTATCCCTGCTCTTCCTTTGGAATATGACAATAAAGGATTGAAGCTAATGAAGGGAATGGGTTATAACAAGAATGAGAAATTGGGACAAAATGATAATGGTTTGCTAGAACCCATCATTCCTGAGAAATCACTAAAGAATCTCAGTCTAGGTTGTACTACTAGCAAGGTCACCCTTGTTGACAAAGGTACTTCCGCTAAACAGGTTGGGGCTTCCTCTTGGTTACCTCCATCACGTGATACCATCTTCAATGAATTTCCCCTTGATGTTGCTAACCTATTTGAGAAAAAATCCCTCTTCATGATATCAATAACATCCTTTACTCCAAGCAATCAACCAATTGAAATAAGCGTAGTATACCCATGACTAATTGACATGGACCAACAAGGACCACCGATTCTAGATTTATTTGAAAATGATGAATCAATCTCAGAATTCATGGGACTTTGTGACAACTTACCATGGGCAGATCACAAAGTTGGTTTTGACATAGAGCTAGATGTTGCAAGAATGGAAAAGGGAATGAAAGTGTTGTAATTAATTTCAACTGGTCAACTGGTTATCTACTAGTTGCTGTTGGTTGTACATGTTGAGGATATTAAGAAAATTGTATTAAAGAAATATTATAGGTATTTAGTTGTTGCTCAGGATGATGATTTGGTACTTGTCCCTATGTTTGTGTGGTTCAGATATGTTGGTCATGGTTGTTGAAGGTTTCTATATCCATATTTTTGGCTATTGGTTCATTGTGAAGTTTGAGTTGTGTTCACCAGTTGTGAACTATGTTTTTCTAATTTTTGACTGAGGTTTGAGAGAAAAGTTGTTGGTCCATATTTCTCTTTGATGAAGTCTTTTGACTTTTGGTTCTAGAGTTAAGATGGTCTTGGTTTTTGGAAGCTTCGAGCTTAATTATTCTGTGTTTTACACTAGTTTGGCCAACCATGTATTAAGCACTATCTTCGAAGTTGATGAAGCGTGTTGGATCTATTTTGGGTCTTGATGAATTGTGTGGGTTTCCCTCATTCTAATTCCACCCTAGGATGTTTTGGCACCAACCTAATTTGAATTTGAAGTTGGATGGCCAACTTTGTATCTTTTTCAAGGTTGGAGATAGTATAAATACATGATGAGCTAGTAATGAAAAGTATACAAAAGAAGAGAAGGAAGATAAGTGAAAGAGTAGACATGAATTTGATGCTATTCAGAAAGTGTGTGTGAGTTATGTGTGTGGTAGATCAGTGCGAAGGTTAATATTGAGTTTTCAGATGCAGTGAGCAGAAGGCGAACTCTACCATTCATGCAAGTTGATCAAGTGATTGTAGTGGAATCCTTTATTGCATTGGGATTGTTGTCTCTCTGTAACAAGTCTTCTTTTTCTTCTTTGTATCTCTATGGCAGTGAGCCCTTCAGGTTGTAACCCATTTGAAAAGTGAGTCCTTATCTCAAGAAGTGAGCCTTGTTTCAAGTAGTGATCCTTTTTGTAATCTATTTTTATATTCTCTATAGTGTGAGTTAATCCTCACCATGTTTTTTCCCTCATTGGTTTTTCCATGCAAATCTAGTGTTATTGTGTTTATGATTGGATTTGATTTTCTACAATGGCATTTGATGATTAATCATTTCAGCAGTTTAAGTATTAGTTTTGGTAATTGAATTGAAGGTTAAAATTTGTGACAATTGATTCACCCCCCTCTTAGTTTTCCTATTCAACAATTGGTATCAGAGCTTGGTTCCTTGGTGAAGAGTTTAACCACTTGAGGAAGGTCTGGGATAGATGGTAAAATGTTCTTTGATTATCTGAGGTTTGATGGAACTAATTATGGTATCTAGAAAGTATTGATGGAAGAATATCTGGAGTATTGTGAATATGATGTGGAGAAAGCTTATAAGAATCCCTACACTCCTCCAGCTAATGGTTTGAGTACACCTAAAGAAATTAGAGCACATGAAGCAAATAATAAGGAAAATTTCATCTTGAAGAATAGTCTGGAACATTCTGAGTTGATTAAGGTTCATAATTTGAAGACAACTAAGGAATTATGCTTTAGAAAGAGCACATGCTGGTGATGAAAGAGTTAAAGAGGAAAAATTATAGAATTTGGAAACATAGTTTGATCTGTTACATATGTGCAAAGATGAAAATGTCAAAGCTTATGTACAAAGATTGGATGAGGTAGTGGCTAAAATGCGATCTCTTGGTTCTATTATAAATGAAACTAGGATTGTAAAGAAGATTATCAAAACTCTTCCTGATGCTTACAGTGAGAAGGTGAGTTCTATTGATTAGACGATAGATTATAAGACTTGTACTAGAGATTTGCTATTAGGATTTTTGACATCTTATGAGATGAGGAAGCCGAGTCTAAGAAATGGAGGAAAATTAGAGACTACTTTTAAAGCTACAAAAACTTATGATCGGGATGAAGAAAAAATTGATGAAATAGAAGATGACTTTATAAGAAGAATGAGAAAAGGCTCTGGTAAGTATGAAGGTAAGTTCCCTTTTAAGTGCTTTAGTTGTGGAGAAATAGGTCATTATGCTACAAAGTGTCCGGAAAGAGCTAAAAGGAATAAGCAAAGACATGAGAAAGGAAAGAAAGGAAAGAAGATTAACAGAGCTTACTATGTGAATGAGAATGCTAGTATTTCAGATGAAGATTCAAAATATGAAGATCTAGATGACAATGAATGCTTGTTCTTGGTGATTAAGGATGAACCTACTTCTACTAATTTATAAAAATAGGTAAAAGAAAGTCCTTTGAAGAAGGAGAAGGATAAAAATGAAGTTACGATTATCTCTACCCCACATGCTAAATAAGAAAAGAATTTTTGGGTAGTTGATAGTGGTTGCTCACATCACATGACTAGTGATAATAGAAGTTTGTAAAGCTTGAGAAATATGATGGAGGTCTGGTTATGTTTGGAGATGATACTAGTGCTAAAATTTGTGGGATATGTTTAATAAGTTTTGATGGAAAGCATCATACTGATGATGTTTACTATGTTAAGGGGTTAACACATAATTTGTTGAGTGTTGGTTAGATGTGCAGAAAAAGGATATGATCTTGTGTGTAAGGATGAGAAATGTGAGATTTAGAAAGGATCTAGAACATTGATTAGTACAGGAAAGAAATCTGAAGGGAATATTTATCAACTTAAGGGTGTTGATGGATGATGCTTTATGACAAATAAATGATAGTTGGTTATGGCATCTAGAAGAATGTGTCACATGAATTTTGATAACTTTGCAAGGATTAGTGGTGTTCAGGCAGTGAGAGATTTACCAAGAATTACAAAGTCTGTCAATGCTATTTGCAGGAATTGTCAATTTGGGAAGCAAGCAAGAAATCATTACAGATCAAGAGAACAATCTAATACTAGATTACTGGATTTAGTTCATATAGATCTTTGTGGTCCTATGAGAGTGTGAAGTCTACTTGGTGAAAGGTACTTTATGATTTTAATTGATGATTATTCTAGATATACATGGGCTACATTTCTTAGAGAGAAATCAAATGCATTAGATAGATTCAAGGCATTCAAGGCTATGGTTGAAAATGAAGTGAATTTGAAGATAAAATGCTTAAGATCTGGTAGAAGTGGGGAATTCATCTCCCATGAGTTCAATATGTTTTGTGAAGTGCATGGAATAAAGAGACAATTATCTACTCTAAGAACTCCTCAATAGAATGGAGTCCTTGAAAGGAAAAATAGAATAGTTCAAGAGGCTGCTAGTTCAATGATCACTAAAGACAGATTACTAGAAGTTTACTGGAAAGAAGCTATTCATATTGCTCTATATGTGTTCAATCGATTTCAAGTAAGAGAAAATAGTACAAAGACTCCCTATGAGCTATGGCACAAAAGAATTCCTACAGTTAAATATTTCAAGGTATTCGAAAGAAAATGCTATATCAAAAGAGATGAAAAAAATTTGGGCAAGTTTGATGCAAGAAGTGATGAAGGAATATTTCTTGGATGCTCTGACAAAATTAAGGCATAAAAATGTTTCAATAAAATATTGATAAAGATTGTAGAGAGCTTGAATGTGAAGGTTGATGAGACAATGAAGAATTCTATTGATATTGATGGATATGTGTCTGATGAACATGACTGCAAAAATAGAAGAAATTGTGGAAGAACATGATAAAGATGAGCAGAAAAAGTAGGATGAACATAATGAAAGAGAAGAAGATGCTCTAATGATGTCCCTTAGGACACAAAAATATGTACAAAGGAATCATTTAGAAAATCAGATTATTGGAGGCAAGACAAAAGGTGTGTTAACTAGAAGCAAAGCTACTGCTAAAGTAAATTTGTGTTTATTCTCTAAGATTGAGCCAAAGATAGTAAGTGAAGCTTGTAAAGATGAACATTGGAAGGAAGAAATGAAAGAAGAAATTTTGTAGATTGAGAAGAATCAGACTTGGGAATTGGTCCCAAGACCAATAGACAAAAATATCATTGGATCAAAATGGGTATTCAGAAATAAGTTGAATGAGAATGGAGAAGTTGTCAGAAACAAAGCGAGGATTGTGTGTAATGGCTACTCATAAGTAGAAGGCATAGATTTTATGGAGACTTTTGCTCTAGTAGCAAGAATGGAAGCTATAAGGATGTTCTTGGAATTGGATGTTTATAAAGATTTCAAAGTCTATTAGATGGATGTCAAGTCAACATTTTTGAATGGTGAGCTGGAAGAAGAAGTCTACATGGAACAACGAGAAGGATTTCAATTAACAGATCAACCAGATATGGTGTATAGATTGAAGAAAGATTTATATGGATTAAAGCAAGCTCCTATAGCTTGGTATGCAAGGTTAGAGAAATATTTGATTCAACAAGGATTTAACAAAGGCACAACAAATAGTAATTTGTACTTTAAGATTAAAAATGAAAAAATCTTGATTGTAGTTGTATATGTTGATGACATTATCTTCAGAGGAAATGAAAAGATGTGCAATATTTTTGTGGAAGAGATGCATAAATAATTTGAAATGTCTATGTTTGGGAAGATGAATTTCTTTCTTGGGCTATAGATTAATCAAATAGATAAAGGAATGTTCATTTCATAGTCTAAGCATGTGAGAGAGATGTTGAAGAAGTTCGGGATGGGTGGTTCCAAACTAGTAAGTACTCCTATGGTGATTGGTTGCAAATTGGGTAAAGATGATGATTCACCTAAGGCTAATCAGAGCAAGTATAGATCTATGATTGGTGGACTACTGTATTTGAATGCTACTAGACCAGATATTATGCATATGGTTTGTCTTGTGGATAGATTTCAAGAAGATTTAAAGGAAACGCATGTTGTTGCAGTTAAAAGAATATTTAGATATTTGAATGGAACTCCATATTATGGTATCCTAAAGATACTAAATTTACACTTAGTGCATACACAAATGCAGATTGGGTCAGATGTGTAGATAACAAAAAAAGTACAAGTGGTGCCGCATTCTTTCTTGGATGTAGATTGGTGGCATGGTTGAACAAGAATCAAGATTCAGTCTCTTTGTCTACTGCTGAAGTTGAGTATATTTTTGCTGCATCTTGATGTACACAAGTTCTATGGATGAAACAAAAATTGAAAGATATCCAAGGGTTATATGATGATCCCATTTCTATCTTTTGTGATAATACAAGTGCAATTAATATTTTGAAGAATCCAATGATGCACTCAAGGACGAAGCATGTATCTATCATATATCATTTCTTAAGAGAGAAGTTCATAGAGAATGAAGTCAAGCTTAAGTATGTTCTGAAAAAGGATCAAATTGTTAATATATTTACAAAGGCTCTTCCTAAAGATACTTTTGAGTATCTCTAGGAGAAGTTAGGGTTTATTTCCCCTCCTTTCATAAACTAAGATGCATTTGGAGATGCATCGGTCTGGTGGATTCATGGTTCTATCTTTTTGGACTGATGTTTTGGTGGCTACCTCTTAGGGGGAGCAGGTAGTTTCAAGTGTTGTCATTGTGAGTATTATGTTTTCATGTCAAAGAAAGATTCAATGAATATATCTTTTTCCTTTTCCATTGATGTCAAAGGGGGAGAGAAAGCATGTGAAAAGGAGAGAAAGCTAATGAAAGAAAGCAAGTGATGAGGTAGATGATCTTCTGAGGGGGAGAAGCAAAAATAAAAATCTTGAGAAGTATATTTAGAATTGGCATGATGTCTTTAATGGTTTTTCACATCATGTATTTCCATCAATGACAAAGGGGGAGATTGTTGCAAGAATGGAAAAATGAATGAAAGTGTTTTCATTGATGTAAACTAGTCAATTGGTTATCTACTAGTTGTTGTTGGATGTACATGTTGAGGATATTAAAAAAAATGTATTAAAGAAAGATTACATGTATTCAGTTATTGCTCAGGATGATGATCTAGTGCTTGTCCCCATGTTTGTGCAGTTTAGATATGTTGGTCATGGTTGTTGAAGATTGCTATATCCATATTTTGGCTATTGGTTCATTATGAAGTTTGAGTTTTGTTCACCAGTTGTGAATTATTATTTTTTGTATTCTGGCTAAGGTTTGAGAGAAAAGTTTCTGGTCTAGATTTCTCTTTGATAAAGTCTTTTGACTTGTGGTTCTAGAGTTAAGATGTTCTTGGTTTCTGGAAGTTTTAAGCTTAATTGTTCTACGTGTTTTACACTAGTTTGGACGATTGCGTGTTAAGCACTATCTTTAAAGTTGATGAAGCTTGTTGTATATATTTTGGGTCTTGGTGAAGCATGTGTTTGGGTCACCATCATTCTTATCCCACCCTAGGATTTTTTGGCACCGACCTAATTTGAATTTGAAGTTGGATGGCCGATTTTGTGTCTTTTTCAAGGTTGGAGATAATATAAATACAAGATGAGCTAGTAATGAAAAGTATACAAAATAAAAGAAGGAAGATAATTGAAAGGGAAGACATGATTTTGATACTATTCAAAAATATTGTGTGAGTTATGTGTGTGGTAGATCAGTGCGAAGCTTAATGTTGAGTTTTCAAATGTAGTGAGCAGAAGGCGAACTCTATCATTCATGCAAGTTGATCAAGTGATTGTGGTGGAATACTTTGTTTCATTTGGATTTTTGTCTCTCTATAACAAGTCTTCTTTGTATTCTTTGTATCTCTGTGGTGGTGAACCCTCTGGGTTGTAGCCATGTTGGACAGTGAGTCCTTGTTCTGGATGGTGAGTCCGTGTTTTAAACAATGAGTCCTTATCTTAGGAGGCGGGCCTTGCTTTAGGTAGCGAGCCTTTTGTAATCGGTTTTGATATTCTCTATAGTGTGAGTTAATCCTCACCATGGTTTTTCCCTCATTGGGTTTTCCATGTAAATTTGGTGTTATTGTGTTTATGCATTGGATTTGAGTTTCTGTGTTGGCATTTGATGATTAATCATTTAAGTAGTTTAAGTATTAGTTTTGATAATTGAATTGAAGCTTAAAATATGTGACAACTAATTCACCCCCCTTTCAATTTTCCTATTCTACACTAGACACGAGAGTGTACTATGGGGAGATGATTGAATCCCTGAGTCACAAAATTGATGAAATGAAACTAACACATAGATCTTTAAGTGAAAACCACACTATGGCACTTTCTGATCCTAAAATAGTAAAAAAAAGGATGCATCTGAAGTTGAAAACATCTCTGAGGTGCCAAAGGATGAGGGATTCAATCTCTCCCTTAGTGAAATGCATCTAGAGAAGTTCATAGTGCTAGAAGAAAAGGCCACTCTAGTCAATGTGGGAACAAAAGAGGCACCTGTGATCACTTTCTATGTTGAATCCTTGTTGGATGAAGAAAAAAAGAACCTAGCAATGTTCCTAAAATAGTGAAGAGATAACTTTGCATGGTCATACATAGATATTCTAGGGCTTGATCTAGAAGTGGTTGTGCATCATCTAGTAGTCTATCTTGAAGACAAGCTAGTAAAGCATAAATCAAGGAAGATGCACTCTAAGATAACACTCATGGTGAAACTAGAATTACAAAAGCTTCTTGACATTGGATTCATCTAACTGATATATTATCCTAAGTGGGTTTCAAACCTGGTACCAATCTCAAAACCCACTAGGGGAATTAGAATCTGTAGTGATTTCATATACTTAAATAAGGCATGTTCAAAGGATGATTTCCCTCTTCCTAACATTGACCTCATTATGGAATTAACAACTAGGCATGAAATCCTATCACTCATGGAAATTTTTTTAGGCTATAATCAAATCATGATCGCCAAGAAGGATCAATGCAAGACTGCATTCACTTGTCCATGGGGAACCTATTGCTGGAATGTAATGCCATTCAAGTTAAAGAATGCAAGAGCAACCTATCAAAGAGCAATGACCCTCATCTTTCATGACATGATCCAAAAAATAGTTGAAGATTATGTGGATGATATTTTGGCTAAATCAAAGAAAATAAGTGAGAACATACAAGTCTTAGGACCCATCTTTGATAGACTTGAAGAATACAAGGTACGACTAAATCCAAAAAAGTGTGTCTTTGGGCTTACATTAGGGAAACTTCTTAGCTATATCGTCTCACAAAGAGGAATAAAAATTTATCTAGCAAAGGTGAAATCCATCCTAGACATGGAACCACTGCGAACACTGAAGTAGATGAGAGGATTACAAGGAATATTGCAGTCCATCAAGAGGTTCATAGCACAATTATTAGAAAAAATCTACCCTTTTTCACATCATCTTCATAAAGGAATAACTTACAAGTGGGATGATAAGTGTGATAAATCTTTCCAACAAATCAAAGACTATCTATTGTAACCTCCAGTGCTCATGCTTCCAATACCAAACAAACCATTGATCTTGCATATATTAGCAACATCATTAGCACTAGGAGCTCTTCTAGCACAACATGATGAAAATAGAAAGGAAAGCTCCCTATGTATTACATCAGTGGGACCTTGGTGGGATATGAAATGAACTATTCACCCATCGAAAAAGCATGCCTAGTAGTAGTTTTTGCTTCAAAAAAATTTAGACACTACATGTTGTCACATCAAATGAAACTTATTGTAAAGATTGACCCATTGAAATACCTATTGTCTAAAGCAATTATCATTGGGAGAATTTCCAAATGGGTAATAATCTTAACTGAATTCGACATAAATTATGTGGAGCGTAAGGAAATCAAAGGATAAGTGATCACAAACCAACTAGTAGAGGCACCTATTTATGCTAAGAACCCTTCGATATCTAAGTTGCTTAGTGAATCAATGTTCCTTATCGATCTCACAACTCATTGGAAGATGTACTTTGATGGATTGTTCACCCAACATGGATCAAGAGTAGGTATTCTCCTCATAACCCCTCAAGGTGATTGCATTCCAAAGTCATATAGGCTATCATTTCTATGCACTAACAACATTGTTGAGTATGAAGCCCTAATCATAGGTTTAAGGATAGTAGTTTAGTGGGAAATACAAGAGATGAAAGTCTATGGAGACTCACAACTAGTTATCAACCAAGTCAATGAAAAATATCAAACTAAGGATGACAAGCTCACTCCTTACAAAAAGATGGTGGAAATTCTCAAGGACCTTTTCATTGACATAACTTTTGAGTAGATTCATCACTTGAACAACAGAGTAGTAGACGCTATGGTAACAATCGGATCATTGTTAGACATGCTAAACAATTTCCTGGAATGTGAATTCATGGTAGAACAACTTCTCATACCAAATTTCAAAATCCTAGAATTTGAATTCATGTGTGTCATTGTTAGTTCTGGATTCCTGTGGTACCATGAAATCTTTACCTACCTAAACAGATGAACCCTCCCATCCGATATCACCTCAACCTTAAAAAGACTTTTGTTAAGAAGAAATTTTGATTTGTGATCCTAGGTGATACCCTTTACCATTGAAGCATCAAAGGGACATTACTATAATGTCTTAACCAAGAGGAAGCCTTGACTACTTTAACATAAGTACACAATGGCATATGTGGTTCCCATTCTAGCGGTATGACTTTAGCTAAGAAATTGTTGAGGACGGGGTACTACTGGCCAACCATGGAAAGAGAATCCCATATGTATGTACATAAGTGTGTCCAATGTCAACAACATGGAGATCTAATTCATGCTTTGGCTTAGGAGTTGCAACTAATGATCCTACCCTGACCTTTTTCATAGTGGGGACTTGACCTCATAGGAAAAATCACTCCAACCTCATCCAACAACCACAAGTTTATCATAACAACCACTGAGTACTTTACCAAGTGGGTCAAAGCCATTCTTATGACCTACATCATGGGGAAGCAAATTGCCAAATTTATCCTGAATGACCTAATCTACCATTATGGTGTTCTACAAACCCTTATCTTAGACAATGAAACACCCTTCGAGAATCAAGATGTGAAAGAGCTATGTCAAAGATTCAACATCCAACATCGATTCTCTACCCCATATTACCCCTAGGGCAATGGTCAAATACAGGCTACAAAAAAGACCATCCTAAAAATATTGAAGAAAAAGGTCAATGAAGTCAGGCCATGACTGGCATCTACAGCTAAATCTCGCTCTTTGGGCTTATCGAACTAGTATCCACACACCAATTGCAACCCCTTTCTCCCTAGTCTACGGATCAAAAGCCATTTTACCTATTGAGGTTGAGCTCCCATCACTATGTGTGTCACTACAAAACCTAATCACCGATGAAGAATATAGAGTATCTTGGCTGAATGAGCTAGAATTCTTGGATGAGCGTCATCTTGATGCCCTCAATCACTTGCAAGTATATCAAAACTGACTAAAATGGAGCTATAACAAGAAGATAAAATGTTGATCTTTCCAAGTAGAGGATCTTGTTCTAAAACATAATCAGAAAAATATTCCAAATTAGGACAATAAAGGAAAGTTTGAGCCTAACTAGTTGGGTCCCTTTGTTGTCACAACAAGCTATGGATCAAGAGAATATCAATTATCAACACCTGAAGGTAAATCCTTGCAAGAACCAACTAACAATTTGCATCTTAAAAAAATTTATGCCTAGTCTTGAAGGGTGTAAATCTGAAAATACAAAAAAATAAAAAAATGATCAAAATCCAAAAAAAAGAGAAAAAGGATTGAAAAAATAAAGAAAAACAATCGTCCTCTAGTGAAAACCACTTCAGTGGCACTTTGGGAAAGTACCTTGGTGAAAACCTAGCAAACAAACACCTCATGTAAATAAAGTACCTTGATCTACCTGGGCTCTTTATCCTATCATTCCATTCATCCATCACTTCCTTCATCCCATTCCATTGCCTATCTGTGTCCTTATCATAGCTTGATGTTGTGAAGTATCATATCCCCTTAGTACTACTTGACATATTCCAAAGGTTAGCTTGTCTTGCCTATATTGAATTAGTCTATCGTATCATGCTGGGAGAAATTCGTTCTAGATTAGATCGGGTTCTTGTATATCTTAAGGTTATCAAAAATCTAAAAAACATTCATAAAATTGTAAAAGAAAATCCAAAACATTCACAAAACATTCATTAGAAAATTCAAAGACATTAATAAAATCGCAATCAAAAATCCAAAAATATCCAAAATCCTATACATCTAAAATCCAAAAACATTAAAAAATTATAAAGGAAAATTCCAAAACATCCAAAACACATCAAAAACCCTAAAAATCTTAAACATCAAAAATAAAAAAACAATACCTTCTCAAACTATGCATCTCTAAGCTTGAACGTAGGCAAGGCCATCATTGATGTGCCCCCAAGACACCCTAGGTCAGTCCTTTAGGAGTCTATCATAATAAACTGACATTCCATCAATTGCTCATATCCCATCTTTAGTAAGTCGAGTTAGTTGAACTACGTGGTCTCTGCATGTATAACATAGGAAAGGCTTATCTTTGATTAGCCTCCAAGGCCCCAAGGATAGGCCTTTTAGGTTAGGTTCTTGGTCAAAACTCTCAAAAAACCTTAAACATTCAAATAACGAAAAGCCCTTAAACATTCAGATAACAAAAAAATCCCAAAAACAATTGAAAACTCATAAAATACAAAAACACTCAAAAAACATTCAAAAGACCTAAAAAACATCAAATATCCTTGAAAAGACCTAAACAACCTCAAATAATCGAAAAACATAAACATTCACATAAAATTTCAAAAAGACTAAAAACAACCTCAGAACGTTAAAATATTCCAAAAAATCCAAAACCACCGATCCCATTTCACTTTCACCCGTAATAACCTCCATCCATAATAAATTGATCACCACCTTCAACCTTTGGAAAAACAAATAGAAATCAAGTCTAGGAAGTCGTAAAGTGAGTTAGTGGAGTTTATATCAATGACTTATCATAAAGCTCATCATCATCCTACATCAAACAACCCTTGATCAACGTGTCCTAGGATGTATCCTTCCTATGATGGACATCAGTCTCAGGTATCACCTTAGCTAAATTAAATTGGAAAGAGATATAGATAACATGGATTGCTTGTCTTTGATCTTTTCTTATGATTTATCTTAATGACCCATTTTGAGGACCTCTTGATGATGTCTGTCAAAATGATTTAGAGAGAAAGGAATGGGGCATCGATCATTCTTTCATTTGTTGTGCTTGTGGGTATTCTTGTAAGATAATATTGGCGCATACATGCTTATTTGTGTGTAGGAAGGTTGTTTAGAGTATGTTGTTGACTATTACAAATGCTTTGGTCCAATATGTTCCAATCTTCTTACATTCTGACAAGGTTTTCGTATGTCAAGGTGTGAACAAGAAATATCCTATCTGTTTGCAAAGTCAAAGTCCATTACACTAGATACAACGTCACCCTGGTGATTAATACCTTGATGCATTGTGTTTATGTGTTATATCAAATAATAAGGAACGACAAAAAATCCCAATCCCAAGATATGAGAAAATAATCATCATGCATTCATCTCATCACTATCTTTAATAAAGTCTCGATGGATCATAGACTTGTTGGATCTTTTGAAGAAATCATCACAATTAATGGTCAAATCATTCTTGCTTCTTGTATCTTCTCTCTGCGCTAACCTAGTATCATGACAGTCAACAAAAACATCATCAATGCATCCAAAAATCAACATGCATACATCCTGCATCATCACTATCATTTAAGTTGTGACGAATAATATAGATTTGTTATTCTAAACATATTAAAACATTGCATCACATCTCATAAACATTGCATATCATATCACAAGAATATGCATTATCCATCCATACATCCACATGCATACATCATCACATCATAAAAATGCATAAGAAAATACAAAAAAAGAAATACATCCATATCATTTGTATAAGCATAACATCTGCATTAAATACATCCATCCCATAAAATGTCATGAAAAGATACTGAAAAACAAGTACATCCATCTATTACTTTGCATTCTATCTCATATCATCACATATACCATCGGATATTGCATAAGCATAAATAAAGATTGCATCCATACCTAATAATATATAAGCATGTCACATCATCATATCAAATGCATCTATCCATTCATAAGCATGAAATAAAGTGAACACATCACATCACATCGAATCCATATATATCAAAATATATAACTATCATGATATAATATCTAAATCAATGTATGACTATCGATCATAAATACAATATCCATGAGGCTATCAAAAATGATCCCATGAATGTATATCTATATAAAATAATCGGGCAACAATCAAAAAGTGTCTGTACACATGAGCTAACCTTGATGGCTGCTCTCCTTGCTAGCCTGTCTCTTTAGCTGATCCTCGGCCCTAGGGTGTGCCCCACTCTAAGAATAATCTAGTTATCTAAGAGCTTGTGGGACATCCCTGTGGTAGTACATCCTGTACTAGGCTACCTCAGTCATGGCCTCTCTGTATAATCTAGTAGATATTGTTTGCCCTTGACTTGCAGCTGTCATCCTCTCAAGCTATTGATTTCGTTTGACCTTTTGAGCTAGCTACATCTCTATAGTCTATTTAAGCTACCACTCCTGGTCTCTCTTGGCTGTCAAGGCCACTTCTACTGCCTGACTTGGTCTTTCTCAACAATGATCAACAAAACCTGCTAGTGTACATGATCCCTCTCACCCATAATGGTCTGAACCTACTACTACTGTTGTTGAATGTATAAATCTTGAGGGTCTTGCCCCAGTGGAGGCTACTACTATGGAGGTTTTTGATCCACTGGTGGTATGATCTTCCCATCCTACTAATCATGGCCATCCTAGTCATCTTGTCCCCTACCTCTACATCTACCTACAACCCTCCCTTGTGGTCTCCCTTGTGGAGGTGTGCCCGCTAGAATTTTCAACCAATGAGGGGTTGTGAACCATGCGTCATATGCATGCATCGTATGTGCATCCGCCTATCCCTGATCATATTCCCAT
Organism: Sequoia sempervirens; assembly: GCA_007258455.2. Classification (NCBI taxonomy): domain Eukaryota; kingdom Viridiplantae; phylum Streptophyta; class Pinopsida; order Cupressales; family Cupressaceae; genus Sequoia; species Sequoia sempervirens. The sequence continues at coordinate 684,724,587 of VDFB02270651.1, read as the reverse complement.
GGTTGAGCAACCAACTAATGAAAGCCCTCAACCACCTCAGGGGCTAGGATCATAGGTCCCCATGTGGGTACCTCTCATGTTGACCTAGCAAAGATGGCACTGTACACATCATCGAGCATATCCTACCTCTCTCCAAACTGTCAGGCCACCATATCTAGCACATATCTATCTATAATTGTATGCTATCGACCTTGCATATATCAGGTCTATCAAGTGAAGAAGAGTTGTTGCACATCATCATACCACACTGGCATCTAAAGCCAAGGTCACCATCTAAATAATGTCATATCATCAAGCACCCTGCGCTAGTAAGGAATCCCAAGTTGTCGTCTATGCTAGAAATTAATGGCATGCTTGTACCTCCAAATCATAGGGTCATCTATCTCTACATCAACCATCTAAATAATTGGTCACAACATTGTGATATGCTCCCAATCCCAAATGTGTAGCAAGGTAACCCCTGTGTTGATCGCTCTACCATCACAGTATACAAAATCATGCATGTCATGGTACATAGAGGCCAACATCACTAGCCCCCATGCAAATAGTTTCCTAAATGAGCATCTTGTGCCATGCCAAGCCCCATCCTAAGTTGAATCCTCTGCTTCACTGGTTAGGAGCAACCAAACCTAAGATAATAGCTACAATGATCAATCTGAAAGTGGGCACTCAACCTCTATACATCTTGAGGTTGATTTGTGAAGTGACTAGAATGATGTCCTCCAGCTCCATCACCTCGTGGAAGGCATCATAACCAGTATCAAAGTCATAAATCACATGCTCATCATGTATCAGAAAACGTAATATCTACCATACATCCTCTAGTGTCACTGTCACCTTGCCTATGGGAAGGTGGAACAATGAAGTCTCACTATGCCATTGCTTGCACAATGTGGTCATCATAACCAAGTGTGTCTAAAAAATGGGCATGTAGGTGATGTACCATAGACCTTGATCTCCCCCAGGTGCTCCTATCGCAACTCAGATAAATCACCAAGTCTCTCCAAAATTGTGGGTAGGTGCTTACGGGACATCAAAGGTGGGATCACCTCCTGCACCCATGAAGCACATGACATCAAAATTCAAAAAAAATTAGCTGAGTTAAAAAATTTCAGCTCCAAAATGACAATAGAGTCGCTATTTATGACAACATCGCTATAATACAAATTTAAAACTATGATGCTCGAGACATTCAAATTGCAAATTACAAATCGCGTTGCCAGAAGCACTTGTGTCGTGATTTAAACTTTAGAAACCCTAACCCTAATTTTCAAATAGAGAAGTGTGTCACTTTAAACATATGCGACATGATTTAAAATTAGAAACCCTAATTTTAAATTGTGAATTATGTCACAATACACATAGGCGTCGCTAAAATTCAAATTAGCATCATTGATTCTAAAATTAACATTGCTCTAGAGTGACGCTGCCAAAGTTTAAATTCTAAAATGCAATAAATACATAAAAAAATCAATTTTCAAATCAAGTTTCAAATCACATATCAGTGGTCCTACACCTGGAAGCCTCTGGTGCTTTTGAACTCAGTTAGAAATGTGTTGTGGGAGCACACATCGTGCCATCTCATCAGAGGGTTAGAGCTCAATTTGCAATAATTCCTTAAAGTGTGAATGCACAAATGAATTGAAAGTGACCCTTCCTCACCTATTTATGCTAGAAAATTAGGGTTTTTTGCCCTAATTTAACCATGAAGCTAGGGTTTTTCATCATTTTCACCAATTGTTCTAAACTGAAGCTTATTTTGTATCATTCTTTGCATTTTCGACACATTTCTTGCATCCCGAAGCATTTCTAGACCCTTGGGGAAGCCTTTTACCTTTGTCAAGAAATCAACCCAAAATTCCAAATTTCTGCCCAATTTCTTGAGGGGGCAAGGAATCAGCTTTATCCTTCCACTAGAGCATATAATTTTTTTTATTTATTTTTTGATTTAGGTAGCAGTTTTTAAATCCGAAGAGTATCAATCTTTGAACCGAAGTAGTAGGTACCTCGCTTCAAAGAGGGGAAAAATGTAGACACTGAAAAATGTGCTAAATGATATCATACACTCGAATTAGATATACTAACATCATTTCCTCTTGAAACCCATCCTCTTTTTGCTTAATTGATTAAGTTAGCCTAGCTATTTAATTAATTATATCATTTGCATCTATTAACCTAATTAATTTAATCAAGTTAATTCCCCCCTTTCACACTAACATTTCATCTCATTAAATTAAATACATCAAACTATTTAATTTAATTCTCCCTAAGTCTTCTTATTTAATTAAATAACCCTAAGTTATTTAATTAAATGTCATTTCACCTTTCCCCCCATTCATTAAATCATTTAATTTAATCAATATCACTTTATTCTTCTAATTCCCTTAATTACATGATTAAACCTGTATTTAATTAGCAATTATCTAATTAATCTAATTTCCTCCCACTTGCAAGGGAATATTCCCATGGAATATTCCATCCCCTTTTGCACAATTAAACTTTGTTTTAATTTGCAAATTTTCCTTTTCACTCACCCATAAGAATATTCCAAAGAATATTCTCTCTCCTTAAATCATTTGAAAAAGGGAATATTCTCACTTAGCTTCATATGCAAGTTAACTTGTGACTTGTGCAAGTTAACTTTTGACCTCTTGTATAGGTCAAAAGTGTGTTTGTTTGGAAGGAATGAGAAACCTTGATTAAATTTCATCCTGCATTCTCACCGGTTGATGAGAATCCATGATTCATGCCTCCAATTCCCTCCATCCTTGACTATTGATTATCTTTTTCAATCTCAACCCTTCATTTCCCATTTTTTTTCTTATAAATAAAAGCATTATCTGGAGACAAATGGATCCATCTTTTTCAGATCAAACTTATGTTGTTGAAATCACTCACACTCACAGTCATTTTTAACTCACATTTAGCATATTTTATTTTAAATTAGTTGCATAATAGCTTAGCTTCCTTTAATATCTTCTGTAATGCATCTATTTAACTAATTAGATAATTAGTGTTTGAATCTTTTTAGTTTAAATCTCATTTAGATTAGCTTAAAAATTGTATATCTGAATCATTTAGCATGAAATCATGTTAGATTAGCTTTTGCATCATACTCATTTTAGCATAAATCATGTTTTCATTCACATCTCATAACTATTTGGTGTTGTGTTGATGTGAAATGACAACCCTTTCCCAATCCCTTAGATCTGTTAGCTTGTTTCATCAATTCTTTTCAATAGAATCGATTGAAACAAGCTTACAGATCTAAGTGGTTGGGAAAGGGTTTTCATTTGACATCAACACAACACCAATCCCACAATGGGATAAATTTCAGATGGGTTAGAGTAAACATTTAAATGCTTTCATAGTTTAGAATGCTTTGTTTTAATGAATGCCTTGTTTAACTTCAATTCAATTGATTATGTTTAGATTGAGTATTACTAGGATGAATATGCTTTGATTTTTCATGGATCAAGTATAATTGGCCTATACCAATATCCTTGATCACAGTAATGAAACAAGGATACTAATAAATATTAGATATAAAAGAAAAAGGTCTCATTAGACTCTATTTGATAGATTTATTGTCATATAATGTACATGAAGATGCCATTGTAGAATCCCTCTAGAAGAAGTTTGGAGAAATTTATCAAGTAGTGAAATCCATATACCCTTAGGATGGAGGATTTTGGTTACATATGAGAGAACATGAACATATTCAATATGATTGTGACCCAATTGCACTCTATTAGAGTGAAAATAGAGGAGGAGGATTGTTGCATGAGACTTTTTTGTTCTTTGTCAAATTCATGGAATCACCTTGTGATGGCCACCAAGAGAACTAACTTTAAGCTCAATATGAATGAGGTAGTGGTCTAGTGTTGCTTTCAAGGAGAATGAAAGAAAATATTTTGAATCAACTAAGGAGGCCTTATCAATCTATAGAAGACTAAAAGAGAAAAGCAATAAGAATGACAAGAAGAGAAAAAAGTCAAGACCCACATATCTTATAAATTCTAAAAGATAAGAGTTAGAATTATAGCAAGCTTAGGCACTTTTGCAAATACTACAAAGAGGAGAAGAAGAAAATAAAAAATTAATTAGATGATGAGCCTGAGAAGTCTTCTCAAGATGATGAAAGTACCTTTATTGTATGCTTAACAACACATGCATTGGAATTTTTGTAATTTCTTGACTTAGTTTCTTCCTTCCATATAACCTCCCATTGGTAGTTTTTCTCTAAGTATTAATAATAAAATGGTGGGAAGGTGTACCTTAGATATTACTCTCACCTAAATACTATTGGCTGAATAATTGGTATTAAATTACTAATTGGATGTGTGAATGGGAATAAATAGTAGTCTACATATCCCTAGTTTATCATAGAGCCTATTATTGATGAGAAAATTGAATGATATGGGTATGTATGTTGTTTTTCCAATGGAGGGTGTAAGAAGGTGTGAGGAGCTATGGTGCTCACTAAGGGTGTTTGTTTGGGAATGTTGTTTTAGTTCAATGCATAAGCTATTAAGTGTAATAGTTCCTTTATTTTTGTAGCCAATAAATTTTAAGAATCTACAATCTCACCATTAGAACTAGAAACAAATATGAGTGGTGCATGCACTTTTGATAGCCTTATTTTTGGGGTACCCAAGTAAGATATTGCTTTAAATAGAAAAGTATCTATGAAGAAGACAATGTTATGGCACTAGAGAATAGGCCACATAGGCAAGAAGGGTCTCATGAAATTTAAAAATAAAAATATTGTAGATCGATTAACTAATATTTATCTTGAGTTTTTTTTCTATGAACATTACATATATGGTAAATATAACTAGTTTCAATAAATATTTGAGTTATCGCAAATCTTCTAGGATATTAGATTTAATTCATTATGATGTATTTGGTCTTGTAAATATTTTTTATATTTATAATTTATGTATATTTTCTATATTTTATAAAAGTAAATATTAATTCTTTAGTAATTTTAAGGGGTTTAAAGCCATTGTAGAAAATCAAACTAGTAGAAGAATTAATTTTTTGAGAACTTACAATAGTAGTGATTTTTGTTCAATAGATTTTGATAAATTCTGTAAGGAACATGAAATTGAAATATATAAGACAAATCCATTTAAAAATTAGTAAAATGTAGTTGTAGAATGGATGAATATGACATTGATTGAGAGGGTTAAGAGTATTTTCAATGGAGCTAGCTATCTAAATAGAAGTTATGGAAATAAATTGATATGACTTGTTGTTAGAGTAATAAGTTATTATGCTTAATTAATTATATCACATTGATTAATTAATTAAGTCACTTATTCCTCTTTATTACTTAAGCTAAACTTAGGCACATTAATAATTAATAATTAATTATTAAGTGTGCACACTAGGGTTTCATTTAGGGTTTCTTGATCTCCTTCATAAGGATTGATCTCTTTTGTAATCATTGATTCTATTAATGCATTTTACACTTTGAGGTTCAAAGAACATCTTCTTTGGTTCCTCATATCTTTTGCATGTGATAGGTATCCATCTTGCATGCAGGTGATCTTGGTTTTCTAACATGGTATCATATCTCTAGACCTGCATCTGCCTATTCGTGATCCGAAGATATGGCCTTTCAGTGAGTTTCAAGTGTAAGGATTTCCACAGGCATCTTTTCTGCAAGATCTAGGGGTAGCTATTTTTTGGGACACTATGGGCTCAAATGGACATCGCCATTGCATTCGCAACGTTCCAAAACAATAGAAATGCTTGTCAAATTATTAATTTTGGTGAAGTTGGTTTGGGAGGCAAAAAAAATTTGTCTGGGGGCCGTACGACCTTCCCCTGCACACATTTCGAGGCACAATTTTCAAAAAAAATTAAAAAAACACATTTTTTTGGAATCTATGCAGCCCTCATAGTGCAAAAAGCCACTGTCGCCCGACAGCCACTGGGTGGCCACCGGTCTGCCACCGCCGTCGGGCTCCTCCACCCGCCAGCCGTTCGGTGTTTTCAGCTCCCGCTGGGCCCTTCGACTAGGCTGAGGTCTTATGGAGGACCACGGGCCCCCGCTCAGCCCTGCCGAGACTCCAACCCACCACTCAGCCGCCAGCCCCCGAGGGCTCTCATCTCCTCCAGCGCGGTCATATGGGGACTAGGGGCTCCGCCCCCAACCACCGACCAACCCTTCCAGCACCAGCCCGCAGTCATATGCAGGACCAAGGGCCGAATTTTTTTTGCAACGGGGGTGGTTTTTGCGCCGAAGGCCAAATGACCGTCAATTTTTTTGCAATGAACCGCTGACGTCAACATGACATCATCTGTACGCCTGGACCCTCTTTGTCCCTCCTAACCCTAGTTTTTTCTAAAAGAGCAATTTTTTTCTTTTGGCCATAACTTGGGCATACGGTATCAAAATTAGGCAAGTGAGATATCACCGGAAAGCTGGTTCTGAGCACTTTCATTTGGTGTAGTTTATTTTACAGTATTTTTCTATTTTACTGCATTTATATTTTAAGTCATATGTTGTTTTTGGACTTTTGAGCTCATAACTTTTTGCTACCATCTTCGTTTTTCACCTCATTTGAAGCGTTGTAAAGGTATTGAGGAGCTCCATGTTGCTGTCCATGCCCTTTTTCTGTATCTATCCCAGGTTTATCACTTAGTCTAGATTTGGCCCAATGGGTTATTTGGTGATAACTTGGATGTTTTGGCAGTTGGGAGAGTGCATCTTGCATCTTTGCACTTCGTTTTCAGTAATACATCATTCAATAATTGCTTGTTGCTTCATAGATTCTAGGGTTGTTCCCGTTTGGAGTTTTTGACTGTTCCGAGGCATCAGGTTTGTTGTCACTTTTTTCATGATTCCTTGAGTCAATCAGTGACTCTCATCTGGTTTCAGTAGTAGACAAAAATATCTTTCCTTGCTTGCCAGATTTCGGTTCTAGTGTTACTCTACAAAGTTCTTCCAGTGCTTCTTTGCAGCATGTCATCTCATTGTAAGGGGGGTTTTGTCCCATTGGGTTTTTCCTTCTCTTACTCTTTCTTGCATTTGTTTATGGGTACCTGATCAGGCCTAGTTGCTGGGATCCATCTTTGCTTTCATGCATCTTATTCTAGTGTTTTAGCTTCTTCCTAAGTTCATCTTAAGGGGGAGTGTTAGAGTAATAAGTTATTATGCTTAATTAATTATATCACATTGATTAATTAATTAAATCACTTATTCCTCTTTATTGCTTAAGCTAAACTTAGGCACATTAATAATTAATTATTAATTATTAAGTGTGCACACTAGGGTTTCATTTAGGGTTTCTTGATCTCCTTCATAAGGATTGATCTCTTTTGTAATCATTGATTCTCTTAATGCATTTTACACTTTGAGGTTTAGAGAACATCTTCTTTGGTTCTTCATATCTTTTGCATGTGACAGGTATCCATCTTGCATGCAGGTGATCTTGGAATCTAACACTTGTTACTCAACTAAAAAATCTCCTACATTATCTTTTATTGAAAATACACCTATGGAGGTGTGGCCAAGGAAAAAACCTCATTATGACATCTTTGATTTTTTATTGCAAAGCATATGCACACATGTGTCTAGGGATAAGTGGTCAAATTTGAAGAATAAGATAGTAATGTACCTTGATCAGCTATGGTGTTGGTTTTAAAAGGTATAATATTTAGTACCATATGGATAAGAGAGTTTTGTATCTAGTAGAAGTATGTTTTCATAGAAATTAAGCTTCTTTTGTAGTATTACAACCAAAAGAGGATGGGAAGAAAGGTGTGGTTTAGAGAACACTAAAGACCAAAAAGGTTAAGCTAGAAGCTCATGAAGGAATTAAAGACAAGAGATCAAACAATTCATATGGTTTTGAAAAGGAGGTAGAGCCTACACCTTAACTCTTGAGGAGGTCCACTTATTTGAAATAACACCAAGGTAGATATACTCCTTCAAATTAGATATACATTTTTTCTTTAATTACTAGTACTAATGAGCCTATAATTGTGGAGGAAGTGGTTGATATGAATGATTTTGAGTCTTAGAGAACAACCATACATGAGGAGATGGGTACATTGAGGAAAGATGGCACATGGAACTTGGTATTATTGCTAAAAGAAGGAATTTTTTTTGGATGTAAATGGCTATTCAAAAGTAATATTAGTTTTGAAGTATTGAAAAGTACAAGGCAAGGTTGGTTCTAAGAGGATACTTCCATGTTGAGGGGATAAAATTTGTTGAGATATTTTCCCAATTTCAAAGTTGACAACTATTGGTGGAGCTTGATTATCTTCCTAATTTAGAGCTAGTTGAGTTGATGTGATCAATCTCCAAGTGAGATATTTTTGGTAATGGAGCCTAATTTTATTAAAGTTCTATTTTTTTTGGTGTTTTCACAACCATTTTTGGATCCCATTTCATCATGGGGGGGTGATGGGTGTTTACCTTCTCTCTTAGAGTTCTAGGGGGATGAACCCTAATGAACAGTGAGGGCCATGTGCTTAGGTACAATGGCGTACTCTTCTTCTGTTGTTGAAAGTACAACAACCTTCTACAATGTAAAAAATATAACTTATTTTTGTTCCACCTATAGTAAAAAAATACCTTGTGGTGCTCCTATTATGTATATCATCTACTAGATCTGAATCAACATATCCTTGTGCAGAAGAGTTGGAACCTCCAAAGCATAAATTCCTGGGTAGTAGTACCTCTCAAATACCCAAGAATCAACTTTACTACGTTTCAATGTTATTTTATTGGATTTTTTATATACCTTCTCATAACTCCCACTGTATGTGCAATATATGGTCTTGTACATACAATGGCATGCATCAAGCTACTGAGGTATTGATGAGTATGGAACCTTAGACATATATTTTATCTCCTTTTGTGTATTGGTACACATATCCTTAGTCAATTTGAAATGGTTTGGAAAAGTTGTACTAACTAATTTGGAATCTTGCATTTGAAATATTTTCAATGCCTTCTCTATGTACTCACTTTGAGATAATGTTAATTTGTAGTTTTTCTTATCTTTGGTTATTCTCATACCAAGTATTTTCTTTGCAACACCCCAATTCTTCATTGCAAATGAATTGTATAATTTTCTTTTGAGCACATTTATATCATGCATGTTAGACCCTACAACAAGTATGTCATTGACATATAATAACAAGATAATGTAGCTATCATTATCTAAATTCTCTGAAAATAAACAAATTGTTCAAAATGACATATACTATAACCTTGTTCTATGATAAACCTATCAAATTTCATATACCATTTTTTTGGAGCTTGTTTTAGGCCATATAAAATCTTCTTCAACTTGCATATTAAGTTATCCTTCTCTTTGACCCATACCCCTATGGTTGTTGCATATACATCTCTTCCTCCAAATTCTCATGGAAAAAAATTCTTTACATCTAAACATTCAAGATTGAAATATTCTACTATCACAAGGCTTAAAATAGTTCTAGTTGAAGTTATTTTACCAATAGGAGAAAATATTTTGTCAAAATATATACCTTTTTTTTGTGAAAAAACCTTTACAAGTTTGGCCTTGTACCTCTTTTTACCTCCATCTTCTTCCTTCAACTTGTAAAACCCCCTCTTTACTCCTTGAGAATGAAATAGGCTCCAAATTTTCCTACAAAAATACCAAAAGAATTGACCTTTGTTAAGATCAAGCTCCGTTACTGACAAAAACTATTAAGTTCTTGTTATCTAGTAGTAGAATTTAATTGGGAGATAAAACATATGAATATGAAAATAACATTTTTCGTGGTGACTTGGAGGAAGAGGTCCACAATATGCAACCAAAGAATTACATAGAGAAAAGTAAAGAAACTTTGGTTTCTAGACTAACAAAAATATTTTAACAAATGTGTATGGTATTAGGAAATCACCTAAGATGTAAAAAAAATGATTCTTTTGTATTGGTATTAGGGTTTCTAAGATCCAAATTAAATCAATGTGTTTATTATAATATGGATTGTAATTATTTCCATTATATTACATTATACATATATGGTGTGCTATTCTCTTGCAGTTAGGAAATGATTCATGATTTGAAGTCTCAACTTTTAACATAATTTTATATGAATGAAATTGAAACAATCAAGTAAATTATGGTCATGGGGATCAAAAGAGAGAGTAGAAATATTTTATTGGGCTAGAGAAATTATTTTAGTTTATTGTTGGAACTTTAGCATGCTGATTTGAATTTCTTTGAGTGTTCACATTTCAATTGAGATAAATTGATCTAGATAGTAATGTCCATCTACACCTAGCAAGATGCATGACACTTCTCAAGTGTCTTATGCTAATGTCATTAGGATTTTGACATATGCTATGTTCTATAAAATAATATACATTTCCTAAGTAGTGGGAATTCTTAGTTGTTTCATATCCAATTTGAGATAAAATCATTGAGATGTAGTTAAAATGTCCTTAAATATTTATGAAGTACCTCTGAGTACTCTATTTTTTATCATGGCGATTTTATAGTGGACCTAATTCTTAATGGATATTCATGGATTTATGGATTTAGATTGGGCATGTAATGTTAATATAAAAATATCCACTACCAGTTTTTTTAAAATTTATTTGGTTGTTTTATCAATTGGATGAGAAATTATTAGGCTATAGTTACTTTGTCCACTATATAAGTTGTGCACATGTTAGCCATTCATGCATGTAAGGGATCCACCTAGATTAAGATATTGTTTTTATATATATGGGCCTGAGTTAGGGATCTATCACGACTCTTTGTGATAGTTAAAGCATCGTATGTTTGGAAAAAACCTTGACCTTTGATGAGAGGATGAAGTACATTTATTTTTAGTACCATTTCATTTGTGAAATGGTAAAGGATGACAATGTGATGCTAGATATTTTTTTTACTTTGGTGAGTGGCGCAAATGCATTGACAAATCCCATGAGCATACAAAAGTTCAAGTGGTATAGTGAATTTATGGACCTCACAACCCTTAGTAGTTAGTTGACAATATTGGAGTCCATTTTCTCTTGCAAGGAATATTACAAGTTGTAGAATGTTAATATATGTGTGTCATACACCTTGTCTTTCCAATATTTAAAAATTATTATTTAATATTATTTTTATTTACTATTTATGAGCCCACATGGAAAAAGGTTTCCTACTTCTAAATTGTCCATTATGTCATGAGTATGCCTTATTATGATGTGAATATTGTGTAAAATAAAATATTTCATGAAGGATTTTTAAGAGAATCTTTGACAAAGATAGTGGTGTAAGATATATTAAGATGCATAGGAGCTTTATGATGGGAGAGTTACATTGTTGTCTAGGAATCTAGACCAATTTTATGACACATCTTATGATATATCATAGAGCATATTTTGAGGGAGATTATGGAGGAAAATGGAGCACCTAATTTAGTGTGTGGATTATGATGGAGTTATTGAGAATTATGATGTAACATAAGATCATATACTTGAAACGAAGAAAATTAGGAGGACCCCTAGGTCTAATGTGTAAACCTAGGATTCAAACTTTTGTTTGTTTTGTTTTGGGAATTTTTCTGTTGTTTCATTACTTGATAGAGATAAAAAGGATGAGTAGATTGACTTTCAACCATGAAGTTGAGCCAATAAGACTTGGATATACATATTATTGGGTCTTGGAATGGATCAAGATTGATTGAAATTGATTAATATAATTAGACTATATGCCCTAATATGAGAAATGAAATAATATGATAACTGATAAATTGAAATAGCGAATTGTAGGTAGATTTGCGAAGTGCAAAGGACCGTGTATCTATTTTAAAAAGTCATTGCTTTGAATAGAGGGAAATATCACCCTAGAGTGTATGGGTCTTTGTAGAGGTGTCCTGAATTTTTTTTTACAGTCCTCTAATGAAATATCTGAGCTTCTAATTCTTTATTGCAAAGTCCTTGGAAAGCAATCAAATAATTTTGTAGGTGATTTTCCATGAGTTAAAAATATGTAAGGCTTTAATTGAAACAATGAATAATTTGTCTTCAAGATTCCTTCAATCCTCTCTAAACCTAAAATCTACACATTCACAAAGAGAAGAAATGTTTTTCCATTTAAGGGATTGCCTTAGTAAAACCTTGTTTTATCATTTCCACTTCCACAATGGCAATGTCAATGATAAAATGGATAAATGATAGGAAGAAATGATTAATCAACAAAATGTTGCAAGTCACCACCCTTCAATGGCTTCCTTGAAGGACTAAATTCATACACACCACTTCAAGGTCTTGGATATTTCTTGCTTGATTGCTTGGATCACTTGGAGACCTACAATAGGGGTTAGTCTTCACAAACATTGATAACATAAACATGCATAAGCTCACATAGGATTTGAAATGATGTTAGGATCTTGAATTATTGCAATAAAGCTTTACAATGTTTCTCTTGAATTTCTTGATAGTACTCTTGATCATAAGTTTTCCAATAGTTTTCTAGATGATTTTTAAACGATGCAATAACTAGGTATTTATAGGAATTTTTCTAATTTTAAAAAAATTAAATCTCGATAGCCAATATTTACAACTTGAATTTTGAATGTTAAAATACTAACATTGACATATCCAAAATTGGTCCCTAATAAAATAGGGGGGCCCATACACCCTAGGTATATGGGTCCTAGCCCTATTTTCTAGGACATTAAGTGTTGAGGGAAGAATATCAATTAGATTCTTTTTTTCAATGCTTATAATTTCTTGGAAAATGGTACAGATGGGCCCAAAAATGCATGATTTAGAAAATTAAGGGGGTCAATTAGGATTAGTAATTTAAGGTGAAGAAATAGGATGAAAAAGGACCTAAGGGAAGTGCACAAGTCCCTAGAATCCAAAATCCCATGGCAAGCCAATATAAGCACAAAGTAACACACACATGTATGAAATGAAAAAAGATAGCATACATAAACATACAATGTCAGAATGAAATACAAAAAAGAGGTTATGAATAATCACATGCTAGCAAGTTGCTTTATGCTAGTATCTACACTAAAGGTGTTCATGAATCACACAATAAAAAAGTTTGATATTTTATGGGTGAATCAAAAAGAGGAAGGAAACATGGGCTAGTGATGCTTGGTATTCACTAGGTAAGCCCGCAAAACAATGTAGCAAAATGAGAAACACACTAGGTCTAGTGAAATTTTATATTCATTAGGTGTGCACCCATGTCAACCATACCAAGATTTATACTCCTTGATAACTCTAATAAGGTGCTAAAAATGATCAAAATTCTATGCTAATGCAATACTAAGTTCAACGCCTATGAACAAAGTGAAGAAAATAATGCCAATGTATGCACCCACCTTAAAGAAATTGTTAAACACCATGTTGTGACCAATTTATTTAAGGTAGAAAAATAATAAATGCCATACAAAAAAAGGTCATGAAAGCCTATTTGGAAAGCCCTATATGCCAATGATATGTTTCCAAATGAAGCTATGTCATGATAAGGGGTTTCCCCCAAATGTAATGCAACAAACAACATAGAATATGAACACATAAGGAATCCACGAATCTAGGGTCAGTATATGTTTTTGCTACAGTGATTTAATAGAGCTTGGAACTAACATCATTCCCCAAATACTCATGAAACAAAAACAAAATGGAGGAATGACACATAGAGAGAAGACAAATAAAGTCTTGGGTCAACAAGGAAGAGACCTAAATGTCTTGACGCCTTGCAACATCCCCAAAAGGAAAACATAAGAAAAAAAGATAAAATTTATGACATATAGGAGAATGAAGATACAAATAGAAGAATGTCACAATAGGTTTTTTTCCTTTGTATCCTTTCACCAATGGAGAAACAAGGGCCATCCAATGTAAACTCACAAAAAAAAAAGAAACATCAAGCAATACAACACGGGAGATCACATCACATGCAAGAAAACACAAAGAACACATAAAACAAACATAAAGGATTACCACACATGAAAGCCAACCTAAAGTAGGTAGTTTGCATCCCAATCTTTCTCATCATATGGGGAAGACATAAAACTAGCTAAAGGGACTATAACCATTGTTGTACTAGTAGAATCTTCAAGTTCAACATGTGGTGGGTCGCTCTCATTAGAAGGATCATCATGGTTGCCCCCATCTAAATTCATTTTATTTGAAAACAACACATTAAGCTCATTATGTACTTGCTCATCAATTTTAGCAATCTCATCTTCATCATCCAAGTTAATCACAATAGGAGGTTTTATAACAATGATAGTTGTATGTTCTTGTTTCACTTCTTGCTTTAGTTCCATGTCTTGTTTTGGTGAAAGTTGTAATTCTTCTCGAGTTTCTTGAAAAGTTGTTTTATTATCATGCACTATTTTAATCTTTTTTTCCAATCGATGAGTAATAGCATGATGTCTATGTTGGAACAAAATGATCTACTGAGAGGGGGTGAATAAGTAGATATTTAAAAAAATTAATCCTCAAAAAACTTTATATAGATTACTTAGCTCAAATACTTTGTGCAAATTTATTTCTCCAACTCTTAATGTGTAGATTGAAAAATAAATATGCAAACATAAAATAAACAATAAACGCAAATGCCCACAACACCAGATATATGTGGAAAACCCAAGATGGAAAAAACCACAGTGAAAAATGTTGCTTGAGTGCCTATTCAAATCCAACATCGCAAATGAAATATTATGTTACAATGTTTTAGGCACCAAATCCCTTATTTAGGAGCTACAACTCCAAGGATGCAACAACACCCTAGTTTAAAAGCTACAACTTCAAGGATAGACCAACACCCTGATTTAGGAGTTACAACTCCAAGGAGACTACAATCCCCTAAACTGAGCTACAACTCAATACAATGAGGTTACAACCTTTGTGATAACAAACTTAAATATGCATAAACTTGGTTCTATATAAACCTCAGATGCATCAATATGTTTAGCACAATACTTAAACTTCTCTCTTACTCTTCTCTCTTACATATACTGTGGACAAGACAATGGCACACTGAATCACGATTTAGCTCTGCTCATTACTCTCTAGACTCCTTTTTGCACTTTTTCACTTTCTCATACATTCACCTAGATGATTACTTGCATTACAGTCTAGGTTACTTTTACATGCGCTGTCTACTAGAATTCTCTCTTACTCACATACTATCTCTTCATATTTTTGGTCAGTACTTTTATATCTCCTTCAAACTTCACCGAAAAACTTCCACCAATCACACATCAACTATTTTCAAGATCCAATGAATATTTTATTTTACCAATCTAGAATATTAGGTTTATATGTGAGTTATTCATTTTTGTATGCAAGGAATTCAAATTCAAACAATGTATTCTTCCTTGTCTTAGTACCAACATTGCATCCAATGACCAACTAAATTCTCATTATTTGTTTTCCTTGTCATATAAATTTGTGTCATTCATCTTTCCATGGGATCAAAACTCTATTCACTATTGATTCAATCATATTCACCCGCATAAGGAATTGTGTGCCAATGGGGTGTTATGCATGAAACTATTATCGTCAAACACTTGCATTTGATTCCTACCAATATCAACCTATATCGCCATATTGAGGAGACAAAAAATGTTCTCATCAAACTTCACCTCTCACATTGATGAGCATATTTTCACCAGCATTGTTGAGTCTACCTCCATCAACCTGCACTATTGATCATCACACTCTTTCACCGTCAGATCACATATATAATCATTTAACCATCAATCATTGATTTGTAACAATGATGAAAAATCAATGCACTAAATGTTTGCCACATATGACCATGTCAATCACCTTTTGAATATGTTCGTTACTATCAGGTCCCACAATCGACATTACATTCACCATGGTTACCATATAGACAAGCTTCATAGTCTTGGAGATATCACTTTGTTTGTCAAATGAGGATTATCATCATGGTATCGAAGAGATAGCCATGAAACTCCCTTTGAAATGACTAAGTCACTTCAATGAGAAACACAACACTAAATATGTCATTCCAATGTGGGGTCCACACGCTATCGTCACATTCCACATCATCACCATGTCACTGCTCTATAATCCATAACAAGGATGTGGATTACTGTTCATCCAATCTCATCACACCATGCGTCTTCTTCATCATCATTCTCAGCAATGTCATTATGATTGGGTCCCACAAAAAATGGCACCTTCACATCACTAATTCAGGGAAACAAAATCATAGGTCCCATCAAAACCATTCACTCATGTCGATAAATCTCTCCTTACTCCTTATCGCACCATCAAAGAGAGTCCTTCCAGAATCCTATTGATATACTAGTGTCTTGCCAATAAAATGGTCATCGGGCCGTCGAAGAGACTTTAAGAAAAGTCTCACCAAAAATTACTTGTCACTCCAATGTAACTTAACTCGCTTTCTACGTTGTCATTTCGAAGAGACATAACACTTGCTCTCTTCGAAAACACATTATCCCAACGAAGTCGTTTATTGGTACTTCAAAGAGACTCCTGCTTGACTCTTGCCAACATCTGACCATCACCTCAAAATGAATACATGGACACCACTAACCAAAAAGCTAGACACACGGGGTCAGTCACCGAATGGATATAATGGGCTTAAGTTATTACTTAAGTTTCTTGCAACCACCAAACACAAGTTCCCAACAAAATAGAATCATGTCTAATCACCATGACTATAGCAAACATAGGGTTTAAGTGATAAACCCTAGCATCACCTGAGAGTAGAAATAATTCATTCTTGGATGTATTCATCAACTTCAAGACTTGCAAAGCACATCTTTGGAAAGCTCTCAAAAAGCCCATATAGAATCTAGTCTCCAATTTTTCTTTAGACATTTGGAAGAAAACTTTGCAATATTGTGACAACATGTCATGACAATATTGCAACTTGTTGAGCAACTTTTACAACAAATTGATCAATTTTCTCTTCTGAAACAACACTCAATCCTCATACTTCCAAAACCAGATCCATTGCATCTTCATATGATCTAGACACACCACTGAATTGACTTTTTGCATCAATAACACCTTTTGTCATTATGCCAACAAAATACCCTTTAGGATCAATTGCACTTCACTTCTATTCTCTTCCTTGACACTAATTAAACTCTTAAATTTACATTAAAGCCAACATTCTCCTTTACCATATTAGGTCCATCTCACCTCTGATCCTCTTTCATCATGCCAACAATCTCCCTTGCATGATTGCTTCACCTCACATCTAATACTACCTTGACATTACTCTTTCCTAGGATCGGGTATTACTTCCTTTTGATTTGCCTCTTTGACATCATCTAGGATCAAATACCACATCTTTTTGATCCACCCTTTACTGACATCAATTACTACATTTCACCAACACAAACAATATCAATTTGACATCAATGACAACATTTTCAAAAAATATCCCCCTTTGGCATTGATGGTGAAACTCAAAATGCTCATACAAGATGTAACACTGAAGCTTTGTACCAATTTTATTATTCACACAACACAACAACTCCCCCTATGGCATCTATCATTGTTTTACTTAGCATGCTTCTATGATTTGAGCATTTTCTCTAATTTTCTCCCCCTTTGACATCAATGGAAAAGTGTCACACTTCTGAGTCACTTATCTTAGGTCATCATACTGTTGCAATCTTCATTCCTCCTTAGAGATGAAAAAAGGGCATTGCTCCCCCTTAGATCATTCTACCACTTTGAAAAAAGAGTTCAAAGAGAAAAAAATAATACTAATACCAATTGAAAACAAATATTACCATTATACCAATAACTACTACCACCATTTATCTATAATTGTTGCTATCAACTCTTGACTATAGTGGCAAAACCATGATACTCAACTTCCCTATACAAATGTATACTATCCAATCACCAGTTGAAGTTCCACAACAAGCTCTATAACAAACAAGTCTGATACCAATTATTGATATTCAAATTCGTGTTTTGTACCAATTGAAATTGCTCACACCAAATTATGATATCATACCCTAATACCTAGAGTGAGAAAAAACTAAACTCAAGTCACCACCTGTGGCATATCTCCCCTCTTCAAACATCCTTTAATTACACTGTATCAAGTATAATATTGGTTTGAATACCAATTGCAACTTCTCCATAGATACCAATTGTATCTACTCCATAAACTTTTCTTTATCCTCTTTTGTTGACCTACTTAAGCATATTCTTCATTCCAAGTTATGCACCCATTAAGCTAATCTATACCAACTAATTTGATCATGAAATTGATCTACTTACCAATAGCAACTCCCCCTTAGATCATGCAACAACTACTTCATCAACATATACATGCATCTATTTTATTGTAGGCTCTATACCAACTAAACTATCACCATACAAACTCACAATAGACTGAGACCAATTTGAAACCAACACCAAACTAATCCAAATATCTCATACTTATCCATAAATATTCTTCTTGTAGTTAAGAATAATTTCTCAACTAAACAACTACACAAACTTCCATAAATCTGCAACCATCAAGTCATTAGAAATTTATAGAAAATATTTTACCTGACTTGACCTGCCTTTTACAACCAGGGATGAAAGAAAACACCAAATTATCTCCCCATGGATCCATGATCCAATACTATAGATTAGTGATGTGAGGTGGAAGTAGCCTCATGTAGTGCTTCCTGCCAATCTTTCTCTTTCTAGACCTTCTTTTTCTTTTTCTCTATCTAATTAGCCTTCTTCTCAACATGTGAAACATTGTTCACATTGGGGAACATATTCTTTTTCTCACTATGTGCTTTTGGTCTTACATGACTCATTCTACAGTGTTTTGCAATGTGACCAAAATTGTGGTAGTTAAAACACATCACATTCATGTCTATAATAGGAGAAAATGATTTTTTATGCATATATTTTGTGGTCCCACTATGTGCAACTCTACACTCACTAGCCTTGTAACCAAACTGATTGCAAGCATAACAATATCCATAAAAATATGAGGGATACCTGGTCATGGATCTACCTTGTGCAGGATGAGGGGGTCTTCTTTGATTTGACTTCTTCATATATCTCATCCTAGTAAATCTTTCTGTACCAACTCCCTTTGTATGCATTCTTTTCTTCAAATCATCAGGGACAAATTTCTCAACATTCTTATCTATTGAAAGTCTCTTTTCCTCTACAAATTTCTTCATAACAACAAGTGGCTTCCTTTCTTGTTTAGCTTTCTTCAATTTAGTAGTGCCTTTGATGGACTTTCCATTTGTAGAGGTACTTTCTTTTGAGCAACTTGTGCAACCTTTTATTATTGTTCTAAAGTTTTCAAACAATCTTTCACCAATAGAATGACTTTTACCTTTTTCACCACCAAGGTCAATATTTACCCTTAGTCTTGAAATCCTTTGCAACCTATTCAACTCACCTATCATCATGGAATAACCTTTCATTTTTATACTTATGTCAATATACTTCTTGGCATCTTCTAACTCCTTTCTTAGTGCAACTAGTTTTGCTTCAAAGTTCATGCATTCATTTGATTTAGACTATAGTTTTGATTTAATACATCTATCCTTTTTGCTTCTTCCATTTGTATCTTCAAACTTATCATCGACTGATTAGATTCATCAAGAATCATGGTCAACTTATCTATCTCCTCTTGAGTATTTATTTTATGTTCTTTGTGCTCTTTTCTCAACCTTATAATCTCATCCAAAGCACAAATGAGTTCACCTTCAAGATCAATCTCTCCACCTTCACTGTAGGTCTCAACATTTTTTCCTTATCAGATCTTTCAACATCCATGAACAAGAAATCATTTTCCTCAATCTCACATGAACCTTCACGTTCATCATCTGAGCTACCAAAAAAATTTGATAATCTATTTTCTTCTTTTGTGTATAGATCTACCTTATCTATCTATTTGCTACTATTTTCTTTTTCACTAGAACTTCTAGTTTTCTCTTCCTTAGAATTATCCTTTCCATCATGGGAATATTGACAAGCAAGAGAAGAAATTTTGCTCCTATATTTTTTAAAACCATACATTAGTCTTCTTCTGAAATCATCATTTTTGGATCCAAATGTAGACGTTTCATCTTCATCACTTCTTGTTGCAGCTTCACTTGAGAACCAATTTGCAAATTTCTCATCTTCACTTGTCTCAAGACTTTCAGATTAACTATGTTATCTCTCAATCAATGACTGCACCTCAACATGACTTTCTTGATACATCCTCTTCAGCTTGTTCCACACTTGTGCATTTTGGTAGTGGGGTAAGTGCACCAATCTGTGACACAATTTTGATGCCAAATTGGAAAAGAATGAAAAAAAAGTCAAAATAGGCCATTTGGCGCACGCAAAACGACGTTAGGTGATTTGGCGCACGCAAAATGACGTTAGGTCATTTGGCGCACGCAAAATGACGTTAGGTCATTTGGCGCACGCAAAATGACATTTGGCGCACACAAAATGACGTTAGGTTATTTGGTGCACGCAAAAAAAATGCATCTGTATCTTCATTTTTTCTATTCATCCATGGCTTGGCTTGGAGGTTTTTAGCTCTGTGATTCGTAGGGCATGAAAAATGACTTTAGGTCATTTAGCACATGCAAAATTTCTTAGGTCATTTGGTGCACGCAAAATGACTTTAGGTGCATGCAAAATGACTTTAGGTCATTTGGTCACATGCAAAATGACTTTAGGTCATTTGGCACATGCAAAATGACTTTAAGTCAAATTTGGCATGAGCCAAATAGAATAGATGTATTAAAACAAAAATAAATGCATTTGTATCTTCATTTTTTCTATTCATCCACGGCTTGGCTTGGAGGTTTTTATTTCTGCAATTTGCGCTTTCGAAATCTCTTCCATTTTTTGTACTCTTACCTTGCAATTCTTCACGAGGATGCTACCAACATGTCAAAAAGGTTAAAGATTGCGAAGAGGTATGTATTTTTATTGATTTTATTTCAAATTTGATTTAGAATGTAGATTGAAATAGGTTTTTTAAATAAAACTTTGTTCTAATTCTTAGGGAATGAATCTTCACCTCCAAACATTGAGAATTGACAATCACCCCCTCATGAAGAGCCTCCTATACAAGAACAACCTAAAACCCCTCCATCAATTCATAGGCATCCTCAAGGAACACAAGAAAATATCCTAAATCAAATTGAAAACAATAAAAGAGATATTGAACAATCAATTGGAAGAATAATCAAGCATGTCAAAACCCACTCTTATAGGAGAGGGATTACCAAATCATTGAAGTCAAATGTATCACATGTAGGATAAAATGAGTGAAAATAAATTCTGGTAAAATAAGAGGCATGAGATGAGACAATTTTATGTTAGTGGTTTTCTATATGCAAATTTTAAAAAATAAAAAATTATCAAAGCCGACTTGTGTGCCCTATTTACAGACCCAAGAACCAATGCACCTTTGTCTCATGCATGTAGGAGGTTCCCCATCCATTGGTACCACCATGATTTAATTAAAAATAAATTTTGGGAGTGGTGGTGGATGGTATTTGACCAACCTCCATGCAATAACCATGAGGTACCACAATACTTTTTGAGGAAAATCTATTGTGAGTTTATCCTCAATAAGATGCCAAATTATTTTGACATCTTAGACTTCCAGGGTAGAGGTGGGGGCTCCACACATGATAGACCTATTACACGATGTAATCCATGGTTGGCACCGAAACCCTTGGCCAAACCCATGGTGGAGCATGTCGTCGTTCCTTCCATTGTTAATGATAGTGTAGAGGTGGACAGGTTGGAGTTGATTAGATTGCTCACCCAAACTATTATACAGTGTGTGAGGCCTCTAGTAGAGCCTAATGTGGAGGAGATGTGTAGGCCCCGATCTCCACCCCACCATTGTGGTGCTTGTGGTGCTATTTTCATGTATGATTATTAGAGTGCTCAGGATGCAACTACACAACCTACATTAGTTCCAGAGGCAATGTCTTTCACAGATGAATTGTTGAATAATACATTCGACATTGATACTTAGTTAAAATTTAGCAAGTTCATTTAATTTTTTTATTAAATTATATTTTGAAATTTAAGAATAACTAAATTAGAAAAATATTGATATGATGAAATTTTAGGGTCAGAGTGTTCATGAAACATGCTCCATTCCTGTAGACCCTTATTCTTTCTTCACGTTGAGTCCATAGGTATGTAACTAGTATTAAAGATATTATTAATGCATTTGAATGTTTGTGTTTGTCTCATAACATGCTTTAGATGTCAAATAGTTTCCTAGTGGACTTTCGACCTCCACACCTCACAATTCATGTCCTCTAACAACTTTCACTTAGGTAGCCTTTATTCATTAATGGTGTTGTAAAATAATGTTAGCTAGTTTCCTTAATTTTATGCATACAAATCTAAAAAATTGATGAGAAACACAAACATTGGTTGGTCTTGTGAGATCCTAATTATATTTACAATTCAACATCCTTCTCATTCTTTCATTCCTTTCATCACGCATATTTTAACCATTTTATCACATATCCCAATCTTTAACATCTTATATATTATACCACCTTCCTCCATATTTCATCTTATACACACATCGTTACAAGAAACCTTTCCTTTAGCTCATTATTTATGAAATCTCTAATACATTATTGCTACACACCTCAAGTTCCCACTTGATGTCCTATATTCAAAACTTAGACACTACCTAATTCACTTTATGGTTTAATATTCCCTCCTAATTACTTCCCATTAACCTCTAGTATAGTTCACCTTAAAAATGTTTTATTATCCCATCCTAGCTCATCCAATTAATCTCTACTATTCCATTCTATGTTCCATCATCCCCTCTTGAGTGTATCACATTATCTTCTCCTAATTCACTTTTTGTTCCTTTATTCCTTTCTAATCCCATCGCATTAACATTTTATAGTTTTCCCTATTTTCCATGATCTCCTCCTAGCCCATCCCACTAATATCTTCTAGTCTATCCTATGTGTCATTATGCCCTCCTACTACCATCTTATTTTACCCATTATTATTTCACCCTAGATGTTCCATGATCCCCTATGTTCCACCCTATGTTCCTTTATCCATTCTATGTTATACTATCTTTATCCACATTTCATCCTAGATAACTATTCTTTATTATTACTACACATAGTTCAAGTTCACACTTCATGTACTATAGTCAAACCCTATAACCTCCTAATTCACCCTATGTTGCATTATTCCCTACTAATCACATCCCATTAACCTCTAATTTTCCACCCTATATTTTGTTATCCCATCCTAGCCCATCCGATCAATCTATACTAGTCCATCCTATGTTCCATTAACCCCTTCTATTCCCATCCCATTACCCTATCTTATTTCACCTTATGTTCCATTATCCCCTCTTGGTATTGTCCCACTATCTGTCCCTAATTCATCCTATGTTCCTTTATTCCCTCCTAATCGCATCCCATTAACCTCTAATAATTTACGCTATATTTTGTTACCCCATCCTAGCCCATCCTATTAATCTATTATCGTCCATCCCATGTTCCATTATCACATTAGACTCACATCCCATTGTACCGTCTATTATTTCACCATATATTCCATTATCCCTTGTTGGTCTTGTCTCTTTATCCCTTCTATACTATAGCACCTCCATCCAAATTTTATCCTATACACTGTTAGAAGAAATCTTTCCTTCTTCTCATTATTGACCAAAGTTGTCTTCTCCATTACTATTGCACACCTCAACAACCAATTTCATATGCTATAGTAAAGCCCTAGACACGTCCTAATTCATTGTATGTTCCATTATCCCTTTGAAAGCTTCTAGTAACATAGTAATCCTCACTTCATTCATGTGAACTTCATTGTGGCATTATCACTATGTTGACAACATACCCTCATTAACATTAGTTCATCAAAATATGCAATTTGAATGTCAATGAGCATTGACCTTTGGCATTGCAAGAGTTTGGACTATCCCAGTGGACTTAGTACTTTAACCATTTTGTGATCTATAATCACTATACTATAGTCTCAACTGAGGCCAACCATTTACTCTTTCATTTATGATAGTTATAAAGGGACTACCTAAACTTCTTTATATTATTGTTAGATATGTTGTTTCATTTGCAATTGTTGACATCATACAACCTTGGTGATTTCAGTGGAATGATGGGCCATAGAGTTGTTGCAACAATAGCCAGTTCATATCCTTTGAGAGAGGTATGCAAAAAATTAGTTGATTTGACATTATATTTTCTCTTTTATGGTCTATTATAGAAAATTTTCATGTCACTTTTTATGTAGTTAAATTTCTATCTTGATGGTTGCTACAGGTGGTTGTCACTCTAGATCATGGACGTGATAATGTTGTAAATGTGCATGATGACTATGTATGTTGTAAGTGATTATATTTTGTTATATGTCATTCCACAATTCAATTTCTATGTATTAACATATTTACTTTTTATTGTATCAGTTGAAGGTCTAGAGTGAAGAGAGGACTCGTGAGAATTTTTTAAAAACAAGAGAACCAACAGGCACTCCATCCAGCTAAATTTTGAAGGCAACATAAGATCTTTTTCCTTCCACTAGAGGGAAATGACTATGTATTAGGGTTGTTTTTTGTATGCCTATGTGGTATTTTGGAATGTATATTTTGTACTATCGATATATATGTGACATTTTATGTCCATATGACTCTTTTGTACTAAGCCTGTATGGATTTTTTGGATATATTGTATATAAATTTTATCATTATATACCATTTTATAGCCTTACAACTTTTTTGATTAAATAAAATATTATTTTTCTACTATCATTCTTGAATGATGTTATCATGTGTATTGTGTAAATTGTATGCTTGAATGTTGTAGGCATGGATTTTTTTTACATCTAATGCTTAATTAATTATTGTCAATTACTCAATAAGCTCCATTCCTAGTGGTTTGTATCCTTTGCAATGCTTCAATTACTTGTGCTTCACTTATACATGTGTATAATTCAAGTATATTGTGTTTATTTACGTGTATGATTCATGCTTCCAATGTATACTTCATGTCTTCATGTGTATTCTTCATGATTCATGTGTATACTTCATGTATTTGTGTGTATTCTCCATGCTTCTTGAGTTCTATTGTTTTCTAGTGGCAAGGACTTTAATTCTAAAAGGTTTCAAATGAATTGTATGAGCTCCTTCCCATAAAAAAATTCATAGAAAAATGTATTGCAATTAATTCATGGGTGAGGCTGGCATCCAACAACTAATGGTTCTAATTATAAAGCTTAGCTTGCATTTCAATCTATAGAACAAGTGGATGTTTCGAACCTCATGGACATATATATATACCTCTATGAACTTGTATGAATGTGAATCAAAACACATGATAGTTGTTGATCTAACCAAAAAAAAATTATTTGCATCTACTAATATCACAACAATTGACATCTCATTAAAGGAAATCAATGCACATGTTAGTTTTAATGATATTTGAAGATATTAGATGTGTATGAACAATAATATAAGCTTGATTTCTAGATGAATCACCCATGTGCAGTTATCACATTTCTCCCATATTCATCATCTAAATAAGTTAAAAAACCTCCTTCCATTTTCTATGCCTAAAATAACATGACAAATCATTGAAAAACATGGTCCTATAACTATTGCCACATCATGTTTTATAACTCTAGAGCATGAAAAACCATATGTCATGGATATTGAATATTCATATCTAATGTTTCACTAGTAGGTCGAGTTTCGCAACTCAACAAGGGTGCACTATTTGGTGACAACTGCAGTTCAGAGTCATAAGGGATTTAGTTGGTTGAACGTAGCTCAAAGTAGTTTGATGTGTTTGGGTGTGAAATAAGACCATGCCTAATATAAATGTACTCACCTGGATGCGTCACAACAATTCGTTTGGTCACACAAGTTGTAGAATGAAAGTTGCACTAATTTGCAACTTTGCACTACTTGCATTTGACAACTTTTTCCCCAAGTGAAAATTCACCACCACGGGAAAATGCCTTCGAGATAGAAAAAATTGAGAGAGGTTATTGTAGAGGGGCCCAACACAATCCCATAGCCTCAAATGATAAGTTTCTAAGCATCATGGTGTCTGAGTAACAACCTGTCAAATATTGTAGTCATTTTGCACTTTAGACTCTTAAGGGATCCAACTAGTTGAACATAGCTCAGAGCGATGAGTGCAAAATATGACCATGCATAGTGTAAACATACCCAACCGAATGTGTTGGAACAATTCATTTGGTCACACGAGTTGTAGAACGAAAGTTGCACCACTTTGAAACTTTACACTACTTGCATTTGACAACTTTTTCCCCAAGTGAAAAGTCACCATCATGAGAAAAAACCTCTGAGATAGTGAAAACCGGGAGAGGTTATTGTAGAGGGGCCCAACACAACCCCATAGGCTCAGACGAGAATTTTCTAAGTTCACATTATCTAAGTAACAACATGTTGAAGATTGCAACCATTTTGCACTTTGGACTCTTAAGGGATTCAGTCAATTGAATGTATCTCATAGCAATTTGATGCATTTGAGTGTGAAGGAGGACCATTCCTAGCATAAACATACCCACTCAGATGCATTGAACTAATTTTTTTGGTCACACGAGTTGCAGAATGAAAGTTGCACCACTTGCATTTGACAACTTTTTCTCCATGTAAAAATTTGCGACCATAAGAAAAACCTCCAAGTTAGTGAAAACTAAGAGAGGTTATTTTAGACGAGCCCAACATGATCCCATAGGCTTAGGAAATAATTTTCTAAATATCATGATAACCAAGTAACAACATGCTGAAGATTGAAGCTATTTTTCCATTTGGACTCATAAGAGATTCTACTGGTTGAATGTAGCTCAGAGTGATTCAACGTGTTTGGGTGAAAAAGATGACCATTCCTAGTGTAAACGTACCCACTCAGAAATGTCGGAATATTTTTTTTGGTCACACAAGTTGCAGAATGAAAGTTGCACCACTTTTTAACTTTCAACTAGTATTTGACAACTTTTTTCCCAAGTGAAAATTCTCCATTATGGGAAAATGTCTCCAAGATAGCAAAAATTGAGAAAATTTATTGTAGAGGGGCCCAACACAATCCCATAGGCTCAAACGAGAAGTGTCTAAGCGTCATGGTATCCGAGTAACACAATATTGAAGATTGCAACCATTTTGCACTTTGGCCTCATAAGGGATTCTACCGATTGAATGTAGCTCAGAGTGATTCAGTGTGTTTAGGTGTGAAAGAGGACCATGCATAGCATAAATGTACCTACATAGATGTGTTGGAATACTTTGTTTGGTTACAAGAGTTGCAGAACAAAAGTTGCACCACTTTGCAACTTTGCACTATTTGCATTTGATAACTTTTCCCCCAAGTGAAAAGTCGCCACGACGAGAAAATGCCTATGAGAGTGAAAATTGAGAGAGGTTATTGTAGAGAGGACCAATGTGATCCCATAGGCTTAGACAAGAACTTTCTAAGCATCATGGTAGCTGAGTAACATCTTGTTGAAGATTGCAACCATTTTGCACTTTGGAATCACAAGGGATTCTATCGGTTGAATGTAGCTCAGAGCAAATCAATGTGTTTGGGTTTGAAAAAGGACTATGCATAGCATAAATGTACCCACTCAGAGACATTGAAATAGTTTGTTTGGTCACACAAGTTTCAAAACAAAAGTTGCACCACTTTGCAATTTTCAACTGTGTATTTGATAAAATTTTTCCCAAGTGAAAATTCACCACCACAAGAAAACAACTCCGAGATAGAAAAAACTAAGAGAGGTTGTTGTAGAGGGGACCAACGTGATCCCATAGGCTCAAATGAAAATTTTTCTAAACATCACGGTATCAAAGTAAAAAAATGTTGAAGATTGCAACCATTTTGCACTTTAGACTCATAAGAGATTCTGTAGGTTGAATGTAGCTCGGAGTGATTCGACATGTTTGGATGCAAAAGATGAACATTATTAGTGTAAAAATACCCACCTAGACATGTTGGAATAGTTTTTTTGGTCACACGAGTTGCAAAATGAGAGTTGTACCACTTTGCAAATTTCAACTACTTGCATTTCAGAACATTTTCCCCAAGTAAAAATTTACCACCACATGAAAACACCTTTGAGATAGAAAAAAATGAGAGAGGTTATTGTAGAGGGTCCTAATGTGATCCCATAGGCTCAAACGAGAAGTTTCTAAGCATCACGGTATTTGAGTAACAACATGTTGAAGATTGCAACCATTTTGCACTTTGGACTCATAAGAGATTCTACTAGTTGAATGTAGCTCGGAGCGATTCGGTGTGTTTGGTACAAAAGAGGACCATGCCTAGCATAAAAATATGTACCCAAATGTATTGGAACAATTTTTTGGTCACACGAGTTGCAGAATGAAAGCTGCACCACTTTGCAACTTTGCACTACTTGCATTTGACAACTTTCTCCCCAAGAGAAAAGTCACCACCACGGGAAAACACATCCGCAATAATGAAAACCAAGAAAGGTTATTGTAGAGGGTCCCAACATAATCTCATTGGATCATATGAGAAATTTCTAAGTGTCATAGTATTCGAGTAACATGCTGAAGATTGTAACCATTTTGCACTCTAGACTCTTAAGGGATTTTGTTGGTTGAATGTAGCTCAAAGCGATTTAGCGTGTTTGGGTGTGAAAGAGGACCATGCCTAGTGTAAACGTACCCACCTAGATGCATCTGAATAGTTCATTTGGTCACATGAGTTGCAGAATGAAAGTTGCACCACTTTGCAACTTTGCACTACTTGCATTTGACAACTTTTTCCCCAAGTGAAAATTTGCCACCACGGGAAAATGCCTCTGAGATAGAAAAAATTGAGAGAGGTTATTGTAGAGGGGCCCGACACAATCCTATAGATTTAGATGAAATTTTTCTAAGCATCACAGTATCTGAATAATAACATGATGAAGATTGCAGTCATTTTGCACTTTGGACTCATAAGAGATTCTATGAGTTGAATGTAGCTTGGAGTGATTCAACACATTTGGGTGCAAAAGAGGACCATTCCTAGCATAAATGTACCCACCTAGACATGTTGGAATAGTTTGTTTGGTCATACGAGTTGTAGAATGAAAGTTGTACCACTTTGCAAATTTCAACTACTTGCATTTGACAACTTTTCCCAATATGAAAATTCGCCACCACGGAAAAATTCCTCCGAGATAGTGAAAACTAAGAAAGGTTATTGTAGAGAACCCAATGAAATCTCATAGGCTCATATAATAAGTTTCTCATCATCACATTATCTTAGTAACAACATGCTAAAGATTATATTGGTTGAATGTAGCTCAGAGTGATTTTGAATGTTTGGGTGTGAAAGAGGACCATTCCTACCCAAACATTTCAGAACAATTTTTTTGGTCACACAAGTTGTAGAATGAAAGTTGCACCACTTTGCAACTTTGCACTACTTTCATTTGACAACTTTTTCCCCAAGCGAAAAGTCACCACCACGGGAAAATGCCTCTGAATTAGCAAAAACTATAAGAGGCTATTGTAGAGGGGCCCAACATGAACCCATAGGCTCAAATAAGAAGTTTCTAAGTGTCACAGTGTCTAAGTAACAACCTATCAAATATTAAAACTATTTTACACTTTGGACTATTAAGGGATTTTGTTGGTTAAATGTAGCTCAGAGTGATTCGACATGTTTAGGTGTGAAAGAGGACCATGCCCTCAACCCTCAACCCTTAAACCCTCTACCCTCTACCCTCCACTCTTAACCCTTAAACCCTAAACCCTTAAACCCTAAACCCTTAAACCTTAATCCCTCAACCCTTAAACCCTAAACCATCTACCCTCAACCCTCAACCGTCAACCCTTAAATTGTAAACCCTAGACCCTAAACCCTTAAACCATCTACCATCTACCCTAAACCCTTAAACCCTCTACCCTCTACCCTTAACCCTTAAACCCCAAACCCTAAACCATCAACCATCTCTTTCTCTCTCTCTCTCTCTATATATATATATCTCATGTTTCCCTCTATCTCTCCCTCCATCCATTCCTCCCTCTCTACCCTAATCCCTCAATTCTATACCATCCACCCTTAAACCCTTAAACACTCAACCCTAAGCCCTTAACCCTCAACCCCAGGGAAAATTGGGGACATGTCACCCCCTAAAATGCCCTATCCCTATCCTCGAGATGTCTCAGGTACATGGGGATGGCTAGGGGATGGTCAACCCAAAAGAGGTGGATAGCTGACCATCCCAGGGGTGGATAGAGGACTTTAGGACTCCCCTAGCAGTCCTTGGCATGGGGGACGAGGGCGGCCAGAAAACTTCTAGGAGTCCCCTAGTTGTCCCCAGGATAGTCAGCCATCTTAGAAGTCCCCTAGTCGGCCCCAGGATGGGCAACTGTCCCATTTGTCAAAGTATGGTCAAAACAAAATAAACACATTTTCATAGCAAGGGGGTGTGAACTTAATTATGTCCACCCATGAAATAAATTGGTGCCACTGCTTGTTGTCTTGAAACTTCGGATAAGTCTAACTAATACAATTATTCAATAATGGTTTATGTGCTCAGGTGCCTAGATGAATTCTAGTTAATAACCCAACACTAATTTCTTGTTCTGAATGCTACTGTGCCTCATAAATAAATCTCACAGCTCTTACTCTATTATGAAGATGATACATAGCTATATAGGTGTGAATTTGTACCCCTTATGCAAATTACCCTTTTACACTTCCTCACCTTATAAAACCAAATTCGAAGGAAAAATTCCACATCAACAAGTTGCCTTCATTCCACTTGGAATTTATCTTTTGTGTTTATAGAAGAATAATTGTCAAAGACACGTGCGCAGTGCATAGACATCTACACGACATGATTATGTCCCTAACGGATTCCTACATCTAAAGTTTGAAAAGGTGTTACAATACCCATTGGGGTTGGTTTGTAACATCCCTCTTCAACCAACCAACCCTGAAAATGGCAGTTTATCTCATCCCACCTTCAAAAACACTCTTCCTTCATTTTTTTCATCTTCTTCACAATCTCTTTTTGCATCCTCTAAGCATTAAACTCATCACTTCTTGCAATCTCTTCACTGCCCTCACTTCAAACAACACTTTAGCACTTCATAGAAACAACAACACTCCATCAACTTTGTAAAGCAAGTGTAGAACAAGCCATGGTAGCATGGGCTTGAGGTTGTGTAGGAACTCCCTTCATCATAGTTTAGGCTATGGTGATTTTTCAAGCCTTCTTTCTCCATCATTGGCTAGTGAGCTCTTGGTGGAGGTGGTAATGTTTTCACTCCTCTCGTTTATGATTTGGTTGAGTAGCTTTATACTATTTTGTAGTGTTATTCATGTACTTTATTTACTTCTTTATCATACATTTCTCCATCATTTCTATCTTAGCTGTCTGTGGAGGTGAAAACAACAAAATGAGGTCTGATTGAGGTAGGCCCCTATACAACCCCCAACAATTTTCCCTCTTTCTTGACTGTAGGTGGATGTGTATTTGGAGCTAGCTGGTGAACGAGCATATTTGTGAGACTATCTCTTTTACCTTAGCCTTCATATATTTACTTTATCATATTCATTTGTATCTTTCCTACTTCATAGTTTTGTTTTGTTCCCTTAGAAGTGACTAGCTAGGCTATCAACTTGTTTTTTGGTGATTCATACTATTTTTTTGGTCCCCTGGTCGTATGGACACTTGCACACTTGAGAGACGCAAGCACATCACGTTGTTATCCTGGAACTATGCTTCCATCCTTGGGCAAAGAGCTACTTGAGGTACAATGTTGTACCCAAAAACAGTGGTTGCAGGGCCTTATAGTCCTCATCATTCTTGTCCCTCATTTGAAACATTCTTTTAGAGTGAGGTAAGTTAGGGCATCCTTCCACTCTTGGCTCTTTATGACCTGGGGCCTTGACATGGTTGATCCCCCTCTCTTAAAATAGTGGGCCCTAGGACATTGGATCATGCAAAACAATAACATGATAACTATGTAGATTATTTACCTAATGCAACTCACTATTATTCTCAAAAGGCTATGCTCCCTTGTTCCAGCGATGTATAAAAAAATTTATCATCAGAGTATCTATTTTCTTAGTTCAAAATCAATCTTTCCATTGAATAACTTCTAACTTATTCATTAAGATCAATGCATACCCAATAAACAATATCAAGTCATATCTTATTCATTGAATCATTTTTCTAAACAACCACTTATTAGTTATTTCCCAACATTTTAGTATTTATTTTCTTCATAAGTATATCACTAAAGAAGTCAATAAACACTCATTATCTTGTTAATATTTCATCAGTCTTAGTTCAACAACAAAATTGAACAATGTTCATTACTATAAGTTAATATTCAATTTAGAGTACATGAAGGGTCCCTCCCAACATTCCTATCAATCATGGGGTGTTTAGTAACTCAAAACTGTCTACTTTTATTTTTTTAACTATTTAGGGCCCATTCAAGATCTTAAAGGGAACATATTCATTCTTAAAATTATTGTAATGACTATGGCATCTAGTTCAAATGTCAGTGCTAAATTTCAAGATCACATACCATACTTATGATTCCTTATTGTATGCAAGTGCAATTATGTGTTAGGCATAAATGTTCTATAGTTAAATAGCTAAACTAAGTCAACTTTCTTCACTTCAAGTTTTGAATTCTTTTCATTAGTAATTCCAATAAGGATGCCAATGCAGTTGGATATATTATCCTTGTTCGTTGTAGTTTACATTTGGTCTTCCATAATCCATACTGTAGACACATAAAAAGTATTAATTGACATTTTGCATATGATCCTAACCACTAACATCATTTCATCCTAAATCATCCTTCAGTCTAACCATTTAATCAAATACCTTTATCTGATTAAATTCATCAATATTCCTCTCTTAATTAAATAAATTGGTTATCTAATTAAGTCATTCTTTTCTCGATAATCAAATTAATCATTTTGATCTAATTATCTTATTTAATTAAATAATTAATTTTATTTGATTAAATCTCTAAAGTCTATCTATTAAATTAAATAAATTAAAACCTTGTTTATTTTAATCTAACATCATCTCTTTTAATTAAATAAATAAATAAATCCTTATTTAATTAAGCATTTATCACATTCTTCTCATATTTGATTTAAATAAATCCACAAATTTAAGTCAAATAGGTCACATCATTTAACCCCTTCATTAAATTAATTAACCTTGATTAATTTAATCTCTTCTTATGTCCCATCCTCTAGCTTTTTCCACTTGCACATGAAAATAGATTTAATTGATTTATTAAAATCTATATTTTCCTTCAACAAGGCATCTTTTAAGGAATATTCTTCAAGTTTGAATTCAAAATCCAAGTGGACTTTGTCCTTCCAACAAGGAATTTACTCCACTTAAAAAGTCCTTTTTCGTTGAGCCAAGTGGCATTCAATGCATTCTTCCTTCCCTCATTCATGTCATTTCAACAATTTCAAAATTCAAATATATGCATTTATTGACACATTCTTCAAAACTTGCACATCCTCCATCCATTCACAAGTGGACAAGTGGCACTTTTCCATTGGCTAATTTTAAGTCCCACATTGCTCTATTTTGGACATCTCCTCAACTTAGCATTCTATAAATAAGAGGCTAATATCCTCATTCTATCATCCACAATTTGAGTAAACTTACTATGCTCAAATCATTAGCAATTTTCATCCATTATCATTAAGTTCATAGCTAGGTTATGCAGATTTTTCTATTGGAGCACTCATCAAGCATCAACAAAGTGGATCACTCTTCATCACACCTCAATCTTGCATCATAGGAGTTGGAAAAGGGCCAATTTTCACATCAAATTGGCACCAATTCCCCCATGGGATCAGGAGTTTACATGGTCTTCAATAGGATTTAGCTTGCTTTATTGCTCTTTCTTTTCATTCTTATTTCATTTCCTATTTTAAACTATCCTAATGGATTTCATTGGGAATCCTTGTTCTTACTTGCATATTACCTTCTAATGTGTTTGTTCATGGTGTTTTGTAGGTATTTGGATTGGGGTTCGGCATTTTGGCACTAGAAGGAGGGCTATCTCACACTCTAATAACATTTTTTGTCAAAATTCCGTGTTTTTGTTTGTCTATAGGAAAACTCCACTGCTAGACTATCAGTGTCACTAGTTCAGCACCGCTGGAACTCCAACGTCGCTATATTCCACTGCTGAAAACTACAAACTGTGATGCTCCCATTTTCTGCAGGGGATTTTGAATTTTATATTGTGTCACTGGACCTATTTAACCTGCGGGAATTTTTCAAAAAAATCAAACTGCACCACTAGACAAAAGTGTGACGCCTTCACGCTCACTGGCATGACTGTAGAGCGATGTTGACTAGCAAGCGGCACTATACAACACAACTGGAGAAATCAAATTGCGACGCCTTAGCAGATTGCACCATTGGAGGGGAGTATGAAGTGAAATTTTATTTGTAGCAAGTGCTTTTTTTCAAATTAGGGTTATTCTATCTATTTTCTGCCTCTTTGACCTTTGCTTTGCAGAATATAACTAATTTTTCTTGTAGGTTGAATTGATCAAAGATGAAGAGGAAGAGAGGCATGATGATGTCATTTCACAAAAACAAGTGTTTTTAAACACTTTAGTGTTTGTTTAGCATTATCGGAGGATTCATTACTCCTCTTAAGGAAAATTCATCATCTTTTATTCTTAGGATCCACTAATTTCGTTTGGGCTTTAAAAATAACTTTTGAATTCTTATTACAAAAAGGCTTAAAAAGGACATTAGGATTCAAAATTTACTAAAGTTTGTTTTGGGATTAAAAATTGAACAAGGAAATTTGTCACACTTACTTTTGTGCTTTTAAAACAAACTCACAATTTCTTTAAAAGGTTAAAGTGAGCATGTGCAACTTTTTTTTTGTGATTGCTTACTTAAACTAGCATCATCAAAAAGGATGTATGCACTTCTCTCACGCTTTACATCGATCTTGAGAATCAAAAGGCCTTTTTTATGATCTTAGGTTGAGATAAAGTAGTCACCTCCACACTTCATTATGGGAAATAAAATTGAACAAATCTTGCGAATGTGAGTTAGGTATATTGCGTGGGTTCTCCCTTTGTTTCTAAATGAAGGTCGATTGAACTACGAATGTTCTTGCTCACTATTGTTTACCTTTAGAGGGGCTCGCCTAAGAGACACATCTACAAGGAGAACTCGAAGGTGACTCCAACTGGTTTTTCATTTGGTCTGGTATATAAATGGATAAGACTAAACTGTCAAGTCCTCATGGTATGTAGGCTTTAGTCGTACAGTGTCTTTTAGAATGGGGTACTATCATAAAAAAGTATACAAGCCCCTAGTAGGATTGATTAAAGCCTTTAGTGGCTTGTTGGATGCTCGCAAGGTGCCATGTCCCCGATTTCCTGCCATTAAGAACCTTGTTTGTAGTAGCCAACTAGTCCATCCAACGAGTTTATCAAAGTGGTGCATTGGAACTTAGATTCCAAGAAGTTACTTGCCATGTTTGATCTTGGTTAAAGTATAGAGGTTAAGACTTCATTCTTATCATACTTTTATACTCTTTCCTTGATTGCATGTAAAATCATCTCTTCTACTACGAAGGGCATGAGGCAAGCCCACCAAGAAAAATGTACCAATTGAGCTAGGATGTTATATTGTTTGCGAGTAAAAACACTTTGCTTGTTCGAAAACATTTGGAAACAAACACTTAACATCATCATCCAAATTTCAAACCCTTTAGGAGGTAAATACAATTGACCAAATTCATGTGTTATTGATTTCCCTTGGGATTCACATCATTAGAGGTTTCTAAACACTTGAACTTACATCTCAATTTTTCTACTAAAGATCAATAATAGGTAACCCTTGCCTTGAATTCATCAAATTACCACATAACATAATTTGTGGGATTCAAAGAAATTAAGACATTGGACATCTAGTTTGGAAAACGTAATCAAAAGAAATGTTTGTGGTAAAATAAGTCACTAAGCAAAGATAACAAAATTAACTCTCACATGTGTTGAAACCTCATGATTTCCAAGAAAGTTAAAATCCCAAAACGAAAAATCCTTGAGTCAAAGTTCAAAATTTAGGAGTCACACTCAAAAGATCATCAAGAGATACAATAGAAAGTGAAATCAAAAGCAACATATCAATATAAGAAAAAATTTCACAAGGTTGTATAGACTCATCCCTTTGAACAATCCATAAATGTATGCTCAATTTGAACCACTTCTTAGTTATAGAGGTCCTTAGAAGCATTGCATGTTTTTCAAAACCGAGGTCTAGGTAAACAAAGTGTCTTTTTTAGGTTCATCCTAGGATCAAAAAAATAAAAATATTTTTCATCCATCCTTCAAACATCAAACCTAAAATCATCTCACCATCATCTTTTGAGAAATCTTGAAATTATCCTTCATGCTAGGCTTTTTGGAAAAAATCAAAATCATCAAATCCTTGTGGAAAAATAATTGAAATCTTTATCCAATCATCTTTGGTTAGGTATGTGTAGATGCATCCTTTTGCATATTCTTAGTCAAAATTAGCAAACCATCTTATTTAGCTAAGTGTATGTAGATGCATCCTTCTTCATATGCTTGGTTAAATTATCATCTTGTTTGAATAGGTGTGGGTAGATGCATCCTTCTCCCTACACTTATTTGAATTATCATCCTTTGAGAAAATATACCTCTTAGATAATCATCCAACATCTTAGGGTCTATTTGTTCAATCAAAGCAAACCAAAAAATCAAGTCAAGGACAATCCAAAAAATCAAAATCAAAATCCAAAACATATCCAAAAGTCCTAAAAGTCTAGCATTCCCCTCAATATTTATCAAAAGATCAAACATCCACATCATCCATCTCTTGCATCATCATCATATCACCTTTTGATCCTCAAGATATCCTAAAATTTTTGCTTTTGTTCTTAAAATAAGATCAATCCAAAGAATTAGAGATTCATCTCCCATATTATTGAAAATTGATCCTTGTTTTATGGTTCAAACTAGATCTCAATACAAGAAGAACATGGAGGCTGACAAAGAAACACCCAGTTCAAGTGACCTAAGCCAAATGAACACATAAATAAATCCCATCGAATCAAGGAATCCTTTGACTAACTCATCATCACAAAATCCACAAGAGGAAATTCAAGAAGAAGATCTTACCTTTGGGATGTCGCATGAAGAAATAACCGAAATGATCCAAGATCCAGAGAACCATAAGATCATCAACATCATTATGAGGCTTAACCCTTTACTATACATGATCGAACTAGAAAAACAAGGGGCAAAATTACCTTTTGATTTCAACATGAGCTCTATAGTGGAACCACCTTTGGAGGTCATGCCTGTAATTTCATCCACACTCCCCATCTCATCTACACCCCCATCCCAAAGCATCACTAAAAACATTCTGCAAATCACAATATATTTTGCACCAACTCAACCTAATGTTAATAAGGGAAACACATTTATTAATGCCATTCAAACACACCCCCTTCTTAATAAGCAAGACTTAGACACAATTACCATTTTGGAACAAAACATACCCCAAAATCCATTACATAAGTATGCCCCTCTCACTTTCCATGATCCTAATGATCCATCATCATCATCCTTCTGTGCAACACCCCAAACCTCTCTCCTCATAACTTCACAAGGAGAAGGTGACATGTTTAGACCTGGGGGAATTTTTGACACCACATCATTTTCTCAAGAGATCACACCCCTCACATTTTCACCTCTTCCACCATTACCACTATTATCCACACCTCTACTTGGCTTGGGACTCCCACCTTTACCAAAGATTAATCAAAATCAAACCAATATCCCAAAAACCAATCAAAGCATCACACCAAACTCTCAAAACTTGTCATCGATATCACAACAATAGATGACAACTACACAAGCAATCACGACATCATTGACCACCCCCCTAACATCTCAAAGCATGGGCTCTCAAAGACCAACCACATCAATCATGCCATTCACCACTCACTACCACCACAAGAACCATTTTGAATCGACCACCACCCCCACCACCACCAAAATCCAATTTATCAAGCCAATACAACATGGCATTGCAAGCTACTCAACAAGCGACCTATCAAAAGGCATTCCTACAAGTGCAAAAGCAAAAAAATGCACAAATAGCTACTCAACAAGCCATGCAACTAGCTGCCCAACAAGCCACACAAGTAACGCAAGATGCTTAAGCCCCCCAAATTGCACAACAAGTGCAACAGGCCATAGAAGCCCAAGCCTTATTGCAACAACAACAACAAGCCACTCAAGCTGCACAAGCTGCTCAAGCAGTCCAAGCCACATTACAAGCACAAAAGGCTGGTCAAGCCCAAATTCTATTGCAACAACAAGTGGCACAAGCCCAAGCCCAAGCTCAAGCTTAGTTGCACACCCAATATCAAGTACAACAAACACAAGCACAAGCATAGTTTCTTGCACAAAAACAAGTAGCAGAACTACAAGCATATTAGCAATCGATAAAACAATACCAAGAGTAGCAAGAAGTAGCCCAATTGGAACAAGTGTTGTTGGAACAACAAGCATTGTTGGAACAACAAGCATTGTTGGAACAATAAGCATTGTTGGAACAAGCATTGTTGGAACAAGAACAAGCAAAACAACAAGCTCAACAACATGCAATCCTAGCATAGCAACAACAAGACCAACAACAAGCGTTGTTTATACAGCAACAAGTGCAAGCATACCTAGCTCAACAAAATGTGCAAATACCATCAAACAACACGCCAAACAACCCAACCATCCAACCAAAAATTAAAACACCCCAAAACACCTTCATCCCACCCACTGATCCGCAAAATGATGTAATGACACAAATCAGGTTGCTCTCGCAACAAGTGCTCGATCTTCAATTAGGGTGAACCATAAAAACACCAAGAAAATTGTGTCCCTATCCATTTGATAGGAGCCTTGTGATGAAACCATTCCTGAAGGGATTTGAGATCCCCAAGTTTGAAAAATATCATGGGATGGGAAACCCTGAAGATCACAATAGGGAATTCCAGGTTCGTTGCATGGAAGTCGCATACAATGATACCTATCTGATGTGGCTATTTCCTAGGAGTTTGGCTGGCCACGCTATGGAATGGTTCTCTTGCCTACCTACACGCATCAAAACATTCCAAGAAATTATAGGCGCATTCATTAAAAACTACACATGCTATATCGCAATGGATGTCAGTCTAGAAGAACTCTTAGCTCTGAAACAAGGTAAGAATGAATCATTCACTTCATTCCTACAATGATGGCGATCCAAGGCCAATTGGAGCAAATGGGTCATGTTCGAAGAACAACAATTTTTCACCATCATAAACAAACCTTGATGGCCTCTTGGCATTGCATCTCAAGGTCCAAGGGATTACCACATATGACCAATTGATTTCCAAGGCGCTCAACATCAAACACACCCTTATTACACAACCCATAGGATCAACTTCATACCCCAAACAACAAAACAATTGCCCACCCACCAATTACAATGACAAACCTCGCACATGGGAAAGGAATAAAAATGTTACCAATGATGGTGTTGTCAACGCCAAAGTGGTCATCAGTTCCCCCCACCAAAATAAACCTACACCACAAATCCAAATCCAACACCAAAACAATCATCAAGTAAAACAACAACCAAACAACAATCAAGCAATTAACAATGTCAATGATCAAAGAGGACCACCCCAACAAAACAAGAATTACCCCAAGCAAAAATACATCGCTCTTAGGGAACCACTTGAATTCATCATGAAGAAACTGATAAACCAAAAACTCATCAAGGCTCCCACCTATGAGAATTACCAAGAACCAAATGTGAAACCTCCTTGGTATAATGAGAATCAACTCTGTGACTTCCATGAAATCAAAGGGCATACCATGAATAGTTGTATGAGGCTAAAAAACATAGTTCAATATCTCATTGATCAAATAATTATAAACGTGGAATAGCCAACAAGAAACCAAAACCTTAAGATATAGATGAATATGATGCCTAACCATGGCAATAAAGGGAATAATAACAAGGATAAGGGGAAAGAAACCTTCAAGAATGTAAATCATGTGTATGACCATGTTGTCGAATCCCTGGATGACTATTGTGCTACCATCACCATCAAAGGAGCCCATGTTGATTGTGGAGTCACCACAAGAGGTGAAAAAGTTACCATCATAGGATCATCCCATCCAAACAAAATCCCTGCACCTAGATCTGTCCCCCAATGGCTATAATGTCCTTGATCAGCTCAAAAGAATTCCAGCGTAAATCTCCATCATGGAGTTACTAAAAATATCATCTACCCATAAGAAAATCCTTGAGGAAGCATTGGCTTCATCCATTGTCCCCGTAGATCTTGATGCGGAACAATTCCAAGCTATGGTCAGAAATATCATTACACCAAATCTCCTCACATTCTTTGACC
This sequence comes from Sequoia sempervirens, assembly GCA_007258455.2. Classification (NCBI taxonomy): domain Eukaryota; kingdom Viridiplantae; phylum Streptophyta; class Pinopsida; order Cupressales; family Cupressaceae; genus Sequoia; species Sequoia sempervirens. The sequence goes on along the minus strand of VDFB02270651.1, from coordinate 684,684,103 downwards.
AATATTTTCTTTCCCAACCATCTCATAACCATGCACTCCACTTAGAAGTCCTAGTACTGAAAAGAAAAGTGAAAAGGGTCTTGGTGGATGGAGGTACGAACTTGAATATTTGTTCTCTCAAGCTCATCAAACAATTAAAAATCTCAGAGGAATCTATCAAGAAAGGAAAGGGTATCACAATAAGAGCATATGATGATCAAGAAAGAGTGTCCCATGACACAATCAAAATCCCTATTCAGGTAGGGCCAACCATCATGGAAACCACTTGTTAGGTCCTGGACCTCGACTTTCCATATAACATCCTCCTAGGACGTCCATGGATTCATGCAATGCAAGTAGTAGCATCAACTTTCCATCAATGTGGAAAATTCACATATGAAGGACAAGAAGTCATTGTCCATGGAGATCTTGAACCATTCTCCTACTGCAAAATCCTCGAGGAAAAGTACTATAAAATCCCCCAAGTACCAAAAAATGATGAGGTCCCATCTACACCATACATTGATCTAGCCACTCTTTCTTCCACTTTTGTGACAGAGACACTCGCCACTCCCACCATTCCCACCATCTATGATATTAAAGTCATCATCCAAGATAATGGTTGTGGAAACTACACGCTTCCTAAAAATTCTTTTGTGGTAGGAGAGTTACCACAATCTCCTAGATCATAGGGATGTCCGCAAGTAAATGAAGTCTCCACATCTCAAACATCTCCTGAAGACTATCCCAACTTTACAAGTTGGGGAGATCTCAGTCAAGAAGTTATCAAGGCAGATCCATCTCATATGTTATACCAAGATGAGAGACTAGTAGTTTATTTACCAATGGATGACAGAAGCAAGGGTCTGCAAATGATGCTCATAATGGGCTATGAAAAAAATCAAAGACTTGGGAAAAATGAAAAATGGGCTTACAATACCTATCATTCCAGAGACGTGAATGAGAAGTTTTGGCCTTGGATGTACCCCTCCAAGTATAACCATATGTTGTTGAGGTCCTCCAGTTAGAAAGGTCAAAAATCCTCCTCAACAAACTGTAGTTGAATTGCGCTTACCAGTATCTACAGGTCACACCATAGATAACTTCACATTTGACATAACCAACATTTGTAGTAGTAGTGATGACAAGGATCCCATGACCAACTTACCTAGGCTATTTGAGGATACCACACTTTTCATGATTAGCACCCTATGTTTTGAATCAGACCATCAAAATCATGAAATCCACCTAGTATACCCCCAACTCATCGACTATGACCAATGAGGAGCAACAATTCTTGATACATTCAAAAATGATGAGGTGCTCTCAGAATTTATGGGATTGCAGGATAACATTCCATGTGGGGATCACAAAATAGGGTTCATAATTGAGCTAGATACACATGCCTATTATGGGAAATGATTAAATCCCTCAATCGCAAAAGTGAAAAGTTGAGAATAATATCTAAGTCCTTGAGTGAAAACCACACTGTGGCACTCTCCGACCAAAAAAAGGTAAAAAGAAAGGATGCATCCAATGGTGAAAACCTCTCTAAGGTTCCTGAGGATGGGGGATTCAATCTTCCTTTTAGAGCTCTTCATCAAGAAAAATTAGTAGTCCTGGCAGAAAAATGCAATCCGATCAATCTAGGAACAAAGGAAACCCTACACATCACATTCTATGTAGAATCATTACTATCAGAAGAACAAGAGCTCCGAGCAGCCTTCCTAAGAGAGAGATAGGTAAACTTCACATGGAGCTATGCTGACATGCCATGGCTTGATCCAAAAATAGTGGTTCACCACTTAGCCGTATACCCAGAAGCAAAGCATGTTAAACAAAAACTCAGGAAAATGCACCCACAGATTGCCCTACTAGTCAAAATGGAATTAAAAAAGATATTAGATGCAGGATTCATTCAATTGATAGATTATCCAGAATGCGTGTCAAACTTGGTGCCTGTCTCAAAACCCGATGGAGGCATCAGAATCTGCACAGACTTCAGAGACTTGAACAAAGCATGTTCGAAAGATGATTTCCTGTTGCCCAATATTGACATGATCTTAGACATGATAGTGGGACATGAAATGCTTTCCTTGATGGATGGTTTCTCAGGTTATAACCAGATAATGATTGCTAAAGAATACCAACACAAAATGGCCTTCACTTGTCTATGGGGGGATTACTGCTAGAATATGATGCCATTCGGCTTAAAGAATTCAGGAGCAACATACCAAAGAGCCATGATGTTAATCTTCCATGACATGATCCATAAGACTGTCAAAGATTATGTTGATGAAATTCTAGCCAAATCTAGAAGAAGAAAGGATCACATAGCAACCCTAAGTGCCATTTTTGATAGGTTGGAAGAGTACAAGGTTTGATTAAACCCAAAGAAGTGTGTCTTCGACATACACTCAAGAAAGCTGCTAGGATACATTGTGTCAATGAGAGGTATTGAGGTAGACCTAGCAAAAGTAAAATCAATCCTTGAGATGGAGGCACCAAAAACATTAAAGCAATTGAGAGGTCTCCAAGGTAGGCTTCAATCCATTCAAAGGTTCATAGCACAACTGGCAGACAAATAGAACCCATACTCTCACCTACTTCATAATGGAGTAGTGTAAAAATGGGATAACAAGTGTGAAGAAGCCTTCAATAAAATCAAAGAATATCTACTTACTCCACCAGTCCTAATGCCACCAATCCCAAGAAAACCATTAATTCTCTACGTATTAGCAACAACAACAACCCTTGGAGCTCTCCTAGCTCAGCATGATGAAAATGCAATAGAAAGGGCCATCTATTACATCAATAGAACAATGGTTGGGCATGAGCTAAACTACTCATTCATAGAGAAAGCATGCCTAGTAGTAGTGTTTGCATCATAGAAATTTAGACATTACATGCTGTCACACAAAATAAAACTGATCGCCAAAATCGACCCTCTTAAGTACTTACTATCAAAAGCAATGCTCACTAGAAGAATGGTCAAATGGGTGATGATACTATTAGAATACGAAATTGAATATGTGGAGCGGAAAGCAATCAAAGGCCAAGTCATTGCAGATTAGCTTGCAGAAGAACAAATCTATTCAGAGAATCCTCTCATCTCAGAGTTTCCAGATGAATCTATTTTTAATCTCAACATAGCCAACCACTGGAAACTTTGCTTTGATGGCTTATACATGCAGCATGGATCAAGAGCTGGTGTCTTCTTTATCACCCCACAAGGGGATTGCATACCAAAGTCTTATAAATTAGCATTTCCCTGCACCAATAACACTTCAAAATATGAGGCTTTAACCATAGGTCTTAGAATAGTAGTGCAATGGCACACCATAGACCTTAGAGTGTACAAAGATTCCCAATTGATAATAAACCAAGTCAACGATGAATACCAAACTAAAGACAACAAGCTCACTCCATACAAGAAATTGGAGGAGACTATCAAAGAATCCTTCCTCGAAATCACATTTGAGCAGATTCCCAGAGCCATCAATAGAGTAGCAGATGCCATGGCAATGATTGGATCCTTACTGGACATCCCTCACAATGTCCCAAAATATGAATTCCTAATAGAGAAGCTTCTCGTGCCTGCATTCGAGGTACCAGAATCAGAATTCGTGTGTGAAATCATTGGTCCCATTGATCCTTGGTACCACGACATTTATACATACCTTCAAATAGGTGTCATACCTTCTCACTTACCATCAACCTTAAAACAAACCTTTTTAAAAAAGGAATTCTGATTCGTCATCCTAGGAGATACCCTGTATCGTAGGAGCATAGAAGAAATTTTACTACGTTGCTTAAATGTTGGAGTCATTGACCACTCTAACTGAAGTACATAATGGTATTTGTGGTTCACACTCGAGTGGAATGACCATAGCCAAGACACTGCTGAGGATGGGGAATTATTGGCCTACAATGGAAAGAGAGGCACATGAATACATCAAAAGGTGTCTACAATGTCAGCAGCATTGAGACCTCATCCATGCTCCAGCTCAAGGAATTCATCCCATCATCACACCATGGCCCTTTTCATAGTGGGGACTCGATCTCATTGGAAAAATTATGCCCACTTCATCTAACAGCCACATGTTCATCATAACCGCCACTGAGTACTTTACCAAGTGGGTGGAAGCCATACCCATGACATAAATAACCAAGAAGCGGATATCAAAGTTCATCTTGAACTATCTCATTTGCCGCTATGGTGTCCCACAAGCCATTATCTTAGATAATGGGACACCATTCAAAAATTAGGATGTCTGTGACTTATGTGAAAAATTCAAAATCCAACATTGCTTCTCCACCCCATACTATCCCCAAGGCAATGGCCAAGCAGAAGCCACAAAAAAAACCATTTTTAAAAATCCTCAAGAAAATAGTTAATGACAGAGATCATGACTAGCATCTGCAACTCAATCCCGCCCTCTAGGCCTACCAAACTAGCATCCACACACCCACCGGTGCCACCCCCTTTTCCCTAGTCTACGGATCAGAAGAAGTACTCCCCATTGAGATCGAGCTCTCATCACTAAGAATATCACTACAAAACCTCATCACAGATGAAGAGTACCAAGTATCAAGATTGAATGAGCAGGAGCTACTGGATGAGCAACATATAGATGCTTTGAATCATTTGCAGGTCTATCAAAATAGACTCAAAAGGAGCTATAACAAGAAAATCAGAAGTAGGACTTTCCAAGTCAGAGAACTGGTACTAAAGGAGAATCAAAAGAATGTCCCAAATCCAAATAGTAAAGGAAAATTTGAACCCAACTGGTTGGGACCATTTGTTATCACAGCAAGCTATAAGTCAGGGGCATATCAGTTATCAACACCCAAAGGGGAACCTCTATAAGAGCCCATGAATAGCTCTCTCATCTCAAAAAGTTTTATGCCTAATCTTTCAAGATATATAACCAAAAAATAAAAAAAAATAGAAAATGTTCTGAAGAAACGGTTACCTTGGTGAAAACTTGGAAAACAGGCATCTTGGTGACAAAAAATAAAATAAAATAAAAAGCAAAAAATCCAAAAAAATAAGAAAAAAGATTAAAAATAGTAAAGAAAAAAATCATCCTCTAGTGAAAACCACTTCGGTGGCACTTTGGACAAGTACCTTGGTGAAAACCTAGCGAATAGGCGCCTTGTGTAAATAAGCACTCTCCACCCACCAGGATCTTCATGGCTTTTTCTACATCATCCATTCATTACATTTCCATCATCTATCACATTCAGATCTCCATCCATCACTCATCCACTCGCATCTACACCATAGCTTGGTCCTGTGTTCATATCATGATCCCTCCTAGTACTACTCGGGCCATCCTAAAAGTTAGTTTTTTCTACCTTTATCAGAGGAGTATATTGCACCACGTTAGGGGGATGTTCTCACCAGATCAGATTCATGTATATTCTTGAAGTCCTAAAATCAGAAAATCCAAAAACATCAAAATATCAGAAAATCTAAAAACATTGAAAAAGCACAAAATCCCAAAAATAGGGCAAAAAGTGAGTCAAAAAGTAAAAAACAGAGTCATCTTGTCAAACTATGGGTCTCTGAGCCTTGAACGTAGGCAAGGTTGATCTTTGATCATCCTCTGAGACACTTAGGTCAGTCCTTTAGGAGTCCATCATAATAAACTGACATTTCATCATGTATATCATCATATGTAAATTGGTCAAGTCATCAGTCGAACTACGGGTCTATGAGCCTTGAACATAGGCAAGGTTGATCTTTGATCATCCCCCGAGACACTTAGGTTAGTCCTTTAGGAGTCCATCATAATAAACTAACATTTCATCATATATATCATCATTTGTAAATTGGTCAAGTAGTCAGTCAAACTATGTGGTCTCTGCATGTATAATGTAGGAAAGGTTAATCTGTTGATCAGCCCCCAAGGCCCCTAGGATAGGTCCTTTGGTTAGTCTCTTGGTAAAAATCTCAAAAAACCTCAAAAACATTGGAAAATCAAAAATCAAAACATTTGAAAATCTTGAAAAATACCAAAAACAGCCTCAGAACATTGCAAAAACTCCAAAAACATCCAAATATTTGAAAAAAATCATATGTCTCATCTCGATTACACCACTCATAATAAATGATCGTCATCCTCAACCTTTGGTAAAACAATGGGAAACAAGTCTAGCAGGTTAAAAGTGAGAACTCAAAATGTCAAGTTTCAAGTCTAAGTCAGTACATAAGCAAGTTGGTCATCTCTCGGTGTCGATAGCCCATCATCCAATTGGTCCCATATGAAACATTTGAATGAACACTTAGGATAAACAAAATGACGTGCCGCCATCCACTAACATTTCCTAGGATTTATCCTTCCTACAATGGGCATTATCCTTTGGCAATAGTTTCAGTCCCTATCCTTAAAAACACATCCCCTTTTGGTTAGCAGTATTGAAGAACATTAGCTTGTTTGTTTACTTTATCTTTATCTTTTTGACTTATCTTATTGTGCTCATTCCAAGGACTTCTTGATGATATCCGAACAAAGGATTTAGAGAAATAGGAATGGGGAAACGATCATTGTCTTTTGTCTGTTGTGCTTGTTGGACATTCTTGTAATATAACTTGGCAAATACTTGCTTTGTTAGGAAATATATGGAGGATATTTTGGACAGCTTGTTGACTATTGCATTGATAGGTTATACCTTTCCATGTTTTGGTCTGAGGTGTTTGAAACTTTTGAAGTACATCCTAGTAAGGTTTTCATATGTTAGGTGTGAACAAGGATACTCCTATCTGATTGTCAAGTCAAAGTCCATCACATTAAGTACAATGCCACCCCGGTTCTCTATACCTTGATGCATCGTACCACATGTGTTATCAAACATAAGAAAATTGGCCCTTTGAAAATCCCAACTCTTTGGCAAGTAATCATCATCATTTTCATATTCATCATCTTATGTCTTGTTGAAATGTCTTCGTCTCTTTCATCCCTTCTTGCTCATTGCATTAACAGGGTACTATGACAGTTAATCATCATCATCATCATTGATCCTGCATCCAAAAATCATTAACATATTGCATAAATGTATCATATAGGAAACATATGCATTTCATTTCCATCATCATATAAACATGTTATTATAAGCATTTTCCATAAATAAGCACATCCATTTTTTATCACATTACATACATTTTTTTTCCATCGCATTACATCCATTTTTTCCATCACATGAACCATCGCATAACATTCATTTGCATAAACATTTCATAAACATTTCACATTACCACCTACTGCATAATCATACATAATAGGTACAAGAGCATTATAGATAATGCATTGCATTATAAGCATACATACTCGTATAACATCATAAAGTTATCTCCCAAATTACGTTCATTTTACATAAAACATCGCCATACCACTTTGGATTAACATATCATCACATCACAATAAATGCATCACATACATTACATTATCATTTAACATGTTTTGGGATAATATATATTTGTTATTCTAAGCATCTTAAAAAACCATCTCATTTACATCATCAATATATATCATATAAAGCACGACCATTGCATTTACATCACATTATATCATCCATTAGTCATCCATATTATATAAAAAACCTCATAAATAACCATGTAGCAATCATTTTTTGCATTTCATTTGCATAAATCATTCCACACCATTATAAGCATAAATAGGAACATAAAAAATCCATTACATTAACAACATACATAATCATTTTATATAAGCATGGTTCACGTATCATTTTGCATATTACATTTCATATCACATATCATATCATTTGGATCAACATAAATATATTATCATATATAGATTATAAACATACATCATCATCCATTCACATCACATATCATATAAATCCATCTGCATATCATGAATAAAACAAAATAATATAAGATCTAGTCATAATACATACATCATCAAAAATAAATTCATCCATATACACATCACATCACATCATAACATGATTGCATAGCATATAGAAATAAAACCATCCATAAATACAGAAATAAAAGATACACATCGCATCACATTGTATCAAAATCTCATATATATATCATCGTCGGATAACTGTCATAGTACAAAATAATCGGATCACTATACATATATGTCAATAAGTACAAAAAGGCCCATCGGGCTATCAAAAATGAGCCCATGTGGAACAAAAAAATATCATCTCGATCAAAGTAAGGTCTACCTGTCCTATCTGCTACCCTCACCCCTGTCACCATGACCCTCTACTGGTATATGGCTAGTCTGTTGTGAGTAATCTAGGGCCCACTCTACTCTAGGTACGACCTAGTGATAATGCATACAATAATATTCTACCTCCTGGACGACCTCCTTGTAAGACCAAAGGGACACTATACTCTGAGAGGAGGAGGCTTCCATGCTCTCCAACTGCTATCTCCGGCCCATCTCTGCAGCCACCTGTAGCTCTACAACCTGCCTTTGCAAAATGGCCTAGTCTCTCTCGGCCCTTGCTTGATCTCTCTTGGCCTTGGCCTGATCCCTCTCCCCTGTCAAGGTCTGAATCTAACCCTATAGCTGTGCAATCAGTGCATCTCTGGGATCCGGCTGCCCTACTGGCTATGCTCATGCAGGCTGCATGTGAGGCTAATCCTCACCCTTGGCTCATGGTGGTACACTTGCCTACTCTTGCTTCCTAGCTAGCACCTACTGCTAGTCCTGCATCTGAACATCAGTATGACCTAGCTGAGGTGGAACCCTGACTGGCTGATCCTGTTGTGCACCATCTCTCCATCCTCATCCTCCCCCTTTGCCCCTCATCCTCCATCGAGCAGGGACTGCTCCTATAACTATCAATCATAGGGGAGGCTAGAACTAGACTCTGTATGCCTGGATTTGTAGGCCCCTAATCATAAACCCATGGTTGAGCCACCAACTGTCTAAAGCTGTCAATGACGTCAAAAGCAGGAATGTATCGACCCCATGAAGCTTGTGACATAGTGCGGGAAAATATGGCCAAATAATCATCATCTGGCCAATCTCGTGGCTCACCAAACTGGCTCTAGATGTGCCCTGGGAAATATCTATCCACCATGGTATGCTCCCACCCCTGCATAAACTAGTCCTAATAGGCAAATAAAATATGCTCTGCATCATTGGTCCATCCGGGCCGACCAAGGTATGGGCGCCATGTAAAAGCTTGCATCTCATCTAGGACTCTCCTCCAATAAGGAATCTTGTGCTCATCTGTGTGTGTTGACACACCACCTCTATAACACCACACAAGGGGGTCATCAGGCCCCATCAGTATTGCAATGACTCACAGCTGAAGAACAACGATGTGCTCCCACGCCCATATGTGGAGAAGTGTAACACCTACCTTGAGTGCTCTGCCATTGAGGTAGAAGTACTTGTGTAAATATCTGTAGAGTGAAGCAAGAGGAACAGGCCCCCAAGAAAAATGAACTGGCCTGTCACACATCACCATGTGCTCCTAGCAAAGTCCCCAACCAAGACTAAAGTATCGGCCTCACCTATCTAGGGCAATGAGACCTCAAATGATAGCCGCAACAACCAAGCGAAAGGGAGAGGCCAGAGTCCTATGACGCTTAAGCTCAATTTAACCCTTGCAATAGATAACATCCTCTATAGCGAGGACTATGTGACAAGTGTCATGCCCGACATCCATATCAAAAATAACACACCGACCATGAATCATAAATCTCAGGATGTGCCACACATCCTCTAAAGTGATGGTGGCCTCGGTGGTAGGAAGGTGGAAAGACGAGGTTTTGTTGTGCCATCTCTTGGAAAGCATTGACATCATCCCAAGGTGGGTATGCACAGGCAGTGTGTATGTGATGTGCCATAGCTCCATGTTGTGTAATCGATCCTGCTCTCTACCACTAAGGTCTCGTAAGTAACCGAAGATCTTTCGTGACCTATGCTCTCAGGAATAGAGCTCCCTTGCTGCGTCCTGCATCAGGAAGGGTCACCATGTTAAATTTTTTGAAAAATTTCATGCTAAGCGTCCAAAAAATCACCCCAGTGTCACTATCTGTGAAGGCATCGCAATTTGAAAATTTTCAAACTATGACATTGGAGCACAAAATGTCAAAAGAGCACCATCACGGTGCACTTTTCTACCAAGTGGCACAGTTTGGGAAGATTCCTGTTTGATGGAGCACCACTGCGTCACACTTTAAAATGACCTCGCTAGAGGGGGCATGAGCGTCGAAGTTTGAAAATTGTTTTCAAACTCCAAACTCCACCACTGCAGCACAATTTGACACCAAGTAGTGTAGTTTGTTTTTTGAATGGCGCTATATAGTGCCACTATATAATAGCTAAGTTTTAAAGCAATAAATAAGCCCAAAAAATGAGAAATAAATCTCAAGGATCACTTACCAGTGCCCCAATGTCGGGTGGTTGCTGGTATGTCTAGACTTGATCAGAAATATGCATTTGGAGCTATCATTGTGCCATATCATCAGGAGGTTAGAGCTCAAATCTCAGAATTGCTAAAGGGCGGTGTGTGAATGAATTGAAAGTGACCCCTCGGGGCCTTTTTAACCTTGAAAATTTTTTTGACCCTGTTTGACTATCTTGCTAAGGTTTTGAACTTTTGAACCCATTTTTGTCTAGTTGAGACTTCTTTTACATCGTTTTATTGTGTTTAGAGATGTTTTTGGCCTCCTGGAGCCTTTCTGGACCTATCAGGCACCTTGTCCTCTTTTTTTGCAAGATTCCCCAAAAATCAAAATTTTCATCCAATTTCTTGAGGGGGCAATATAGCAGCATGTTTTCTCTCGCCAAATAGCAGTAGGGAAAGATTTTGAAAATGAAATTTTTTTGGCTTTGATCGAGACCATTTATTCTTTGAACCAACACAACAAGTGCATTGCTTCAAAGAGGGGAAAAATGTAGACACATAAAAAGTACTAATTGACATTGTGCATCTGATCCTGACCACTAACATCATTTCATCTTGAATCATCCTTCGGTCTAACCATTTAATCAAATACCTTTATTTGATTAAATTCATCAATATTCCTCTCTTAATTAAATAAATTGGTTATCTAATTAAGTCATTCTTTTCTCGATAATTAAATTAATCATTTTGATCTAATAATCCTATTTAATTAAATAATTAATTTTATTTGATTAAATCTCTAAAGTCTATCTATTAAATTAAATAAATTAAAACCTTATTTAGTTTAATCTAACATCATCTCTTTTAATAAAATAAATAAAAAAATCCTTATTTAATTAATCATTTATCACATTCTTCTCATATTTGATTTAAATAAATCCACAAATTTAAGTCAAATAGGTCACATCATTTAACCCCTTCATTAAATTAATTAACCTTGATTAATTTAATCTCTTCTTATGTCCCATCCTCTAGCTTTTTCCACTTGCACATAAAATAGATTTAATTGATTTATTAAAATCTATATTTTCCTTCAACAAGGCATCTTTTAAGGAATATTCTTCAAGTTTGAATTCAAAATCCAAGTGGAATTTGTCCTTCCAACAAGGCATTTACTCCTCTTACAAATTCCTTTTGCCTTGAGCAAGTGGCATTCAATGCATTCTTCCTTCCCTCTTGCATGTCATTTCAACAATTTCAAAATTCAAATATATGCATTTATTGACACATTCTTCAAAACTTGCACATCCTCTATCCATTCACAAGTGGACAAGTGGCACTTTTCCATTGGCTAATTCTTAGTCCCACATTGCTCTATTTTGGACATCTCCTCAACTTAGCATTCTATAAATAAGAGGAACTTACTATGCTCAAATCATTAACAATTTTTATCCATTATCATTGAGTTCATAGCTAGGTTATGTGGATTTTTCTATTGGAGCTCTCATCAAGCATCAACAAAGTGGATCACTCTTTATCACACATCAATCTTGCATCATAGGAGTTGGGAAAGGGCCTATTATCACATCAAATTGGCACAAATTCCCCCATGGGATCAAGAGTTTGGATTGTCTTCAATAGGATTTAGCTTGCTTTATTGCTCTTTCATTTCATTCTTGTTTCATTTCCTATTTTAAACTATGCTAATGGATTTCATGTGGAATCCTTGTTCTTACTTTAATATTTCATTCTCCATCCTACCTAAGAGAGGGGGAGAGAGAGAGGGAGATAGAGAGGGAGGGAGGGGTAGAGTGAGGGAGTGGGAGATACAGGGATGGGAGAGAGATAGATGCGGTGAGAGAGATAGAGGGAGAGATAGAGGGAGTGGGAGAGAGATAGAGGGAGATAGTGAGAGAGAGCGAGAGAGACCTGGGAGAGGGAGAGGGGGTAGGAGGGAGAGACTTGAGAGAGAGATGGAGGGAGATACCTGAGAATGGAGATACATAAGAGGGGGTTGGAGGGAGATACCTAAGAGAGAGGGAGAGACAGAGAGACATAGAGAGATAATGGGAGTGAGAGAGAGAGGGAGTGGGAGAGAGAGAGAGGGTTAAGAGGGAGAGACTTGAGAGAGAGAGGGAGTGAGAGGAGGTGGAGGAGAAACCTAAGAGAGGGAGAGGTATAGAGGGTGGTAGGGAGAGACCTGAGAGAGAGGGAGAGGGAGACAAAGTGGGAGAGATGGGGTGGGAGGGAGAGACCCGAGAGAGTAGGAGAGAGATGGAGTGGGAGATAAAGGGATGGGAAAGAGATACAAGGAGTGAGAGAGAGATACTTGAGAGAGGGAGAGAGAGTGGAAGGGAGAGGGAGTGCCTGAGATAGAGGGATGTGAGAGAGATGGAGGGAGTGAGAGAGAGAGATAGATAGAGAGAGAGAGGAGGGATGGAGGGAGATAGCTAAGAGAGAGGGAGAGAGAGAAAGAGGGAGGGGGTGGTAGGGAGATACCTAGAGAGAGGAGAGAGAGAGTTAGAGGGAGTGAGAGAGATATGAGAGAGATAGAGGGAGTGAGAGAGATAGAGAGAGGGAGGAGAGGGGTAGGAGGGAGATACTTGAGAGAGAGAGAGAGAGAGGGAGAGGAGAGGGGAGAGACCTAAGAGAGAGGAGGGAGGGAGAGAGGGAAGAGAGAGAGAGAGAGAGAGAGAGGAGAGTGAGGAGGAGAGGGAGAGAGGGGAGGGGAGAGGAGAGAGAGAAACTTGAGAGATAGAGACAAAGAGAGAAAGATAATGACCTAAGCAAGGGAGATGGAGTGAGAGAGACAAAAAGACTAGAGGGGGAGAGAGAGAGGGAGTGTGAGAAACAAGGTTGGAGTGAGCTAGATTAGTCTAGGTAGTATGGGAGGGAGTGAGACTTGAGAGAGAGATACTTCAAAGGGATAAAGAGTTATCGAGTTAGGGTAATGAGGAAAAGAGCATATGAAAGGTAAAACCTCAACTATCCATCTACAATCATAAATTGTGCACTCTCAACATTATCAAAGTGGTTGACCAAAGAGAGGGGGAAGATTTTGTTCAAAGTAGGTCATTTGGTGAGTGCCAATTTTGGAGCTCACAAAATGACCTACTTTGGACAAGTGAATGGACATGATTTTCCAAATTTCCTCATATTTTCGTCTATGCTTATCATCATGTTTGTATGTCTTTCGATGCAAGTTTATAAGAAAACCATGATGGTGTTAACCTCTCGCTTAGCTATCTGAATATATAATTCTTTTTTCATTTTGATTCAGTTAAGGTTTTGATCCATAACTTCTATTGTAAATGCCTCCATTTTTGGTAAAAAAACTAGCATGTGCTAGTTTTAGGATAGAATTTTACTCATTCATCAAAATGTGAAAAAAAATACATTTTTTAAAACTAGACTCCATTCTACACATGATGAAAACAAATTCAATTTTTGATTAGTTTTCAAAAAATTTAGGGGGGAGCATTCTCAAATTTAGCTTTTCACCATGTGTCCACTTTCAAAATTTATAAAATATTATATATTCATTAAAAAAATTATCCGAAAGAATGAGGATAAACTACATGGTGTTTGCTAATTTCTCACTATTCAGATTTTCGAAATTCTAAAAAAAAGTTAATCAAAAAGGGGGGAGCCCTCAAGTGCTATGTTGGTTTTTTGATAAAAATAGGACCTGTTTTGGGACCCCCCTTTTTGAGACCCTTAATATTCATTAATTTAAAAAATAATTAGTATCTTAGAAACTAGACTCAGAGCACTTCAAATCTTGTTCTTGCTGCATCTTGAAATTTTGAGCATCACTATCTTGATTTTCTTGTGCAAATCAAATTTTGCTGATTTCAGAAAAAAAAATGTGGCATCTTAAGAGACAAAATTGTGTCATAGATGCATGCACTTATCCAGTGCATGACTTTGTCAAATATGGAACTTGACAACCCATGAAGAATTGCATCCATTGCTTTAGCATTATGCTCATATGCCTTCTTTTCAACCTCATCAATAGGAGTTGTAACACGAGCTGTATATCCATATACCACTAACATCCATACATAAAAACCTATCGATCCTAAATATCTCTTCATCAAAAAGCTCCAAGGAGTATAATATGATCCATTAATGAAAGTTACTTCTTTTGTAGATGAGCCTTCTTGACAGTCCATTTGCGTTCACTTGTCCAAGATCTACCCGAGTTGATTAAGCTTCTCTTAGGGAACCTAGGGATCTAACACCAATTGTTGAAACATAATGATCTACTGAGAGGGGGGTGAATCAATATATATTAAAAACTTTTAATCCTAAAAAACCTTTATATAGATTAATTTTTTTATCTCAAATACTTTGTGCAATTTTTTTTCTCCAACTCTTAATGTGTAGATTGAAAACTAAAGATGCAAACATAAAATAAACAATCAACCCAAATTACCACATCACCAGATCTATACATGGAAAACCCATGATGGGAAAAACCATGGTGACAAAGGTTGCTTGAGTCTACTACTCAAATCCAACATCACAAATGAAATCTTATGTTACAATGTTTTAGGGCACCAACCCAAGGAAGCACCAACTCCAAGGATGCAACAACACCCTAGTTTAGAAGCTAAAAATTCAAGGATGCACCAACACCCTAATTTAGGAGCTACAAATCCATGGAGACTACAATCACCTAAACTGAGCTACAAATCAGTACAATGTGGCTACAACCTCTGTGATAACAAACTCAAATATGCATAAAATTGGATCTATATAAACCTAAGATGCATCAATATGTTCAACACAATACTTATTTCTCTCTTACTCTGCTCTCTTACATATACTGTGGACAATACAATGACACACTGAATCATGATTCAACTCTGCTCATTACTCTCTAGACTCCTTTCTACACTTTTGCACTTTCTCATACATTCACCTAGATGATTACTTGCATTATAGTTTAGGTTACTTTTGCATACACTATCTACTAGAATTCTCTCTTACTCATAGACTCTCTCTTCATATTTCTAGTCAATACTTTTATATCTCCTTCAAACTTCACCAAAAAACTTCCACCAATCACACATCAACCATTTTCAAGATCTAGTGAATATTTTATTTTACCATTCTGGAACATGAGGGTTTATATGTCAGTTATTCATTTTCTTGTGCAAGGAATTAAACTTCATAGCAATGTCTTCTTCCTTGTCTTAGTATCGACATTGCATCCAATGACCAACTGAATCCTTGTTGGATATCTACCTGATAATCTATGCAAGAATTTCTGATCATTCATTCACATTATCATATCAATCTCAACCTCTATTTGTTGAACCTATTCATGATTATTCACTTTCCTTATCATAGAAATTTGTGCCATTCATCTTTCCATTAGATTAAAAATCTATTCACCATTGATTCAATCAGATTTACCTGCATAAGGAATCGTGCACCAATTAGGTGCTATGCATGAAACCATTATTGTCAAACACCTATGTTTGATTTCCGCAAATATCAACTTGTATCACCATATCAAGGAGACACAAAATGTTATCTTATTGAAATTCACCTCTCACACCAATGAGCATCTTTCCACTAGCATCATCTGATCTACCTCCATCAACCTACACCATTGATCATCAATGTCTTTCACTGTTGGATCACATATATAATCATTTAACCATCAATCACTAATTTTTCAGTGATGCAAAATCAATCCAATAAATGTTTTCCACATATCACCACATCAATCACCTTTTGAATACCTTCATTACTATCTAGTCCCATAATCAACATTACATTCACCAATCGCCATATCATAGAGACAAGATTCATAGTCGTGGTGATATCACTTTGTTTGTCCAATGAGGATTATCATCGTGGTATCAACAAGACAACCATGGAACTCGCTTCAAAATGACTAAGTCTCTTTGATGAGAAACACATCACTGAATATGTCATTCCAATGTGGGGTCCACATGTTGTCACATTTTTGCATCATGACCATGTCATTGCTCTATAATCCACAAAACAGATGTGGATTACCATTCACCCAATCTCATCACATCATGCATCTACTTCTTCATCATTCTCAACAACATCATTGATTGGGTCCCACAACAAACGATGCCTTCACATCGCTAAGTCAAGGAGACAGAATCATAGGTCCCACCGAAACCATTCACTCATGTCGATAAAGCTCTCCTTACTCCTTATTGCACCATCGAAGAGAGTCCTTTAGACTCTTACCGATATACCAGTGTCTCACTAATAAAATGATCATCGAGCCATCAAAGATATTTCAAGAAAATTCCCTCCAAAAATTACTTATTACTTTGATGTAACTTAACTCCCTTTGTACAATGCCATTTTGAAGAGACATAACACCTACTCTCTCCAAAAAAATGTTGTCACTATAAAGTCATTTATTGGTACTTCGAAGAGATTCCTATTTGACTTCTGCCAACATTTGACCATCACCCCAAAATGAATACATGGACACCACTAACCTAAAATATAGACACATGGGTCCAATCATCGAATGAATGTAATGGGATTAATTTATTTCTTAAGCTTCTTGCAACTGCCAAATGCAAGTCACCAACAAAATAGAATCATGTCTGATCACCATGATTGCAACAACCATAAGGTTTAAGTGATAAACCCTAGCATCACCTAAGAGAAGAAATAATTCATTCTTGGATGTATTCACCAACTTCTGGACCTTCAAAGCACATCTCTGGAAATCTCTCAAAAAGCCCATATAGAATCTGGTCTCCAATTTTTCTTCAGACATTTGGAAGCAACCTTTACAAAATTGTGACATGTCATGACAATATTGCAACTTGCTAAGAAAATTTTGTAACAACTTGATCAATTTTCTCTTCTGAAACAACACTCAATCCTCATACTTCCAAAATCAGATCCACTGCATCTTCATAAGATCCAAACACACCACTGAACTATCTTTTTGCATCAATGACACCTTTTGTCATTATTCCAACAAACTAGCCTTTAGGATCAATTCCACTTCACTTCTAATCTCTTCCTTGACACCAATGACACTCTTACATTTACATTAAATCCAACATCCTCCTTTACCATACCAAATCCATCTCACCTTTGATCCTCTTTCATCATGCCGACAATCTCCCTTGCATGATTACTTCACCTCGCATCTGATACTACCTTGACATTACTCTTTCCTAGGTTCAAGTATTACTTCCTTATGATCTGCCTCTTTGACATCATCTAGGATCAGATACCACATCTTTCTGATCCACCCTTTAGTGACATCAATTAATACATTTCACAAACACAAACAGTATGCATTTGACATCAATGACAACATTTTCAAACAGTCTACGCCTGCGCTCTTTAGCATTTAAGTTTTTTCTTGCATGGTTTTAAATTTGTGATTGGGTAGGAGCAACTTTCTTGACCATTGGTCTCTTTTTTCCCTTAAGGGAGGAACTGAAGGAACCACCATGAGTTGGGAAACCATTGTCTCTTTAGGTCTATACACTTGTTTTACCTTTGGAGGCACAAAAGGAATCATTTGATTGTCTCTTGGTCTTTTATATGATATGGGTGGAGGAATTGTGACATGCTTACCTTGGTTTCTTGGAAGGGTCTTTGTTTTGGGCATAGGTTCACCCATAATAGGTGGAGAAGGAGGAATAATCAAGGCCTTATCATTTTTAGGAATATAAGAGACAACTTAGTTATTTGCTTTGCCTTCAACTTTTGGTATGACTTGGAAAAGAAATCCTCGTGAGGTTTAATAGGTTCCATAAGTTGAGGCTAAAATAAATATAATGAAAAGTTTCCATAGGAGGACAAATGATTAAACCCACTACGTTGCACTATAAAAATTTGATTTTCAAATGGGAACTTTTTGCGCTTGTGAATAACTAGCGGGATGGAATTCATGGAGCATAGCCATGGGTAGCCTAGTTTCACATGGAATTGGTCTAATATTGGGATGATGGAGAATGATACATATGATTTTTTTGTTCCAACTTTAAGAGGAAGAGTGATCAAACCAATCATAGGGCGAGAAAAACCATCATGATTTTCAGCCATGCTTTTGATTGTTCATAAGAATATTGATAAAGTTCATGCACAAACAAGAATTCCTTCGTGATCATATTCTTTATGCACAGGATCAATGAGTATCCTAATTTCAAGTTTCTCAGTAATAAGTTTGATGATGCAGAGAGAACCAACTAGCGCATGTATGGATGTGTTAATATGGGTGAAATAAATGTGGGGAAACAAAGTGGTTTGGCCCTTATGAGGTCGAATGTCTATGGCAGTGACCATATCTTGTAGGACATCCTCAGCATCAGTCTTATTATCATCCTTATCATTATTTTTTTCATCCCTTTTATCGATATTCATCTCATCATTATTAACATCACAAGCCTACACAAATCTCATCATTATTAACATCACAAGCCTACACAAATTTGGATGAATGGTTTGACATCGGATTGGTAAAAATTTGTAAGCTTTAGTTAGGCAGGGAAACAAACTTATTCCCTTGGTCGTTAACACTTCCTAATTGGATGTGATTAGAATCAATGATGCCTTGAACTTGATATTTAAGTCATATGCATCATTTTCTACCATGTCCACTTGTGTGATGATATTGAAAAAAGGAATTTGGATTGTAATTTGGTGGTAGAGGTGTGGCTATTTCCACAAATCTAATCAAAGGAAATCAAATTGTTTTTATTCAAAATTTGCAACTAGATTGAATGGAGAGTATCAAGTAACTAGGTAAATTGTCTATCTCATGATCTAAATTCGTACGTGGTTGAAATTATGGCAATAACTTGAGGTCTAATATGGTTGGTTGTTTGAGGTATATGTAACTTGATAAAGTTATTATTTTGTTTCTTGAATGGTTGATAGTTGTTTTGAGGTACAGATTCAAATTTCCTAGTAGGAGTATATGAAGATGTCTCTTCATACTGACTAACTGAATTTTGATAATCTTGAAGGTCTATACACAAGTGTATAAAGGATGGACATTTCATCAACAATATTTTATCCTTATATCTAATTGTAATTTTTCAATGAATACCCTTTAAACATCCACATCAGGGAGAGTAATATTAATTTGTAAATAAAGCAATAGATAGTGGCCTATGAAGTTTGCAACATTTTCATTTTGCTTTTGTTTACATCTCACTAGATCAGTTAATGTAATTTTGGGTCCAATATTGACTTGGAAATGTTGCAAGAATACATCGACAAGTTGATTTGTAATTAAAGGGTTACAAATTATTTGCACTTTACTCCTAACTATAGATTTGATCCTGATCACAAACAAAATTGCATGGTTATGTTCATTAGCCGTTGAAATTGTAGAATTGGGTTCACTTAGTCCTTTGCACAACTTAATAACTTTAACTAATAACTTAAAGAAGGAAATTGAAATTGAAAGAATAAGAGAGAATAATGAAACAATAAGTTTGATAACGGAGTTCACCCATATGTTCAGGCTACGTCTCTAGGTCCGCTTCTCAATGAGGAACCACTTTATTAATGACACCAAGCTTATTTTCCTTATTACATCATCCAAGCTTCAAATTTGTATTACAAAGTCTCTCACACCTTCAAAATTCCTTCCCAATATACCTAGTTTCTCCACCATGAATTCCCTTACAAGAGAAATTGGTTTCCCTCACAAGAGCAAAATTTCCCACTTAAATACACCAATTTTTCCTAATATGGTTACTAACCATATTATTTACAAAATCAAACATATCTCCCTTTACAAGTAAAAAATCTCCAATAATTCCCCCTATTACAAAGGTAATTCTTTAAAAATATTTCTAACTCGTTCAAAATAATCCAAACCCCTTTAAATTAATGGCTCTTATAATTTTGAGCCTTACAAAATAATTCTTCAAATCTTATATAATCCTTAAAAATCCTCTAAAAATCCTTTTTTTTTAATATTTTGGGCTTAATATAATCGAGACCCTTTTAAAATAGTTATGCATTTTATTTTAAAGTGTTTGGCTCATATTTTGGGCTTAGCTTCTAATTTAAATAAGATAAATTCCCTTAAAATATGCCAACAATATGTGGCCTAACGGTTGTTGGGTAGATTTGTAGGAGGGAGGTTAATGGTTTGAATCTTTTGACTCCCAAAATAGTTTTCTTTAACTATTTTAAATAAAATTGCTCCCATCATAGTTTGAGCCTCCACATGACCAATTTAGGAAAATAAACAAACTTGTCGAGGTGCCTCGTGGCAACCTTCCATTGGTCAACATGGCATTATTTCATTTGTTGATGAGTGCCATGTGTCAAAGTATGAGTGGTCCACTTCAACTGCTTGTGCCACATTATCAACTACCATGTCATCAACTACCACATCATCAACTATGTGGTCTAGTGGTGGAGCTTGGAAATAGGAAAGGATAGGTTGAGAGTTCAACCCTCCACATGACCAATTTAGGAAAATAAACAAACTTGTCAAGGTGCCATGCAACACCATTCCATTAGTCCACGTGGCATTATTTCATTTGTTGATGAGTGCCACCTATTAGAGTATGAGTGGTCCACTTCAATTGCTTGTGCCATGTCATCAACTTCCACATTATCAAATGCCACATCATCAACTACCATGTCATCAACTACCACATCATCATCTGCCATGTGTCAACATCTAAGATTTCTACATCACCCAGTCATATTGCCAAGTTACTATGTTGATGTCATGATGACATCATCATGTCCTGGTCAACCTTTTTTTCTACAAACTTTGAATGGCCATATCATTGGCATATGGACTTCGTTTAAGCCTGCTCAAGTTGTGTTGGGTTTGTATCAGTGGTATCTATGCAATGATGTTGGATTCATTGGATTTTGAGAATATGAAATTTTTAGGTCTTTTGGATCCTCCTAGATCACAAGTTCATTGAAAGAGTGGATTGAGTTATTCGAAATGAACAAAACCATTCCAATGCCATGTCTGTTAATGACCTAGGAAAGAGCTTATCTAGGAGTTTATCTTCAAAAATATGAATTCACTATACAAGGTCATATATGTTGACATATGATTGATAGGGTCTCCTTTACCATTATAATTGTCAAATCGGGGTATCTCTATGTTTTGTGGCATTGGTGTTTTCAAGATTTCAAGTGGTAATGGGATTCTTTTAACATATTTCAATGGTTTTCCCTTTTGGTTTTGGTTCAAATTTGAGATTTGTTATTGAAGTGAGATTATGTTTTGCAAAATTTGGTTAATAATCAAATCATTGGTTAACATGTTTTGGGAATGTGTTGAATATGGTGGGATTGTGTAGGTGCTCAATTGACTACTATGTTGTAAATTTATGAGAGGGGATGAAACTTGAGGTGTCATATTTGAGGACCCAAAACCATAAGGATTCCTAGTGGAAAGGCCTAATATTGGAGTTATACCAATGCTTTGTTGTATCATTGAAGCGACGGTTGGATTTGTGTATGTAGGGATAGAGGCTATGGTTGTAGGCAAGGAGACTTGATTTCCTCCTTGAGTTTGCATGTATCCCAAATTTTGAGTGAAACTAGAAATTGTAGGTACAAATTAGCATCAACTATATGGGCTAGGTTACACAAAACCTCTAATCCTTGATCATCATTAATCAATTTCCTCATGTTAACTATTTTAGGGACCGTTGTACCAACTAGATATTCAGTACTCAAATAGTATTGAAGTATTTCTAAATCTTTATCCAATTGTTTTAGTTTGTTTTTGGGAACATGGGAAACCATAGTATGAACATCTATAAAAATGGGTGATTTTAAGGTTGTCATTGGTATGGTAGCATTAGGGATAGAGTCCAAAATGGGTTGAGTATTGACAACACTTTGCACGAAAGAGTTGGAAAACTCAGGATCCACATCAGATGTAACAATAGTGTGGGATGTCATAAGTATACAACTACGTCTCATTGAGCTATTGGCAATAGGACACCAAGTCATGAAGATCATGTGAGTTTCAAAATACTAAGTTTTCCTAATATGAAGACTAAAATATCAATTAACCACAACAAAATATTTAGAAACAAAATTCAAACAACAAAAATAGATATAGAATACAACAATAATGATTGATGCAAAATTTGATTTAGTCAATAGTAGGAGGACAGAGGTGCCCAAAGACGTATGTGTCCTGGGTAGGTTTTCTAAGAATTCAAAGTTTGAATGCGTGTACTACTTAAGTATTTTGGGTCTAGTTGAAGACAAATTTGACAGTGAATATTTTCTAGAATTTGCTTAATTTATGCCAATGCAAGTTTGTAATAATATGTAAACAATAAATGGAAATTTTGAATGCAATTTTCTGATCTAAAATGTACAAATTAAGATGCTTAAATCTAAAAATGATGATTTTGATGCAATTTTCAAACAAAATAATGTATTTTAAACATTTTATCATTTTTTGAGCTAACTAAAAGATGTCTAAATGAATGCAATTAAGAATTCCAAAACATATATATGTGAACCATAGATTTTTTCTCTCTCTTCTAGGGTTTATCACCTAAAAGGAGAGAGATAGGAGCAAAAATGCTAATGGTTCATTCAAATTATGTTACGTGTGATGTTTTCTAATCTAAATGAAGTTAACTAAATGCAATTGACTAATCTAAATGAATGAAAATGAATACAAAAGTGAAATTAAAGCTATGTTTGAAAACACATTATGATATGCAAACAATAAAGTAAATGAAGAAAATATGCAAAACAAAATAAGATGAGTTAAATCAGAGTGCACCTAGGTGAAGTATAATGAATCTAGAATGTTATGGATGATGGCTGAAATCATTGATTTTTCATAGTGGGACTCATTCACCTAGGGTGGCGAATCAATCCTCCTCCTGGTGAAAAATTGTCATGAACAAGTTTTTGTCTATCGGGATCTAGAATCTGACAAAATTCAGATTTTCAATCCTAAGGTGGGACTCATTCGCCATAGGTGGCGAATCAATCCTCTCCCAATTTTTTGAGAAATCAGGAGACAAATCTGCAACATCTAGGAATCACTACTTGTTGAGTTGTTGAAGTCAATTTTGCAGGAAATAGACAAAAAACCTTCTCCAAGCTTGAAATAGACTTGATTTTATTTGAATCACCTAGTTGACTTGTAAACCAATATTCAACACCAAAAAGCTTGTTAAATCTGCACACAAAAGGCTACAAACAAACATGCAATAGGGAAAAAATGGTTTAGGGTTAGTGAATAGGGGTTTGCCTCAAGGTCAAACCCCACTTTTGGTAATCAAACCCTTAATGAAATAATGAAATGCAAAGGAATGATAAACTAACAACATGAAAATTCTATCAACTTACCAAACCCTTGATGATGCAAGTCTAAAGTAATGTCAATGGTTGCTTCAAAGTGCTTGAATAGTGCTTGAAAAGATGTAGAATGCTTAAATGCTTGAATGAATAGGTGAATAAGTGAACTTGATGAATGGGGGTTGAAATGAGGTGAAAATTACTTATTTATACACACTTGTGCCTTAGTTACTTGTTCATACCTCATCACGGGCCGACACCAAGTGTTTTTGAATAAAATCCAGAAAAAAATTTTAAAATATTTTAAATTTGGGGCCAAGGGGGACTCATTTTCCACCCATGGTGAATGGCACCTAGGACCTAAAAATGTGTGTAGGGAAATATGTTGTATTTAATGTTGTTTGTCAAGATAATAGTCAAAAATACACTTAATTAAGCATATGAGAGCATAAAGGGGCCAAATAAAGCATGAGAAAGGGATAAATAGTGAAAATGTGCCTAGAAAAGCGTGAAAGCTTGTTACAAGACTTTACAACACTTCAAAATAGGACTTGATGAATAAAAAGGTGATTTTTAGGTGAATTGTAATTAATAGAGTCTAGAAGAATGTAGAAATGTCTTACAACACTTCACAACACCTTCACAAGATGTCATTCTTTGAATTTTAGTACCTAAATAAGCATGTTCAAGCCATGTTGCAACATAAAATCAAAGAAAAATAGAAAAACACCATGAAACAAGACCTAAAAGGCCATGAAAATGACAAGGGGCCATTTTTCTATGACACATTTAGCCCACTTTAGTGATAGGATAAACTTGCTTCAAACTCACACTAAAGTAGCCATGAACATCAAGAAGAGGGTTCAAATGCACTTATGTTAGCAAGATGAAATACAATGATAAAGAGGGATGATCAAGCCCCCAGAATGAAGATCCCATGGCAAACTAAACATAAAGAAAAAGGAAAACACAAGTGTTGAAATTAATTGGATGAAGCTTTGATCATCAATCCAACTAGTTGTGGATTAGATCTAGGTTGATTGTTTGAAAAAGAGAATGTGTACTCACTCTAGGGCCACAGAACTTCAAGTTGTCTGCAGGGTGAGAAGGCCTAAATGTAATCACTCTGGGGCCATAGAACTAGTTGTTTGTGGGGTGAGAAAGCCCAAAAGGTAAGATACATACACTAGTTGGTATGCACTTACAAACAAAAAAGGTGGCTATGGGGAAAAGTCATGCCACTAGGTGGGCTTCTCGCTCAACCATATTAAAGTTACACATGTTGATAACTTTAACACACAAAGAAAAAATTTCATGAACAAAAAGAAAAGTACCATAGTCATTCAAGTTGCATTATGCAAGGTGGAAAAAATGTAAAATGTAAAGAATATTCAAAGGAGTCTTGTTCAGTTCATGCAAGGTTAGTAACTTAGGGAACATTGTGTCTAATGTCTCCAAGAGAGGACCAATCAAAGAATAGTATATTCACAAATTAGGGGATGCAGTGCATCGCATCAGGCCACCAAGAGGAATGTAATATGCTTAGAAAGATCACAATTATGAAGGGCATCACACCCAATGTCATCCTCAAAGTGACAAACACATCATATAAATGACAAGGCTACTCTAGGAACAAAGAATGCAAATGAATTATGGTAATGTATGCCCCCCACTTTAAAGGAATTGCTACACACCATTCTGTGAGAAATTACTTTAAAGTAGAGAAGAAAAGAAAAGAAAAAAAGAAAACAAGACATGAGAGCCAACCTTGAAAGCCCTATGCCAAGTCATATGTTTTGAAGTTAGGCTATGTCATGTCAAGGAAAAGGAAAAAAAAAAGAAAAAGGAGGTTTCCCCCAGAGAAGAAAGCACACAAAATACATAATGGATCTATGGATTTTGGGTCAGTATGTTCATTGTTGCAATGTTTTTATGAAAGAGCTTAGAACTGTCATCATTCCCCAAAGCACATAGAACTGGAAGAATGACACAAAGAGAGGGAAAACAAAGGAAAATTAAAGTTTTTTTTGGGTCAACATGGAAGAGACATTGCGGTCTCGACACTTTGCATCATCCCCAAAAGGAAAATACAAGCGAAAAGAAAGAAAACAAAAAGATGAAAGAAAATGAAAAAGATTTTGGGTCAACATGAAGTAGACATTTTGGTCTCAATGCCTTGCGTCATCCCCAAAAGGAAAACACAAAAAAAAAAAAGAGAAAGAAAAGAACTGTTTGGGTCAACATGGAAGAGACATAGGGTGTCTCTATGCTTTGCGTCATCCCCAAAAGGAGAACACAAAAAAAAAAGAAAAAGACAAGGACCTTTTGGGTCAACATGGAAGAGACATAGGGAGTCTCTACACTTTGCATCATCCCCATAAGGAAAACACAAAAAAAAAGTAGTGAAAAAGACAATACATGATGAATAGAAGAATAAAGGTACAAATAGAAGAAGTGTAAAAAGAGAGCGAAAACATCAAACACATGATATGGGGGAAACATGATGCACACATGAAAAGTAAAAAAAGAAAAAGAGAAAAAGAAAAAAGGCTAGTTAGGCGAATGCAATTCAACCATCTAACAGGCCATCTACCTCCCAATCATGTTCAGTGTAATGTGAGGGTGATTGACTATCCAAAGGAATAATTGCAAGCGTCGAACTAGGAGTTGTACCAGGTTCTTCACTTGGTGGAGAGGATTTATCATGTAAGCTCATTGTAGATGAAAATAGAGAATTTAATTTGTTATTCACTTCTTCATCTATTTTTGCTATTGTTGCATCATCATCATCATTATCAAGATTAATGAAAATAGGAGGATGAAGGGTGATTTCTAAGGATGGATGTATCAAAAGTTGTGGTTGTTGGATTAGTTCATGTTGGACTATCCTATGGAAGGTCAAGAGAAGGAGGATGGTCATCTATCAATTTTTTCAAGGGTGGAGGTTGATTTTCTTTATCTTCTTCTATGCAAGATTGATGAGCAAGGAGATGATGATGATGCCTATGTTCCTTAGCACCGCAGTTTTGTTTAATTCATTTTTGGAGTTGTTGAGGTGTAAGAGCGGATTGAGTCATCATAGGTTCTTCTGCTTCTAAAGAGGGAAGAATAGAAGAATTCAAAGAAGATAGGTCAACCACTTTCTCTTTGGCTTTATACACTTGTTTAAGGAAAGGAGGCATGACAAGAGTGGTTTCATTTTCTCGTGGTTGTTTGAACAATGGCGGGGAAGTATCTAAGGGTGGTTGTTCAGGAGGTTGTGTATTTTTCTCAATGTCAAACTTAGGTTGAAGCATGGTTTCATCTATGATAGGAAGTGTGGAAGTGGATAGGGACGTGTTATGAAGAGACAATTTGGCTCTCTTTTTGGCTTTAAAATTTTGATAAGCAATGAAAAATAAGTCCTTTTGAGGGGTGATGGGTTCCATGGGTGTAGGCCAAAAGGCTTCTAAGGAAAAATTACCTTTGGAAGATAAAGGATTAAAGCCACTATGGTGTATGGTGACTATCTCATTGTCATGTGGAAACTTCAAACACTTGTGAACAACTGATGGGACCGCTTTCATTGAGTGAAGCCAAGGGTGGCCTATCCACAAACGAAATTGGTCATATTGTGGAATAATTAAAAATGTTACCTCCACAGTTTTAGGTCCTATCTGTAAGGGTACCATGATTGATCCAATTGTAGGACATGCAAAACTAGTATGTGTCTTAATCCATGCTGTTGGTTTATTATATTCATCTTGATAGAGATCATGTAATACTAGAAACTCCTCTGTGATCACGTTCTCACCACAAGAAAGATCTATTAATATCCCATTAGTGGGCTTATGATAGATTTGTCCAGCTATGTAGAGAGGACCATCAGGAAGCCTTTTTAGTATGTCCTTAGCAGAAAAAGTGATATCAAGAGATTTAGTGGTTTGTCCCTTACGAGGGATAACATTTATCATAGCCACTAGTTCATCCATAGGACTTTATGTAGTAATAGGGGGAGGTGCATCATGTTTTTCATTGTTTTTATCACTAGTCATTACATCAGTGGTTGAAGGTTCACTAGCCTTGACAAATGAGCTAGTATGTTTAGGCATGGGATTAGTGAAAATTTACAAATTCTAGTTAGGGGGTGCAACAGACTTATTGTCTTAATCATTAACACCCATAATGGACAAATGGCCTAATCAATGAGGTCTTGAACTAAATTTTTTAGACACTTGCAGTGTTCAATGTCATGTCCATTTTGGCAATGAAAATGACAATAAGTATTAGGTTTGAAGGTCGGTGGTAATGGCTAGTTTGGATCAATTGGTCTAATGGGTGGAAAAGTGAGCATGCATTGTTAAATTAATTGGTTCATCATGTTATGAAGGGTATCGGGTAGGGGAGTAAATTGTTTGTTCTAGTCCCCATAGGTATAAGGCACCGCTGCTTTAATATTTGCCACTTGATTTGGAATGGGTTGAGTTGGTTGTGGTTGAGATTGAGGAGGTGGATTAAACTGTAAAAAGACTCTATTTGGTTTGTGGAAGTTTTGTGTGTTATTTTGGTTTTGATTGTTGTGTTCAGGTTTTTCAACTAGGTTAGAAGTGGATTGTGAATCATGACTTGAAAGAGAGTTATGGTATTCACACAAGGTTGTGCATAAATGCATAAACGAAGGGAATTTCATCATTGTTAATTTATCCTGAAGGTGTGTGTGCAAGTTTTTGATAAACATCTTTTGCAGATGTGCATCAAGAATCTTGACATCAATTTAAGCATACACGAATTGGTATCATGAGATAAAATCCGTTACTTTTTCATTTGTGTTTTTTCTAGATCACATTAGGTCATCCATTGTCTTTTTAGGTGTCATGTGAACTTGAAAGTGACTTATGAAAGAATCCACGAATTCATTGAAAGAATAGATGGAATGATTAGGAAAATTGGAAAACCACTCTACGGAAATGTCTTTCAAGGTCCTTAGAAATAGTTTGGCTAATAGTTTTTTATCAAGGACAAAGTCACTACACAAAGTTGTATAAGCATTAACATGGTTGACAGGGTCTCCTTTTCTTCCATATTTCTCAAACTGAGGCATTTCTATCCATTGTGGTATCGGGTATGTAAGATTTATAATGATAAAGGGCTACTACGGACATGATATAAGGGTGGAGTAGTTTGACCTTAGCTAATGGTGGAAATTTGATGTTGCATGGATGAAATAGTGGTAAGGAGTTGTGTAAGAAGGGGATCAAGGTATGTGGTTTGAGGTGGAAGGGAAAATAGTGATGGAGTGTAGGTGATATGAGGGGAAGTGAAAGGAATACTATGGGGTGTGAAGGTGGTGGAAGGGACTTGTGATGCCACAAGAGAAGTAGGAATGCTAGTGGAAATTGGGAAAGAGGTAGCCGCATAATTAACCTAATGCATAGTTATGTGGACATGCAGATTAGTATAAGTTGGTATGGAAGATATGGTTGAAGGGGGAGGAACTTGAGGTCCTCCTTGGCTTACAGGAATGTTTGCAGATTGGATATTAGAAGAAGCATGTTTATTGTAAATCTCGGCAATCTTCTTCATCACTTGCAAGCCATCATCACTTTCAATTAAATGATGAAGTTTTTCAATGGAGGGTATGGCAATGGTGGAAATGTTTTCAAGTGACAAATCTTGTTGTAAATGGGAAAAATCCTCATGAATATTAATGACCTTGTCTTGTGGGAGGGAGTTGTTTTGGTTGTCAACATTCATTGGAGGGGAAGGTGAAGGCATAGAAGTGGTATTGTCAAGGCCTAATACACCATTGTCCATACTCAGAGTAGGAGATCGTGAGATCCCAAGGTCCACAACGAAAGTGCTATTGCAGGAGGCCATGAGTCTAGAACTTCTTCTCATTAAAGTATTATCAACATGGCACCAAACACTCATACAAGTACCACAAAGGAGGGGTGAATGAAAATGCAAATTAATCTAAGAGTTTGAAATGCAAATAATAGAAATGTTGATAACTATAATAGAGATCTAACTACAGAAAGTAGGAATGCAAACAAATGCCAAAATAATGCCAAAAATGTTGTTTAACAAGTGCAGAGGGACTGATTCGCCCTGGGTGGCGAATGAGACCCAGTGTGATGTTTTTGTGTGTTTTTCAGAAATTTTAAGATGATTTTAATGCTCTACAAAATGCAATCAAAGATGTAGAATGTAGATTTTTAGTCTTTTCAATGAGATTCAATGCAAAAATGAAACCTAAATGAAGCTTTCACTAATGTGAGATAAAAAGTCCTAGAATGCAAAAACAAAACAATGTACTAATTAAATGTTGATGCAAATGTAAACTAAGATGCAATAGGTGAATGAAATCAGAAATGCAAAGTGATCAAAAGTCAGGTTCACCAAAATGAACCATTGATTTTTTGGCTCCTATGGGCTACTCTTGCTCTTCTAGGGTTTTTCACCTAAAAGGAGAGAGATAGGAGCAAAAATGCTAATGGTTCATTCAAATTATGTTACGTGTGATTTTGTCTAATCTAAATGAAGTTAACTAAAAACTATTTATTGATCTAAATGAATGAAAACGAATGCAAAAGTTAAATTAAAGCTATGTTTGAAAACACAATGTGATATGCAAATAATGAAGTAAATGAAGAAAATATGCAAAACATAATAAGATGAGTTAAATCAAAGTGCACCTAGGTGAATATGATGAATCTAGAATGTTGTGGATGTTGGCTGAAATCATTGATTTTTCACAATGGGACTCATTCGACCATGGTAGTGAATCAGTCCTCCTCTTGGTGAAAAACTATAAGGAACAAGTGTCTGTCTGTCGGGATCCAGAATCTATCAAAATTTATATTTTTAGTCCTAAGGTGGGACTCATTCACCACAAGTAGTGAATCAGTCCTCTCCCAAATTTTTGAGAAATCAGGAGACAACTCTACAACACCAGATCTAGGAATCACTACTTATCAGGTTGCCGAAGTCAATTCCCTTTTAATGAGCAAAAATACACAAAAAAGGCTACAAACAAATATGGTCACTTTGTCAAATGACTAGTTACCCAAAACAACATGAAAATGATATACCTTCAAAGTGCTTGAATAGTGCTTGAAAAGATGTAGAATGCTTGAATGCTTGAATGAATAGGTGAATAAGTGAACTTGATGAATGAGGGTTGAAATGAGCTGAAAATTGCTTATTTATACACACTTGTGCCTTAGTTACCCGTTCATACCTCATCACAGGCTGACATCAAGTGTTTTTTAATAAAATCCCGAAAGGAAATTTAAAATATTTTGAATTTGGGGCCAAGGGGACTCATTTGCCACCCATGGCGAATGGGTCCCACCTAGGACCTGAAAATGTGTGTGAGGAAATATGTTGTATTTAATGTTGTTTGTTAGCGTAATACTCAAAAATACACTAAATTAAGAATATGAGATCATAAAGGGCCCAAATAAAGCATGAGAAAGGGATAAATAGTGAAAATGTGCCTAGAAAAGTGTGAAAGCTTGTTACAAGACTTTACAACACTTCAAAATAGGACTTGTTGATGAATAAAAAGGTGATTTTTAGGTGAATTGTAATTAATAAAGTCTAGAAGAATGTAGAAATGTCTTACAAAACTTTACAACAGCTTCACAAGACGTCATTCTTTGAATTTTAGTACCTAAATAAGCATGTTCAATCCATGTTGCAACATAAAATCAAAGAAAAATAGACAAACACCATGAAACAAGACCTAAAAATCCATGAAAATGACAAGGGGCCATTTTTCTATGGCACAATATGTAAACACAAATAGACGGATGACCTAAAGATAGAGAAGTGTGAAATTTTTTGATGCAAGTATAAGAGGATAGAGGCTCCCAAGGGCATCTGACTCCTTGATAGGGTGACTAAAAATTGAGAAATTGAATTTTACTAGACTATCTAAGTGTCCTATTTGTGTGTGCAAAAATGTTTGCAATTGAGTTTTTCTTCTAGAATTTGCTAAAATTAAGAAAATGTGATGCAAATACAAATGTGTAATAATGCAAAGGACTATTATGGATACAATTTTCAATGTAAATATGATCTAAGTGATTGAAATAAACCCTAATGCAACCTATGATGTAAAATGATGTTCAATTTTTTTAATTTTTTATGTCTTTTATGATGCAAAAGTGAAACGCTAAATGAACAATGCAATCTCTTGACAATGCATTGTAAAACCTAGATCTAGGGAAAAATTTCAAAAGGTATGTAATATTAATAGGTCGAGTTCACCAAAATGAAATAAAGAAAATTAGGAGGAGCCCTAGGTCTAATGTGTAAACCTAGGATTCAAAGTTTTGTTTGTGTTATTGTGGGTGTTTTTCCATTGTTTCATTAAGATGGAGATGAACAAGGTGAGTAGATTGACTTTCAACCATGAAGGTGAGCCAATCAGACCTAGATCTGGATCTTATTGAGTCTTGAAATGGATCAAGATTGATTAAAATTGATTAACCTAATTAGACTATATGCCCTAATGTGAGAAATGCAATAATCTAATAATTGATAAACTAAAATAGTGAATTGCATTCAGATCCAGGAAGTGTAGAGGATTATGTACATGTCTTGAAAATTTGTTGTTGGTCTAAATATAGGGACAAAGTCACCCTAGGGAATATGGGTCCTTATAGAGGTGTCCTGATATTAATTTTTTAGTCCTCTAATAATAGATTTGAGCTCTTGATTCTTGGTTGCAAAGTCATCAAAAAGCAACTGAATAATTATGTAGGCGAGTTTCCATGAGTTGGAAAGATGTAAGGCTTTAATTGTGATAATGAAAAATTTGTCTTCAAGCTTCCTTCAATCCTCTCTAAACCTAAAATTTGCACATTCACAAAGAGAAGAAATGTTTTTCCATTTAGGTGCTTGCCTTAGTCAAACCTCGTGTTAGTGTTTTCATTTCCACAATGGCAATGTCAATGATAAAATGGATAAATAATAGGAAGGAATGATGAGTCAACAAAGTGTTCCAACTCACCACCCTTCAATGGCTTCCTTGAAGGACTAAATTCATACACATCACTTCAATGTCTTGGATCTTGCTTGCTTGATTGCTTGAATTGCTTGGAGACCTACAACAAGGGTTAGCCTTCAAAAAAAATGATAACATAAACATGCATAAACTCACACAAGATTTGACATGATGTTAGGATTGTGAATTGTTGAAATAAAGCTTTGCAATGTTTCTCTTGAATTGCTTGATATTGCTCTTGATAATAAGTTTTCCAATATTTTTCTAGATTATTTTCAAATGATGCAATAACTAGTTATTTATAGGCATTTTTTCCAATTTCCTAAAAATTAAATCTTGATAGTTGATATTTGCAACTTGAATTTTGAATGTTAAAATGCCAACACCAACATATCTAAACTTGGTCCTCGACAAAATAGGGGGAACTATATGCTCTAGGGCATATGGGTCATGACCCTATTTTCTAGGGCATTAAGTGTTTGGGGAAATATCAATTGGATGCATTTGAATGGTACAAATTGGCCTAAAAATGCATAATTTAAAGGGGTCAATTAGGCCCGGTAATTTAAGTAGGACAAAACATAGTGAAATTGTCAAGGGTGAAAATTTATGACGGTACAATACTATTATTGGCATGTTGACTAATTATGGAGGAGTGTTGAAATTTGGAAACTAATTTTGGATGCCATATTTGGATCATGGTTTTAACCCATGGTCTATGGTTTACAACTTATTGTTTCTTGTATAGATCTCCTTTATATTGGGTAGTTGGAATGAATCCAACTATGAGTTATTCATTTGATTTCTAAGTACTATTATGTTTCCAAAATTCCTCTAGTCCAAATGTTGGTGATACTCATATAAAGGCATAGCCTAATATTTTTATTGTAACCTCAAAGTTATTGAATAATATAATTATTTTTAATTTGGAGTATGAGATTTTTCTCCCAAAAGGGCTTCCCCCATGTAAATCATTTTGTTATTGTATACTCTCTTTTTGTATTCTCTTTCATACCTATATTGTTTTTTTTTTAATTTACACATGTTTCCACACAGATTTAGTGTAAGAAATGTATCCACTTCATTGCTTCCTTTCAAAATATTGGGTAAGTGCTATATATTTTGCATTTTTAATAGTTGGGATGGGGGTGAAAATTTGTCATTATTTTATAATTTTACTTAAAATGGTTTTCTTAGTTGAAAATATATAATAATTTTATTTTTTTCTACAATTTTTTTAAAATATTTTAGATTATATATGTGTGTTACTTCTATTGTATATTTTATAAAGTTTCCTTTTTTCTACATTTTGTATTAGATATTTCTTTGAGATTTGATTGAAGGGTTAGGGTTTCTTTTTCCTGTGATAAACTCAATTAAGAGTGAGAGCTATGATTGTGATGATTTGTCTGTGAATTAGAATGATGTGAACAAAAATTAATGAGAAGTATTTTAAGTTATGGGTAGTGGAGGAGGATATTTTGTTAACAAAGATTAGGGGTTTATTGTATCACCTAGAACAAATACATCAAGTATAAAGGATGAATATTAGTAGATTATTGATAGAAATAAAAAGAGTTCAATTACATTGTGCTAGTCATATTTATTTTTTCTAAATTTATTAAAAAAAACTTGATCAAGGAATTATGGGAGAAGTTAGGGACTTTGTATCAGGGAAAATCTATATCAAACATTTTTTTCTTTGGAAGAAGTTATATTCTCTACAAATGAATGATGGCGCCTTTGTGATTGAGCATCTAAATATCTTAAATATTATGGTAAGTTGATTATTTTCTATTGAAGATAAGTGTATCACTTTACTTTGTTATTTACCTAACTCTTGGGATAATCTATTCATACTAATTACAAGTACTACTTCTAAATTAAAATAAATGATGAAGTAAGGTATCTGTTGTTAGAATAAATTTAAAACTATATAGACGATTATCAATCAAAGGATGCCTCAATTGTAAGAGGTCATTCCTATGAAATAAATAAAAGAATCAAGGAGAAAAAATACAAAATATGAGAAATTGAAATCCATAAGGAAAATTTAATGCTCTAAAAAAAATTTAGAGAAAGTGTTGAAATTGTAGTAAAATAGGACTATATAAGAGTGATCACAAATCTAAAAAGGTTGGGAAGGGAGAGTATCTAAGGATATTTTCTACAAAAATAAATAATTTGTAAATTCTCATTTTAAATTTTCATATCCTAGAGAGATTATTTTGTAATATCCAATCAAGTTTAATTTAAATTTCTATACAATAATATCGCTGAAAAATATAATTTTTATAATTGGTATTTTTGATAATTAAGTAAATTTTCATAATTAAATCTCTTTTAAAGATAGCAATTAAATTTGTTGATAAACATCAAATGTTATTAATTTGAATTTATAATAATGTCTATTAGAAGACTAGTTAACTTAGCACAATGGTGATTTTTATGTGAAATCACTCTTGAAAAATTATGGGTTTTTGTCCTTCAATTCCTACCATGAGAGGTTTGTTCCTCAAGTTATATGAACTACAGCTCCATACTCCAAAGGAGTAATAAGTAGATAATAAAATATATATTCTTTGTATGGTAGTTACTTCTACTTGTTTGGAGTCTCTAATATGTATTTTTATTCAATAGTCATGATTATTCACATGCCCCTTGAATTTTGATAAAATTAAACTTTAATTTTATATTTTATAATTATAAATTTATATTATATTTTTAATTTTTTAATTTATTATTATTATTATTGTAGCATTATAAATTGTCACCCTTAATAATTTCACACTATGTTCCCCCCCACCTTAAGTGCTTGGACATAATTGTACACTTAATTTCCTAAATTATGCATTTTGTGACCCATTTTAACATTCACTAACAAATTACAAGCATAAAACCAAAACATTCATTTAATATTTTGTCCCCAAAACCTTAAGTCCCACAAAACAGTGCTAGGACACAATTGCTTAGGGTGACTTAGTCCCCCTATTCGCCTCCAAAATTGAATATGTTAGAGGTGGCATTTTATTATTTGAATTTCAAATGTCAGATGTCAGCTATTGAAATTTAATTTTTGGGAAATTAGAATAATTACATATAAATACCTAGTTATTACATCATTTGAAGACTAACAAAGAAAATCTAGAAAATTATTTGAGAATTTTTTATCAAGAGCATTATCAAGCAAGTCAAGAGTAGAATTTCAAAGATTTATTGTAGCAATTCAATGTCAAAGCATAATGTCAAAGTGTATGTGAGTTTGTTCATGTTTATGTTTATGTTATAATATTGTTTGTGAGATCTAACCCTTGTAGGTCTTTAAGCAAATCAAGCCTTGAAGAGATTCATACGACTTCAGTCCTTAAAGGAATCCATTAGAGGGTGGTGAGTTACAGTCCATTGTTGATTCATCATTTCTTTTTATCATTTATTCCTATCCCTCAAAACGATAGGCTATCTTCCATTAACATTGTCATTGTGGAGGTGGAAACACCAACACATGGTTTGACTAAGGTAAGCCTATATATGGCACAACCCTTCCTCTCTCTCTAAATGTGCAAGTTTTAGATCTGAAGAATATTGGGAGAAGTTTGAAGGTTAATTGTTCATTGTTGCATTCAAATTATACACCTTGACAATAAATGAAAAACTAAGTTACAAAATATCTGATAGTGATCTAACAATACAATAATCAGAAAATGAAGGCTTTGATCCGAAATGGAGGACTATGAAATCATATTTGGGATCCTCCTACTGGGACATAGTTGCACAGAGCAACTTAGTCCCTAGAAACTAGCTCCAAATTCATATCATAGGTGCATAGTGTCATGCTCAGTCTATTTCTAAAGTCTGAATTTTCCTATGTCTTTACAGATCTATTGTTTTGTATCAGAAGAGTCATTTGCATCATTGGGCTAGTTGAATCATTACATTTCATCCTTAAGTTCATTTCAAATTTGGTCAAGGGCAGGTAGACTCACCATTTAGGTTGTAATTCAATCTTATATCTTATCCAAATTCATCAAACCCCCACTACCTCAATTCTAAATTAAACACATGGAAAAGGTGATTAAACACTAGAGTCAAATCCTAGGGCCTTCTCCCTTTTCCCAACATTTCAGTTATTATTATCATATTTAAAAAATATGATATTACAATCTATCTTTCCCAAGATTGCTTGTCCTCAAGAAAACCATAGACTGGTAGAATTTCTTCTTTATTTGATTGAATCTTTTTAAACATACTAGGATCCCAAAGTGATCTTAGAAATTTTTAAATCACAATCCTCAATCCAAAACTAAGATCTATATGCTCAATTTTAGGAACTTCAAGATAATTTGGCATTGATAACATGTTGATCATCTTGAATATTCATCTCTTTTAAATTTTTATGCAATTTGGTAGTTGTGTCTTAAATATTCACACAATTTGATGTTGGAGAAGGTAATTTGTTGACTTTAAAAACACTAGTGTTTTTTATTAAGGGTAAAATAGGTTTTGAAGGGACTTAAAACCCTATTACAAAGTGTTGCTTAAAAGATACAAAGATAACCAACAACCAACCATCAACAAACTAGTAAGAAAAGCACAACAAAAAGAAAAAAACAATAGAAAAATTATTATAAATCTTTGAGAGTATTAGTTGCTTCTAGCTCTTGTTGATAAAAGATTTGGTGAAGATTAACCAAATTTAGCAATTCTTAATTTTCATCTTCAAAGGACTTATTTTTTCCATGGGTTCTACTACTCGACCCCTACTAAGCAGAATTGGTCTATTTACCCTTAACCTTGTTGTCCCCCTTGGTATTTTCCCTAGCATTAGTGGCTCCAATAATTTTCTCTTCTTTGAGCCCCTTCAAGTTCTTTGTTAGGATCCAAATGCCTTCAACACTATTTTGGATAGTGCATTGACTTTTCTTGAAGACTCTCTCTAAATTATAGTTAACCTAATGCATTTTATCCTCCAACCCCTTAATGCAGCTCTCAAAGTCCCTCTTCATCAAGCTAACCTCAGTAGTTATAGCTTCCAATTCCAAATGGAGTTCTTTCTCCTCATCTTTCTCCCTGAGGGGATACTCTACTTCCTTGTTAGATTCAATTCTATTTTGCATGGAATGCAATTTAATATTAATTTGATTGAGCTATAGAAAAAACCATTTGGTGAGTCTGAATTAACCAAACACACCATCCCTACCAAGACCCAAGACATTATAAATGTCCTCTCTGTTAATATTAAGTTGGGGGAATTCCTCTGAAATATCTAGGGGAGAAAAACCTTGATCCCCTTGGGAATTTTCATGAAATTAAATTGGGATTTTGCTAGTATTACCTATGATAATTTTAGTCACTTCTTCTAAATTTCCCTTACCTTTAAGATTTACTCTCTCCTTTTCACCTCCAAGTTTAATATTTTTCCTTTCTCAATAGTAGAAATTTGGTACTCACTAGGGTTAGCTCCATCTATATAGGATCCACTTGACCAAGATATTTGGGCATTGTTCCATTTCTTAGAATACTTACCCTTCTTAGATTTATCATCCTCCGATAGGGGGTTGGAATACATTTCAAACTCACCCTCAGCTTGCCATTCCTCATCTTCATCAGACTTCGTAGTCTTCATAACCTCTTCAGAAGAAACAATATGGGAATGCATACTACAACTATGAATCAATTTATTGGACTGAACATGGGAGGGAAGGGTTTTCAAATGTTTCATAATCAAAAGAATGAGACCCTCATGTAAAACATGAAGTTTAGAATTCTTTGTATGTTATTTCAAACCAAATTCCAAAGAATCAAGGAGAAAACACTAATGTTAATAGTGGATGCATCCATTATTCTATGACTAATGCTTACAATCTAATAGGTTTTGTTGCTTTTTGAGGACCAAAAAATTACTAATTTGTGATATTATAATTATTATCCATGGTAGAATGCCTACACATAGAATATGCGGGTAAGTGCATCAAAATTGGGGACCAACAGGAGGTTTTAAGTGACCAGTTTTTCTAAAATAAGAAAAAAATGGTATTGGATGAGAAATTGAAGATAGTTATGCTCAAAATTTGAAGACGTGACAAAAAAAAAGAGTCATAGTGCTTTGAATCTACTTTCTAAAGTACTAATATTTTTTTGAAAATGGTGGAGATTAAGGGGTTAAAATATGGGGAGCACACAAAGTGCTTGCATTTTTGTCAAAAAAACATAACATAGCATTTGGTGTGCT
Source organism: Sequoia sempervirens (assembly GCA_007258455.2). Classification (NCBI taxonomy): domain Eukaryota; kingdom Viridiplantae; phylum Streptophyta; class Pinopsida; order Cupressales; family Cupressaceae; genus Sequoia; species Sequoia sempervirens. The sequence goes on along the minus strand of VDFB02270651.1, from coordinate 684,645,254 downwards.
CCCCCTAAAATGTTAACTTCTTTTTAGTATTTCAAACATCACTTTGATGAAAAATTAGCTAACATCATATAGTTTATGCCTATTTTTTTTTCTATTTTTTAATGAAAGGATTTTTACTAATTTTCAAAGTGGACACATCCTAAAATATGAAAAATTGAGCATTATCCCCCCTAATTTTTTAGAAGATGAGCAGAAATAATTTGAATGCATAGAAGAGTCTAGACTGTAAAAATGTAATTTGTCTCAAATTGTGATGAATGTAAAGGAAACAAATATATATATAGGTTTTCAAAAAGAAAAGGAAGACACTAGAAAAATAAATTAAACTTAAAAACCTTAACATATTTGAAATGTAGAAAAAATACATGGTTAAAGAGGTAAGAGAGAGATTGCCATTATTGTGGTATTTTTAACTCAACATTGAAATATGTGCAAACCTGATGGAGAATACACTCAAGGTTTAATATTTTTTTATAATTTACAAAAAAAATTCCTTTGTTCATTGACATTTAAGTGGACAACCTTTTGATTTGGATTCCAAGTAAAATCCAACCCTAAGGGTTGACAATACCCAAAGAAGATATACATGAGTGTGTTATAACACACTCATGTGTATAATGTGAACATGTTATAACATGCTTGCATTTGTGTGAAGCAAAAATAAAATGGAGGGAGAGAAATGAAGTATTAGAAAGGAAGAGTTGGATATAGAGATATAAATAGAGATAGAGGGATATATCTCTCCCTCTCTTTATTTTTCCCCCTCTTCTTTGTATCTCTCCTTCTCCCTCTCCCTCCAAGAGCCCTCTCCCTCTTCCTCTCCCTCTCTATTTATGTCTCATTATCCGTATATATATCTCTCTCTCTATATATATATCCATCTTTATGTACTAAGCTCTCTCTCTCTATCTCTCTATATCTCTCCCTATTTCCCCCTCTCTCTCCCCATCTATCTAAATATCTCCCTATTTCCCTCTCTCTCCCTCCTCTCTCTCTATCCATATATTTCTACAACTTTAGCTTCCTATCTATCTAGATATCTCCCTATCCCTCTCTATCTCCCTCTATCTATATATCTCCCTATCTTCATCTCCCTCTCCCCTCTCCCTCTCTATATATTGAACTATCTCTTCCTCTCTCCCTCTCCCTTTATTTACATATCTCTCCTCCTCCCTCTCTCCCTCCATATCTATCTCTCCCACTCTATATTTACCTATCTCTCTTTCTCTTCCCATATTTCCCTATCTCTCCTTTCTCTCTCCATATCTCTATATATCCCTCTCTCCATATATATATTCTCTCTCTCTCACAAACACACATGCACACACCCCCCTTTATATCTCTCTTTATCTCTCCCACTCTCTCTTCCTCTATACTTTTTAGTCCCTCCATATTTCTCTATATGCATCTCACTATATATACATCTATATCCATCTCCCTCTCTACCTATCTCTCTTTATCTCTCCCCTCTATCTATCTCTCCCACCTCTCTCTCACTCTCTCCCTCCCTCTCTTTCTACTCCCATCTCTCTCTATCTCTATATATCACCCTCTATATCTCTCTATATCTCCCTCTCCCTCTCTCTCATTCTCCTATATTTCTCTATCTCTCCCTCTCTATCACTTTCTCTATCTTTAACTTTCCCTCTCCCTCTCTAGATATATATATATATCTATTTATATCCCTCTTAATCTCTCTCTCTCTATTCATATCTACCTCTTTATCTCTATACTTCTCTATCTCTCTCCATGTCCCTTAATCTCTCCCTCTCTCCCTATTGGAATACTCAAATCAGGTATAAACATGAGCATTTTATAATACACTCATAACTATTGGAACTCCAAAAAAAAGTATAAAGGAATGTGGATCCCATGATTCTAGACCCATGTACTTTGTTTTACCCTACAATATGGGATTTATCTGACATAGAAGAACACTTTTCAGAGTGTTAACAAATATCAATCATTGTTTAAAAATTACATTTCCTTTGCTTGTTTTGATGATGTAGAAGAACCATATTGCATATTTTTAGATTGACTTTGATAGTATGGACTAATATTTTAATGTTTTCAAGATTTGGAATGATAATTAGCATGTTTTGTGTTTGAATTTTATAACATACAATCATTGTTTTCATATTTTATACTAATTTTATTAGACTGGTATGGAATTGAACATCAAATGAAGGAAGTTGGAAAAAAACTCAAATTTTGGAGGAGTGTGAAGCCAAAAATGAACTAAACAACATTGACCAATTAAGAAATAAATTCCCAAAGTTCAAGGTATGTCATATTTTCCTTTGCCAATTTTTTTCATGTCCCCTTCTCATCATAGTTCATGTGCTACATATCCTAGAGCTAATTCACTTCATTGCAACCCAATTGTTAACCCTTTTATGGTTCATATCCCTTATCTTTCCAATAATTTTGAATTTGATACTAATTTCTTTAATTCTCATGATTTTTTTATCATTAAACTCACTTAGCCAAGATGATATCAATCAACATCATAAATTTTTATCTTGGAACTATAAGATTTTATGTGCATTATCAGCCCTACAAGTGGACCTAGATCCTTAAGTTGGCACTGATGCAATAGGTAATAATTTGATTATACACTTGCCTATGTTATTATACATCATCCTAAAATCCCATGAAGAGACTAAGTGAGATGTTGGTGGGATTTAAGGGATAATAAATGGAGTGATAGGAACCCTAGATATTTTTGAAGCACTAGCTTATTGAGGTACCTATATCTATGCATTCATTTATTGACACTTGTCTTCCTATGTTGCATTATGTAGATTTACTCAAAGTATCCATCAATTAACTTTGACCTTGTGATAATATCTCTCCTCTCTACCTTGATGCTGAAATCTATATAAAGATAACATAAACTTAACAAAGCTATAATGGTTATACATGAATCCTTGTGGTGAGAGAGAGAGGGATGATATATGAATGATTACAACCACTATAACATAGTATAATTTGATATGCAAGCTATATTGATGCTATAGGAGTTTAATAAAACATTTTATTTCTAGAATTTAATTGATTCCATTGTGTAAGGATGTAGAGGATGTATGTGTGGGCTACTAGATTAGGTAGTCCTTTATTATAAGTGTTGGTTTAGAATTTCAAAAAATCCCCAATAATCAAGAATTTTTTTTTAAAAATGAGTTTGACCTTGTAATTCCATTGTGGAATCATTTGTTGACTTTGACCAAATTGTAAATCTAGTTCAACTAGGTATTATAGTTACATAATTTAATAAAATTCAAGTTTCCATGAATACCCTTGAAACATCAAGCCCTCTACAAGCACTCCATGTGAACAAGCATGTAACAACACATCCCATGACATTATTCAAACCTCACTAATGCTAGCAAGAGATGCTCTCAACTAGATAACAAGACAACTAGCCAACCTTAAACAACTACCCATGTGCTTGATTTTATAGACATAAGCTCACACAAAACCACCAAGTGGTATTACATAAAACCACGTGACTAATACCATGAGCTTAAAAACCATTAACCCCCACATTTAGTTTTTGGTACTAAGTTTTCTCAATATTAAATAATATCCCAATGTGCAACCCCACATTAAATATTTATCACATATTACATACAACACATAAAGTGGCCCCAAGAATGCTAACCCATGTGATGCATGCATCCCTAGATCCCCTAGATACACCACAAATATTAAAATATTACATTGTATCATTATCTAAGGTGGAAAACACACCTTTTCCTAATAGATCTTCCTAGAGAATCAACCATTACTATAAACAAAAGGGGAGAAATTGGATCTCTTTGATATAGTCCTCTTGAGACTTAAAATAAATGCTAACTACTACCATTAACTAAGACTAAATGTCTTGGGTTGAATATAAGACTAAAAATCTAATTTAGCTACTTTTTACAAAAGTTAAAAGTTTTATTTACTTAGGAAAGAATCTCCAATCTAGTCTATTATATACTTTTTTAATATCTAGTTTTAGAATCATATAATTTTTGTTGTTTCTAATTTCTTTTAGATTGCACAAATCAAGTAGCCCCCTAGTGCAGGAGTACCTTGTGCATTTGATGCCTCCAATAGTCAATCATGTAAATTTGAATCTTCAGTCATGTTATGCATGTAAAATGGCCATGTGTGGGCCCATTCAAATGTAATTGAGTCACTTGATTAGGTTTTTAGGTGATGGTAAGGTCAAGATATTAAATGTTGCAAATATTACAATTATTGTCAAAGATGTAAAAATGCAAAAAACTATCCAAAAAGAAAGAAGGTGAAGAATCATTTAGGTAAAGGGAAGGATTGGTCATTAGAAGTTGAAGGGGAAGTCATGTTAACAGTTGTAAATTCCTTTAAAGATCCTTGTAAAGCTGAGACAAGTATTGTGGATTGTATCTTGAAACAAAATTTTGAAATAAAACTACTTTGCTCTACAAGTTCAATGTTTTTATTTTTGTTGTTTACCAATTTGTAAGGCCTGTACAATAACACCAACCTTAAATATTCATTTTCTTTGGTAGAGTAGGGAATTAGCTTTCAATCAAGCCTATTTTAAAGGAATTTTATTGAGTTTAGCATTTGTTTGAGCCTTCTTTCTGTATACGGGTCTGAAAAATGCCACTTTAAGGGTTTTGAGAGTCTAGGGAGTAGTTTAGCAACCATTCCACTAATGGAGGCTAGTTAGATTGGTGGAATGGGATAATATAGGTTGATTTTTAGTTTGAGTGTGTATGCAGGTGTAGGGGAAGTCAAATTTCAAGGTTAAGATGTTGTCCTCTTTGTATTTTCTGAGTTTTACCGTGAAAGTTGGTGGCTCCAACTTAGATTTCATTGTGAATGCATTCAAGGAGGTTGGAAAATGGTTCCTAGAGCTTGTGCAAACCAAATAAAAGATGTTTGGAGCAGTGGCCAAGAGAAATGAGCTTTGGAATGTATACTTTCAGTAAACCCCTTGTTATACTTGGCTTAAAGTTAACTAAAATGAGGGTTTTGTTATTTGGTGCAATAATGAGTCTTCTAGTCTCCAAATTTTTTTGAAACTAAAGTTTTGTGACTTGATTAGGGACTTTCTAGGGTTATTTGTTTTTTTGAAGTTGATTTATTGGTACTTGCTTTATAATTTTGATCGAATTGGTGCAAAATGTTGTAGACAGTCAATTAATCTGAATAAACTTTCCAAAACAACTATACCTGTTGTTGAGGCATGTTAAAATATGCTATAATGGGTCCTTGAAAATGTGATTTTTCTTAGGAGATACTATGGGGTTTAAGAAATATACCCACTTTAGTCAAGTTGGACTATTACAAGGAAATTGGTCTTTATGTGCAAGAAATGTAGAAACTGATGAGTCTGAATTGTAAAGGTGTGTTAGTTTTTTTAACCTGTCAAAATGATGATGTTGAAGGTGTATTTAGGTCTGATTAAAGTTTAGAAGCAAGATTTGTTGTTTTGGTGCCTTATGGCAATGAGGAATCAAGTGTTAAAGAGGTGGATTTTGTTGAAATTTTAAGTGAATTAATGGTGAATGTGTAATTGATATTATCAATTGTATTTTGGGGACATGAGTACCCTTGAAGTTGGTAGATGCTCTGCATCAATTAGTATCAAAGCTGGTTGATTTGGTGGTTTTTTGAGTTGTTGGTTGTAGGTGCTTGATCCATCTTAAAGTTGCAAGAGAGGAAGAGTTGTGAGGTGTGTTGGTTACATACAAGGATGAGGTCTGTGTTCAGTGTCCTCCAACAAAGATTAATCTAGGGAGAAGGTGCAGAGAGAGTGACAACATTGAGAGGAAGAGTGGTAGGTGCATCTTCCAAGATCTATTGTTGGGTAAGATGGATGGTATGCTAAGTTTGTGTGGTGAAGCAGTGAGGGAGATGGATATCTATCTGAAGAGCACTTGAAGAGTTTGTAGCCATTTGAAAGTTAGTTTAAAGAGTGATGCAATGTTGAAGAAAAGAGGTGATAAGTTGGTGACAGAGAGGGTCAAAGATGAATTGTTGGGAATGAGGAAAGATTGCTTAGATAAGCAAGGTGAGGGCATAGAAGGAAAGTCATGTGTCCTTGAATGAAAAAAAGGGTTAGAGGGAAGATGAATTTTGTTAGACAGTGGCTTGGAATTTAAGAATACATCTCAGGTTATGGGGCAGAGAAAGATAAGGAAAAATACAAAGATAAGTGAAAGCAAAATTGAAGGAAAAAGTTGGAATCAAGACAAAGGCAAGTGAAAATTTCAAGAGTGCAACAAGAGAGAGTAGTCCAAGACAAGATTGAAGAGGATATGCAGGTATGAAGAATCAAGTTTGATGCAACACATCTCCAAAGGGACTTGGAAACTTTTTAGGTTGGTTGTTTGGTGCAGAAGCACCTTGTGCATTTGATGCCTCCAATAGTCAATCATGTAAATTTGAATCTTCAGTCATGTTATGCATGTAAAATGACCATGTGTGGGCCCATTCAAATGTAATTGAGTCACTTTATTAGATTTTTAGGTGATGGTAAGGTCAAGATATTAAATTTTTCAAATATTGCAATTATTGTCAAAGATGTAAAAATGTAAAAAAAAAGTACAAAAAGCAAGAAGGTGAAGAGTCATTTAAGTAAAGGGAAGGATTGGTCATTAGAAGTTGAAGGGGAATTCATGTTAACAGTTGTAAATGCCTTTAAATATCCTTGTAAAGGTGAGACAAGTATTGTGGATTGTATCTTGAAACAAAATTTTGAAATAAAACTACTTTGCTCTACAAGTTCAGTGTTTTTCTTTTTGTTGTTTACTAGTTTATAAGGCTTGTACAGTAACACCAGCCTTAAATCTTTATTTTCTTTGGTATATTAGGGCATTAGCTTTCAATCAAGCCTATTTTGAAGGAATTTTATTGAGTTTAGCATTTGTTTGATCCTTCTTTCTGTATACCGGTCTGAAAACGCCACTTTAAGGGTTTTGAGAGCCTAGGGAGTAGTTTAGCAACCATTCCACCAATGGGGGCTAGTTAGATTGGTGGAATGGGATAATATAGGTTTCTTTTCAGTTTGAGTGTGTGTGTAGGTGCAAGGGAAGTCAAATTTCAAGGTTAAGATGTTGTCCTCTTTGTATTTTCTGAGTTTTACCATGAAAGTTGGTGGCTCCAAGTTAGATTTCATTGTGAATGCATTCAAGGAGGTTGGGAAATGGTTCCTAGAGCTTGTGTAGACCAAATAAAATATGTTTGGAGTAGTGGCCAAGAGAAATGAGGTTTGCAATGTATACTTTCAATAAACCCCTGTTATACTTGGCTTAAAGTTACCTAAAATGAGGGTTTTGTTATTTGGTGCAATAATGAGTCTTCTAGTCCCCAAAAGTTGTTGAAACTAAAGTTTTGTGACTTGATTAGAGACTTTCCAGGGTTATTTTGTGTTTTGAAGTTGATTTATTGGTACTTGCTTTGTAATTTTGACCTAATTGGTGCAAAATGATGTAGACAGTCAATTAATCTGAATAAACTTTCCAAAAAAACTATACCTATTGTTGAGGCATGTTAAAGTATGCTATAATGGGTCCTTGAAAATGTGATTTTTCTTAGGAGATACTATGGGGTTTAAGAAATATACCCGCTTTAGTCAAGTTGGACTACTACAAGGAAATTGGTCTTTGTGTGCAAGAAATGGAGAAACTGATGAGTCTAAATTGTAAAGATGTGTTAGTGTTTTGAACCTGTCAAATGATGATGTTGAAGGTGTATTTAGGTCTGACCAAAGTTTAGAAGCAAGACTTGTTGTTTTAGTGCCTTATAGCAATGAGGAATCAAGTGTTAAAGAGGTGGATTTTGTTGAAAGTTTAAGTGAATTAATGGTGAATGTGTAATTGATCTTCTCATTTGTGTTTTGGGGACATGAGTACCCCTGAAGTTGGTAGATGCTCTGCATCACCCCCCTATAAATTGCAATGTTCCTGGTAAAAAAAATTCACCTGACCAGTGGCACTAGCATGGCATGCCCTCTAGTACCATGGGGATAGAGGGGAGACTAAGCCTCATGATCTCTTGTCTACAACAAGATGCTTTAGCTAATCAAGCTAGGCCCCCTGGCCGTTTGTTGTTTTTATTGAGTGTAATAATTCTCAATCTTTAATCACTCCATCTAATATAGAGCATAGAAAGAAAATACCACTTTTATCTTCTCTAATTATTTATAGTAATATCTTTTTCAATCTATTTGGCATATATTTAATTATTATCTTAAATATACTATATTGCATAGGGATATTGACCTATAATCTTCAAAGGTTGATGCTACTTCCTTGGGAATTAGAACTACGAATGTATTATTTAAATATTCTAGAAGGGTTCCTTTCTTTCTTGATTCTTTAGATGCTAACCATATATCTTTGTCTTTTATATTCTAACATTTATGAAAAAAACTTTTTGGGAAGCCATCTAGTCTAGGTGTTTTATCTATATGTAGTTGTGTGATGGCTTTCTTTATTTCCTCTTCAATAAATGGACTCACTAATAAATATTTGTGGTCTTGATTTACTAATTTTTGTATATTCTCCATGGTATTTTTTGATGTTTCAAGTTTAATTTCTCCTTATAATTCAATTTTTTTTTAGAATGTAATAGGTTTTTTCTTAATTTTCTTGTTCTTTTCAATTATTTCATTAGATTTTTTTTATCTTTGTGGCTCTATCATGCATTCTTAATATTTTGTGGAATTATGATTTTTTTTGTGTTTTTATCCTTATCTTTAATTCATGTTTCTCTTTATTTTTGTCTTTAGAAAATCTCTTCCCTTGCTTTTTTTTTTAATATTGATTTATTAAGTATTTTCTTTTTCATAACTTCCTTGATTCATTTGATTTTTATAACCTTTTCATTTAAATTTTCCAACCTTTCTTCCAATATTCCTTTCTCTAATTGAAGATGTTCTTAAAATGGTCTTTGTTCTAATTTCTAAGCATTATTTCACATATTGTAGTTTCTTGACTACTATATGTTTTTTTATCGTCCACCATTTTTTATATTTGTGATAAATTCTTGATCTCTCATCTACACATTTTCAAATTTGAAAAGACATATTTTGATATTTGTTCTTCTTTTAAGAAAAGTTGAATTGGATAGCAGACAAATTTTGTGATTAAAAGGATGTTATACTCACATGCCATAAGGAGTGTATCCTAATCTCTTAATATTTTAAAAATATTGCTAAAGCCCAATCTTCTATTATTCTAGCTAAATAGTCAATTGGTTTTATATCTTGCAGATGTATATTTATATTGAATTGTATGAAGCCCAATTGAGCTTGATTTTTGTTTTTCTCTCCTCCTTTCTAATCCATGTCATTTAATATGGCATTGAAGTATCTACTAATTATCATAAAAATTGTGGGATAGATTTAATAATGACTGTAATATCATCTCATTTTTTTTCTTTTGTGTGCATAAAAATGGTTCATATACATTCATCAAGAAAAAATGAATTTTAGTAAATAAACTCATAATTTTACTTATCTACTAGTATTGATTTTGGTTGATGACTTCTACATTAGGTGTTAAAATAGTCTCCATATGGTAGTCAAACCTTCCTATGCTCTAGTTAATTCAACAAAGTGTCATTTCCATTTTTTTAATTGTTAGCTATTATTTATGTTTCTTTTTTGCATGGATTTGTAACCTATAAAATGAATATATCAAAATCTAAAGCATCCATATTATGCTTGACCAAACATCTTTTGTTAGAGGCATTTAGACCCCTAACATTTGATGAGGTAACTTCATCATTGACATCTAAGAAAGGGAACTCGCTTTCCAAATCTCAACATCATATTTTTTTTCATTTTACCTTCAACCTTCCTTCCCTTACCAATAATTATCTTTTGGATTTTCTTCCCTTCTTCCTTTGTTCCCCATAATCAAGTTTGTCAATTTTTTGTCATTTTTTTATATTGATTGGTTCATTCCCTTTTCATTAAAGGAATGGATCTTTTGGCTTCACATCTCTTCTTCATCCTCATCTATATCTTCTTTTTGATATTTTAGTATTTTGTTACAATGTTCTATATCTTTTTATTCTTAGGTCTTTGGTATTCATTATCTCTTTTCTCCCCATTCAAATCATAATTTCTTATTTCATTAGTAATACCAAATTGGTTGAATGTTGCTTCAAAGTTTCTCTTTTCAACTAGATGCCTTGATTCCTCCTCCTTCCATTGGCTTCCCACATTGTTACCTTCCCATCTTTCTACCTCTTCCTAGTTTACTTCTTGATTTTCTTCTTGGTTTTGTTCATTTTTTCTAATATTTAATTCTTTAATTTTGGTAATTTCTTTTGCTTTTTTTATTTTCTCTTTCTTTTTCTTTGAATTGCTTTATATATTATTTTCTCTTCATATTAGTATTTTTAATTGTTGGCTCCTCAATTTTAATTTTTTAATCTCACACCTCTCCCCTTGATTGAATTTTAATTGAAGGTGGAAGCCTTTTTGCCAAATTTAGGTATACACAAATATGTGCATCTATGTCAAATTATTTCCTTTTTAAGTCGCCATCAAACAAAATGAAGGGCCCAATGTGATTACCTATTCCCCTTAGGTTAAGTTGATTCCAATAATCCAAGGGACGATTATATAAACTTTTATCCACTTTGGGGTATTTGTTATTCTTCTTTTTTATCCTTTCATTCACCTACATTTTTGAAGAAACCCATCGGTAGATTGTTAATTTTTATTTTCTTTCTCCTAATTTCTTTGCACCATTTTTGTATTTGATACAAAATAAGCTAGCAATTTTCCCATTTTATAAAGAAATACATCTTTTTTAAATGGAGTTTTGATCTTTTCAATTACTATTTATTTTGAATAAAAAGGATATTTTATGATTTTTCTTTTATTCTTGTTTCCTTAGAGTTATCTTATTCGCTCCTATAGCAACATGTGAGAATTTTCTAAAATTCATTTGTGCCCCTCTTTGTTGCTTTTGAGATTGTGTTTGTGTCTTGTTTAGTAGGGTCTTCTTATCTACATCTTTTTATCTCTACAATCTAAACTTTGATGAAGGGTTATTTGGTCTAACTCTAGTAAGGTAATTTTGGTTCTTAATTTTTTGCAAATTATGTTTATTGATTATTCTATTTGAATCCTACTTTGTTCATTTGTTCTCCTTTCTTCATTCTTTAGTCCATCATCCATCATTGCATTGATCTATTATAGTTCTTCCTTTGTTTCTACCTTAGTTTCTATCTCTAAATCTTATTTCTTCTCTTCTTATCCTTACACCTTGTATTTCTACCTTTTTATATTCCATCACATTTCATTTACGAACATTAATATTTTAATATCATCAATTTTACATTGTTAAATGAAAATAATATTAATTACACATATATTCTTATATATAATATATACATCAATGAAATAAATATTACTATACATACACATATATTATTAAAATAAAATCATTCTAATATAAAATTAAAACATTCTTAAATATAATATTATTTATAAAAGCAAAGCTATACTATATGCCCAATTTATTCAATACCCAAGAACTTTATACTATAAACAATAAAAAAAGGCGCCCTCATGTTCATTGAGGCCTGAGGGGGTCTTCTTGCCTTACAAAGGCTAAGCTTAAAAATCACCAACACGTTGCTTCATTTCACATATAAACTCTTATAGACCATTTTTGGCCGTGGGACTTACAAACTTATCTCATCAACCTAATTTTTTAAATAAAAATAATAATCAGCTATTTAACTTAAGAAAAAATAAATGACAGAACTAACTAGTAGAAGGCTCCAGGGCATGCTGGTAGCTACTTGCAGTAGGAAAGGGCCCCATGCAACCCAACAAGCCCTGCCTGTATGGTAGGAATGATTTTCTTTTGAGCTCCTCAGCATGAGCTCTGTTTGTCTGATAATACAATTCATGGCTAGACATTGCACCTCCATGCTTTGTAGAATTTTTATTATTTTTAAGACTCTGAGTAGGAGAAGCACAAGGACTGGTTAACTTAGTTTTTGTTGAACCTCCATTAATGGGTTTTCCTGCTCCTGATTGCTCTGTTGGCTTGGTAGCCTTGGTTTTCCTCTTTGATGGTCCTGCAGGAGGAAGGGCTGCTGACAACAGCCTTTCCCTCTCCTTTCTTTGGTAACTACCCTCACTGCTACTTCTGTATAACAAGTCCCTCAGATTCCATCTCCTTGATGTTTTCTGCTTCTTTAACAGGTCATCACTGTTGTCACCTCGTTCTTCTCCTATCTGTTCAAGATTCCCATAACAAAGAGCTTTAGTTTGAAGAGAAAAAATAAAAATAAAATTCCTCCTCCAAGGAACCATAATCTCAAAATATGAATAAAACTAGTTTATATCATTCAAATCATATCTTTTATTTGGTTAACTTCATAACTCATATATTTTGCTGACTATTAGTTCTCATTTATTTTGTTTCTTGCTGCTGTTAATGTTTTATTTTGATGTACAAGATTCTGAGGTCCTTTCAAAATCTTCTTCCAGTATATTTTGTTTCTTGTTGTTGTTTATGTTTTATCTTGATATACAAGATTCTGAAGTCCTTTCAAAACCCTCTTCTGATTTTAAAACTGTTTATTCAGTCAAAAACATTGAATTCCCACCTTAAATAACTGATGCAGTGATTACAAAGAACTGATACATTGATTACAAATAACTGATACCTTGATTATAAACAACTGATGTGTTGATTGCAAACCCAAACTTTGATCTAAACCTTTCTTCATATGCATGATCTTCTGAATCTTAGCCATTATAGAAAATAAAAGAAAATACAGATATGCTTTGATTTAAATATACCTCTATAGAAGCGAACTCTTCCCAGTTATATGAGACCCTGTTCTTGGGAGGTGACACAGATCTAGGCCTGGACTTAATGCTTCTTGGAGATCTGCTTACACCATTACCCTTAGAGCAGCATACAGAAACTCCACATTCTGCCTGGTTGTTGAGGTTTTGTTTCTTGATCACTGAACCCTTCCAACTCTCCTGCTGCTGCTGCTGCTTCTTCTGGCTTTTACCGATTTCATCGGCCGCAGACATAGACAGGGAAAGGGAAAGACCTGTCAGTCTGGATAATGAACTGTAGATCGGCATTTTGGCAATGGTCAGAGATCTTACACCATCTGTAGACACAATTTGGCACATATATTTGAAATCAGTAACTGAAATCTTAGAGCAAGAAATCTGTGCTCACAAAAATCTAAACTGCCTACACTAATTTACACTTTGCCAGGTCTCAAACACTAATCTGACAAAGTAAATTTGGCAAAAACTATAAAAACTGGAACAAATCCAGTAACAGAATTAAATGAGTACCTCATCAGAATACAGAAATTCTGTAATCAATGAAGTAAATGTGGAAACTTTAGCCCTCCCTCGACCTAGAAAAACTGGCCCTATAATCTCGAAACCACCTAACGAACTCCTAAATACAGATTTTTTGTTGAAGTTATCCGTTTTTATCGGAGACAAATCAAATCATGAAAGAGAGAGCATGGGCATCATGAGAGTAATGGTTGTGGACTGTTCAGGGGCTCTATTTTTAGAATCTCTTTGTGAATCCCGCTATGAATGGGACGTTGACCCCCACATTTATATAAACTAAATGCGCTTACAAGGCCTAAGCGGTTCTATAAGGGACGGTGACAGACAATTATTTTATCCAGTAATTTTGAGAGAAATTATATTTTCATTAAAAAAATGCATAAAACTAAAAGTATTTAATTGGTTGGAAAGTATCTATACTAATTAGTTAAACATTAACAATGGTTAGGAGTGATTAATGATAAAATATTTTTGGTGAATTTGTGTCTTTTCAAATTTTCTTATCTCTATTTTTTATGTGATCAGTTTCTTTCCTTCTAGAAATCTTAGAAATTAATGACATAAAAAAGTAGGTATCAAAGTTAAAGTATTGGGCAAAACTCAAGAGATAAGACAAGAAGAAAGAAGTCAAAAAGACTACAATGTCAATCAATTTTTACAAAAAGACACCGAAAATACTTCTTATATATTTCTTCACTCAATCTAAAAAGACTACGATGTCAATCAATTTTTACAAAAAGACACGGAAAATACTTCTTATTTATTTCTTGTTTTGTCACATTTTTTGGCTTTTATTTTATTTTTCAAAATTATTGTCTTTTGTTTCCAACCATGTGCAACCTTCTTCTCCTCCGCCCCCTGCCCCACTCTTTCTTTAGCTTGTCTTGCTTTACACTTCCCATTTTTTCTCTTCTAGTTCTTTATTACCCTAATGATGGATCACAAAGTGTGATCTGATGTTGATGTATAAACTTTAACAACTTTAAGATATCTTTTAACATTCTTAATATATTTTCTCTTCTAACTCTCGATTACCTTAACGATGGATCATAGAGTAAAGTCCTAAATATACCCAAACTCCTCCAATAAAGTGTTGCGGCACACTTTTTGGAGTCCTAATAGATTGAAACTCTTCAAAAAAAAATGGTGCAACTTTGTTTACTAGAATTATCTCGTTATATTAAAATATTTTTTTGTATAACAAAATATTTCCAATTGACATGTGTACATTTTCTCTATCAAGGAACCCTCTAGAAATAAATGGGACAAGTTTTACATCATTGGTTTATTGGGTAATAATAAAGTATTTTAGTAACTAGTGTGAAAACGTAAGCTGTGGTTTTAGCGATGCGGCCGGCAGAGTCCAGCCAATTTTTTCGGTAATAGTTTTATAAAATTGTGGGGAACGCAAAAGGAAGCAAAATACGTGTGAAAGCTTACTAAATATGTAAGTTGGTGATTTGAAGGGGAGCGTCGCCACGTGGAAGCATAGTATTATAATTTGGACTTCAGATCAACTTTATTCGCTTCACGAAAGATACGTGAAGTGTATCGTTTGTATAATGTGGGTCCCCATCTAAGAAGGTCAATGACTTTGCATTTGTTAAGGTGGAAGAAAGAGTTTGAACTTAAATTTATGTATTTTTGAAAAGATTGAAATTTGTTTATGAGATTGAAAGAGATGTAATATAGAGAAAATAAAGGGATTGGAAGGGTATATTTATGGAAAATTATAAAATAAAAAGAATAATAAATTTAAATAAAGTTTAATTTAAATATGAGTTTAAAAGTTTTAGATAGTATTTTGTATAATTTTAATGTGAGTTTTTATGTTTTAGATAGTAATATTGAATGTCGTAGAAAATTGTGTGATGGATGTTAGATTTAGTATATTTTAAGATGGAGAATTGTTTGAGCCATTTTTTATAGTTGATAAGAATTCAATGATAATACGAAGATTTATGACTTAAATTATGTCAATGGTTTTGAAAATTAGTTCATTAATTGGCTATCTATGGTAGAAGTTGAAGATGGAAAAGAAAACAATGAGATCATTCAACTCAAAACCAAATACTATTATGAGAGGTCTTGTAACACTTGAAAGGATGTTTGATAATGTTGATTGCTATAACACAAAGAAAAATTTGTTTAGTGAAAGATGATGTAGAAGGTGTAAACCTAAGCATTGTGGTAGTTCTCAAGATTATTTACATTGGTAAGAAGTTAAAATTGGCAAAAAAATAGTGTTGATTGTATTATTGAGGAAGTTAAAGAAGTTCTTTGCGTATGGATTTGCAAGCTAAGGCGCACAACCTTAGGAAAAGATACAAGGACCTACTGGAAAGGCTCATTGCTTGATAACAAGATACATGAAAATTATAATGAAAACATGAACATGAACTACTATAAAAGAAGCATCTACCATATGTTGATGTTGTAGTCCCTTTTTTGCACAATTACTCCATCATACTGGCTTCGTACACTTCATATTCAACATATTGTATACTCTATCTCATATCAATTCACAAATGATTTTGTTTGTTTATAAATACCCTCCGCAACAGCTCAAAAAGCCAATTAGGTCGGCTCCAAGATGACCTATAAAATGAAACATGTGATATTACATAGGATAACTCTAAACATATATATAAAGTTGTGGATCACAACACGCGACATATCAAGGCCCAAATACATCACAATACATCCTTCAAAGCAAAATTAAATAATCAAGACCAACCGCAAATGAAGGAAATCGATATGTTGGCCCAAACAACATCAACACCACCAAAATTGCCAACTATTCATCTTTACACCACCAGGAAGAAACCAACAGACCAATATGTGAACAATGTAGGTAATCAATAGCATCCTTACAACCTTCTCTTGAAGAATTTGATCATCATATGTTGGCACAAATGAAGAAACCTATTGAACATGCAAGAACAGAGCATTTCAAACAGACTATGATACATCAACACTTAAGATATAGCACTGTAGTTCACCAAAATATTTGAAACACATATGGATGAACCCATACACCTCTCTGACATATCCTCAAGTATGCACAACTATATCTATCACTCTAGAGGAATGTAGAGCAATATAGAGAGCATCTAAGACACTTAATTCTATTATTATGCAATTCAAAGAACTATTACATCTAACTCTTGTTGTAGAAGTGTCCATGACATGAAATTCTAGGAATAACCTCTTTGCTAGCTTCCAAACTTAACTTCGAAATCGCACAACTAGAACATGCAATGTGGTAGAGTGTGGACCAAAATATAGAGTCGTTGACTTAGGAAAATATGTAGTCTATGCCTTAGACATTTTTTCCCAATTGCACAAGTATGAACCCAAACTCAATTGGCATTCATCTAACTCCTTGAACATGTAGACATTATTCAATGTGACTTTACTTATCAACCAAATGATGAACCAATGTGTTACAAGCTTAATCATATACATATCATACTTTCAAACTGACATACTGCTATGAATACATCTGTTGGGTCTTCTAGATTGACTTGCCTCAAACATTGGTTGAACCCAACTCTTCATCCATGTCAAACCATCTCTCCCAAATGTTGGTCTCACACCATCAATCCATTACTATACAAATATGACACTGTCATTAAGTTTACATCAACAAGGACAACACATATTGCCAGACATCAAGTTGACATCAATGAAAACACATATTGCCAACAATCTCCCCCTTTGTCATTGATGGTAACACATATTTATTTACAATTTTCTCTCCCCTTTATCTGTACTCACTCCCCCTTTAACATTAAGGAAAAAGGGCATAAAGTCTCCTTATGAAAACCCCAAAAATAATTTTGCACATGTACTCCCACTGATTGTATGATTCTTACCAAAAATCTTCCCCTAAGATGGAGATGCCCCAAAACTAATGCTATGTGTAAAATATTTTCAATAAAAAACAAAAATGATACTGCAATCCTCTACAAAACTATACAAAGAAAAAATTGTCTTATTTACACCTTTGCAACTTCCTTAGAAGGTAGAATGTTCTTGTAAATTACCTTAAGGTGCACCAGATTTGCATCCCAATTTGCTTTTGTTGAGGTAAGAATATGATTTTGGAATTTAAACTATATGAATAGATCCTCAACTTCATCCATACTATTAGGAGCCTTCATTTTATGATCAAACCACTCTACTTCAACCAACAACTCAGATAATTATGCAAGCCTCACATTAACTACTTCTCTTAATGGGCTAAATTATTTCTTTATCTGCTCTCTTTGGTCCAAAAGCAATGACAACTGCAAATGAATATTTTCTATTTGTGCTCTAGCGGATTCATCCTTATCTTTTGAAAAATCATATATTTCAGCCATTTGAGTGATCTATGGCTCAATGGAGTCAATCCAATCCTTGATTCTTTTAGTGGAATTAGGCTATTTCAAACAAAATTGATGAAGTGCAGTGACTTCATCAACATAATCCTTAAAAAAAATTGTCTTCATGTAATTTATTGTGTGTACTAGCACATCGATCAGATGCTTCAACCATTCTCTTATCAGTTATCTTCCTCAAGGCCTCTTGCTCTACCTTCTGCTAATGTGTGAAGAATGATCCTTAAAAGAATCCATCAAAAGCTTCAATTTCTATTTTGGAGGCAAGGAAGAATCTATGTTTAATACCTCTGGTAAACCTTCTTGAATTACCTTTACAACATCATCTAATATTTCAATCTTCTTAAAATGTTCTTATAGAACCTCTTTCCTTGTTGAAGCATGCAAGTTATCACCAAGTTGCAACTTCTGAATGGGAGAAATATTTGACAAGTCAACTTGTCCTTCATGAGTAGGAAATTGTAGAAGTTTGGGTGTCACCACATGTTGAAAATGCATTTGCAAAGTTAGTAGGTTATTAAAACAATCTGATGATGAAGAACCTTGACCTATATCCATAGAAGCATCTTGCTTCTCAACTTTCTTCTCCATTGCATCTTGAACTTTCTTATAATTATCCTCTTTCTTCTGCTCATCATTCTCCTTCTCCTTCTCTTTTTATTTTTCCTTTTCTATCTCCATACTAGAGACTTCATGTTTATCATGCACACCGAAGAAATTTTCTCCTTCTTGTTGCCTAGAGGGTCCTTGTACTTCTTGCTGACTAGATATATCTTACACATTTGTATTATCTGAAGGAGGCATATTTTTAGTTTCTTGTTCATCTGGAGGCACTTGTTCATTTACTTCAACATTAGAGTCATGATTTTTTGGAGGCTCCTGTGAACCAACATCAACTTCACTTTGGAATTCATCAATGATTTTCTTTGTAGCATCTTTAGTTTCACTTTGAATCTTCCTTTTGATGTCTTCATCCATGCACATTAGAAGATCTATTCTTCTCTTGGTGCGAATCTCCTTAGTTTGTCTTCAAACTATCTTCTCCTTTTCTTGATGGGAAACAAAGATCCCAACATTGTCAATTGCTTGTAATTTTATCTCTTCATCAGCCTTAATGGAATCTTCTCTTCTTTGTCTTAAAGCCTCGGCTAGGCTATTTGGAGCTTTATCTACAATGTCACTGAAGGGAATGTTCTGCTTCAACATATATTCAATGACTTCTTTTTCAATTGTATTCTTATCCTCTAGAGGAACATCTAGTTGCAACTCCATTGTATCATTCAATAAACCATATTTAATAATTCCATTAAATATTGCATCAAAATCTAGAGGGTCATGTTTGACTTTAGGAGTCTTCTCAGTCTTTTCCTCAACAATCTCCTTTCCTTTCCTTTTTTGCAAGGATATTTCTTCTTCTTCTCCTTGTCTTGTTCTTTTCTCTCTTCTCCTTAACACAAAGTATTATACTTCTTCTTCTTCCACTTCATCAACATCCACATTCACAAGATTAATCTTTTCCCTTTTTTCTTATTGCTTAGGTCTTGGTTTCTTCATCTCTACAGTCTTAGTTTGCATTGATATTGAAGTATCAGCTCTCCTTTTGCTAGGAGGCGGTTGCATAGGTCTAAAATTTGAGGAGTAGCAGTTCCAGAGACAAACCTACTTGTTCTTCAAATGCTTGTGGAGTGGCAAAAGTAGTTTTTGATATTACCACAGAACCCTCAGGAGTGCCAAACATCCTTTCCAACATTTCCACCATCTTCTCAATATTTTCCATATTCTCCACCTTTTCCTATACCTTCTTCTTGATTAATTTGTTGGTTGTCTCATCATACACACCAAACCTATCAATAGTGGGATCCCTAGGTTTTCTGAGCAAAATGCCAACATATGCAATCCAGTCAAGTTTGAAGACCTCATAGGGTAGCTTTGTTATCCATGAAGTTCTTGGTTCAATTGCATCCATATAACAATTATCTTTATCCACCATAAAAAGTGATATCATTCTTGTATCTCTCTACAACTTGTGAGGGTATCCTATCCATCTTTTGCATTTCATTTTGGAATATTTTGAAGAATCCCCAAAACATTGTATCACATTGTTTGGTGTCTAGAAATCTATGCATGTGGTCCCTAATCTGATGAGCAATAGGAATATCCCTTTCCTAGAGAACATTATTCAAAACAACCAATTCCTTCATGAAATAAAACATAAGGAAAATAATCAGAGTGCCATACCAAAAATTATAGTGTGAATCCTTGGTTCTCTGCAAATTCTCCAACAATTTTTCATAAGAGCTCACAAAGATCATAGTCCTTTTCTTCCTTCACCACTTGATGAACAATGTAGATGGTGGTGGTCCCACCCTCCCCTCTTTGTTACATCCCTAACTTTAACTATGTTTTACTTTTTACTTTTGAAGTAAATAGTAGATTCTTACGCATGACTCAATGATTTAATGTTAGGAAAAATCAATGTTTTCATGAGTTAGGTTTATTTGACTAAAATTGACATGTGTTCAAAATTTGTCAAGGTGTGATGATTTCATATAAGGATTATGAAATGATTAATAATACACTAATCTTGAGTTGGTGAATGCAAGTCACATTCAAGGAACAGTTTCCGCCCTCCGAAAAAAGGAGGGAGAGCATCATCAGAGAGAAGGGAATAGATATAAGGAAAATGATAGTTTCAAGCCATCTTAAGTCTTGTGTAGGCGCAAATTGGTCGAACCTACTTGAGTCGGGGGAGTGATACTCAACTCTCTTGGTCTAAGTTTACTTCTCGACTCAACAAGTTGTCGATGTCATTTAATGTCTAGTGCATGTTGTTTAACGTGTTTAGAGGCTTGTCAATAGTACTTGTTTGGTCGACCTTTGTGTTGATATGATTCTCATAAGGGTTATTTACTCTTTTTAAAATATTAAACAAATGAATATATGAATGTCGGTATATGTGGGATAAGGCAAGCTTATGTACACATATAGATGGGTGCATGGATGCATATATGCATAAAAATACATAGATATTGTCAACGTACAAACATTTACATTCAAGTACGTATGGGTACATACACACATGTATAAGTTATTTTGACGGATCAACTCTTAATAAAAGAGGGACAACTCATATTTGAATTGATCAACCCTTTAATGAGGAGCTTAATTGAATGTTATGGTAGTAAGTATATATATATATATATATTTACTAATGTCTAAATGTGAACGTAAAGCCCTTTTGAGCCACTAAAGGTGATAGAAGTTTCAATTCAATGGAAATGCTTTTGAAAAAGCTATTTCAAGGCCACGTCATAATGCTTGAGGGTGGCATACACTTAGGAAATGCGCAAACTTAAAGTGTTATCATGACGGAGTCGTGGCTATCTCCACGATTTGTGAAGTGATAAATAATTACTTTTAACCATTCTTGCTGGGAATTATCCTGGGAACGAATAAATAACCGTTAGGATAACGGTTTCTGGCTTCTTTTTCCTTTGTCTATGTGGAATCGAGTAGGAGTGGAGCGAGGAATGGAAGAGACAGCGTTGATATGAAGGGATGATGGCAGGAGCGTATTAACCAATTCTTGGCAACCATTTCCTAATTGTTTTGATAACAAAAGAAACGGGTAGTTATGAAGAGGACGGCGGGGGTAGAACTATGGAGGGGGAGAAGAGAAATAGGACTCTCATGCACTTAACTGTGTTGGTAAGCAGTCACCAGCTTTGGGAAATGCGAGGAGCGTGGTAACTTTAGGAAGGGAAGCATTTTAGGAGGTATCATTCTGGTAGAGCGGGAGCTGGAGGATGAAAGAGATATGAAACATAGCATATGCTGGAAGCATTGCGTCTGTATCTACATTTCAATACAGGAGTTAACGTCTGAAAACTAATAATTTGGGGTGTGAGGCGGTGAAGAGAACTAAAGTCTCATGCTCTAAATATTATTTGGATCCACTCAGAGCCTTGAGTGGCCGTTGCTGGTCTTTATGAAGGCCTATATCTTTCAAGCGTCATTCAGTAAATATACTACGACCTTCATTAACATAAGCCTCTTCTATGAGCTCAAAGAACCTCTACATCTTTTCTCTTTTGGCAGTTGGCATTGTGATAGTAAATATCAAATCCGGAAGCAAGAAATATGTCTTAAATGATTTGATCCATTGTAATCTTGCTATGGCGCTCGTTCCATGAGGTGATTTTTCTTGGAGGGAAACTAACAGGATAAGAACAGCTACTTCAGAAAATGGCAAATATTCTTTAGGCAATTGGCAAAGATCTAGCCATGTAAGCTCAATATCCAAATAGCCATCTTAAAGGTAAGAAGTCTTTCTTTTCTTTAGTATGGGAATAGTCTTTTCCTTGTACGTATGTATATATACGCTGTGAAGATAATGGTTTATTAAAACTGGTAATGCGATAGTTATGCCTTAACCCAACTCAATCATGAATCATTATTAGATTTCTTTAAATCTCCATGATGAGAAAGTTTTATTCTTGATTGCCTTGGAATGATTTAGATGCTTAAAGGTAGTTATAGTATGATACCTCAAACCCTCCTTGGCATAGTCGAGTTTGGACATTTAACCAAGCTTGAGAAAGCTTCTCTTATAATGAAGTAGAGGAGTGTTATCTTCTTGATATGTTCCTTATGCGAAATTGAGTCTTGCATGTCTTTTGTAAATTAAACCAGGAGAATAGGCAAGCCAAGGGTGTGGACATTTTAATAGCCTTTCAATTAATGACTATCACTTATGTTGTGTTATCTCGGGAGAGGGAGTAAACTAGGCAATGCAAGGATGGAAATCTCATAGTTCTTGTTCAATAGAACTTATGTTAGTGCTAAGTGCACAAAAGATGAAGATAGCCCAAGATTGGGTATCGCTGGAATGATTTACCTCAAGGTGAGACAAAAGGAGGGATTCATAACTTAATTCAATATGATGGTGGTAAACTTTAGTGATTGATGAATGTTTAAGTAATAAAGGAGGTTATATATGGGTTCATAACTTAACCTATGTAGAAAGTCAGTAGACTCAAATAGACCAAGGGGTCGAAAATAGATCATTATTTTTTATAAGTCAAATCTTTTTAAGGCTTGAAAGATTAACTTAGATCAAGATCATTGATATGAAATGTTAGCATTTCCTTGATATTATATTGGTGGGGAAAAACCTTGAAAATTATGTTTGTTCATGTACGTATAGTGTGAACTCAAACAATGCCAAGTGGTCTAGGAAAGACTAAAAGCATTTGGTTCTTATGATTAGTTATACTTATGTTATTATCTTTGGAGAATAAGAATGTTTGATATTTCCATGCATTAGGTTAGAGAAGCTAAACCCTAGTATTGAAACATGAAGGATATAGGAAATACATGACTCTTATGTCGGATATGACATTGTATAAATATATATTGATAGTGAAAGGTTGAGAAAACCATAGAACAAGACAGGAAGTCTTTATAATACCTTAAGAGAATCTATGATAATGTCAAAACTCGATTTAACACATCAAGATGATGGGTATTGAATCTTGAGAGTACAATGACATGAAGTCATAAACCCTAGATATTGCAAGGATGCAATAAGGGACTTTTAAAAGGGTTGAAATACCTAAATCTTTACATAGAATGAATATCCTTGATTAAGGATTAGTTCTAAGTCAGATTGACTAGAATGGATTTTCTTTAATGACTAGTTGGAGTCTAGAATACCAAATAAAGTAAGAAAAACTATAGGATGAGATAGTTTCTAAGACGAGTCAGAGGTGTGTGTCTAGATGGAACGACCAATCAGAATGATCATACTTAGCTAGAAGGGATCTAGAGTTGTATGGTCGATTAAGTTTTGTAGTACACATCACTAGGACTCAGATGGTGAAACTGGCAGTTCCTTATATCTATACTCTTCGAGAAGGGTCGGGTCACTTCCAGTTTGGAAGTGCGCGGGGGACCACTTGATTCCGTGGTTGGAGGAAAAGCACTCAGATGATGCTCTCCCTCTGTAGCAATAGACTTTCTGAGGCTTGTGAAGATAGTGATCGACATTCCAGATGCAGTGAACTCCATGTTCTAGCTTATGATAGAAAAATCTATGACGTAAAACTATTCTTTATGCCAAATTTATTTTATGTGATATAAATGAATTCTGTAAGGAATTAGCTTGATTCTAGTTATGATTACATGTGAATTCAAGTTTGAATTTATCTGGAAAAGTTGTACTTTATTCTTGTGCTTATGCAAATGTTTTCCTTTAAAAAAAATAAAAAATTCTCTCTCATGTTTACTAAGTTGATTTACCTTCTAGTAAATTCTTGAGATTACTTGAGTATTAAGAAGAGGGTTGTTACACCCACCCTCTCCCACTCTTTCCCACCATCTCCCACCCTCTTTCCCACTTTCTGCCACCCTCTCCCACCCTCCCAGCCCACTCCCACCTCTCCCACACTTATCTCTCATAGCCACTCTCTCCCACTCTCTCCAACTCTCTCCCACCTCTCCCATGCTCTTCAACTCTCTCCTACTCTCTCCCCACATGTCCATTCTCTCCACCATCTCCCACCCTCTCCCACTTTCTCCCTTTTCTCCTACCCTCACCACCCTCTCCCATGCTCTCAGACTCTCTCCCACTCTCTGCTACACTCTCCCACCCTCTTCCCACACACTCTCTCCCTCCTCTCTCCACTCTCTCCCTACCCTCTCCCACTCTCTCCCTGCCCTCTCCCACCCTCTCCTCTACCCCTCTCTCTCACCCTCTCCCACCCTCTCTCAGACTCTCCCACTCTCTCCCCACCCAGTCTCTCACTCGCTCACTCTCTCCCACCTTGTCTCCCACTCTCTCCCACCCCGTCTCCTACTCACTCACTCTCTCCCACTCTCTCCAACTCTCTCCAATCCTCTCCCACTCTCTCTCTCCCTCTCTCTCACTATCTTCCTCCGTCCCTCCCTCTTCCACTCTCTCCCACCCTTCCCCACTCTCTCCACTCTTTCTCACCATTTCCCACCCTCCTCTCTCACTCTCCTCTCTCCACCCTATCTCCCCATGGCTCCTCTCTCCCACCCTCTCTCCCTCTCCTCTCTCCCTCCCTCTCCCACTATCTTCCTCCCTCCCTCTCTCCTCCTCCCCCCCTCTCTTGACCCTCTCTCCCCACTCTCTGCTCCCTATCTCCTCTACCCACCTCTCTCCCATTCTCTTCCTCCCTCTCTCTCCCATTCTCTCCCATGCCCTCACACCCTAAACCCTCTCCCACTCTCTCACTGTCAACCACCCTCTCCCACCCTCTCCCACACTCTCCAACTCTCTCCCACTCTCTCCCACTCTTTGGTCCCTCCCTTCCACCCTATCTCCCACTCTCCCACTCTCCCACACTCTCCCATACTCTCTCCCACTCTCTCTCTCACTCTCCCACTCTCTCTCACACTCTTCTACCCTCTCTCACACTCTCCCACCCTCTCTCCCACTCCCACCCTCTATCACCCTCTCTCCCATAAGCATAAATACATACATATAGGCATACATACATGCATGCATGCATACATACATACATACATACATGACACACTAGCATACATATACATACAAACATATGAACAAACATTCAAAAAGTGGCATTTAACTAAAGGAAGAAATAACGTGAGCATGTTATGTGTTGCTAGATATGTTCCCCGGAGAAGCAAAAAAGTCAAAACTAATAAATAACATGAGCACGTTATAACATGCTCGCGTTATAATGTGCTCGCGTTATATTTTTTTTTGGGAATCCCCAAGCCTTAGCTTTGGTATTTGCCTTGGAATACCAACCCAAAGGCTTAGAAGGCATTCCCAATGACCAAAGACGTGTTTTTTGCAAATTCTACAATTTTTCACATAATCGAGTTCGTGCTCACCATTAGGATTGCATTTGGTTCAATATCAACAAAATCAAACACATGGGTAATGTTAAGTTCTCACTTAGCTTTCCAACAATATAATTTTTTTCACTTTCTAACAATGTTAGGCCTTTCATCCATAATTTATTTTGTTTGTATGTCTATTTTTTGTCAAAAAACAGTGTTTGGTTTTTTTTTCGTTATAAATTAACTGTTCATCAAAATTTCAAATAAATTACATTTTTAGAAACTAGACTCCATTCTACAATTTAAAAAAAAAAGATATTACTTTCCAAATTTTGTAGGGGGAGCATAGCCAAAATTTTGCTTTTTAGGAAGTTCCCACTTAGAAAATTAGTAAAAAATAAAATATTCATTAAAAAATTATTAGAAAAATTGTGCATCAACTAGATGTTAGCTAACTTCTGACCATAGCGATTTTAAAAATACTAAAAAAAAGTTCACCGTGCTCAAGTCGTACAAGAGTTGCTATGTTATGTTTTTCTGACAAAAACAACACCAATTTGTGTACATCCCTCTTTTAAACCCCTTAATCTCAACTATTTTCAAAATAAATTAGTAGTTTAGAAAGTAGACTCGGAGCACTTCGATCCTTTTTTTGGTTCCATAACAAAATTTTGAGTGTAACTATCCTCAATTTCACGTCCAAGGTCAGCATTTCCTGATTTTAGAAAAAAAGTGGCCACTTAAGCCCCCTTTTTGGGAACCATCTTGGTGCACTTACCCATTCTTCATTACATGATGAAGAGTAGAAGGCACCCCATTCATTGCATGAATCCATGGTCTACCTAAAAGAAGATTATATGAAATATCATGAGGCATAACATGGATTGGTGTTTCTAATGTGGCCTTTCCAGGTGTAATAGGCAAAGTGATCACACCAAGCAGTTGGTTTCCTACATTGTCAAATCCCTTAATAGATAAAGAATCAGGTTGAATTTTTGATTTATCCACACCAAGCCTATCCAAAAGGCTTACACTACACACATTAAGGGCAAAGCCATTGTCAACAAGGGTTCCTTTTATTCCCAGCCTATTATAGATAGCTATTATCATGAAAGCATCATTTTGTTTTTACACTTCCAAAGGAGGTAACTCACTTTGGTGGAAAACAATGTCAACGTTTATTCCTTGAATCATGGCTTCTATGTCATTCGATTGTGCATTAGAAGGGATAGGAACTTTTTGTAAAGAATTTTGAATCATATAATGATAATGAGGGGAGGCTTGAATAAGGTTCCATAAGGATATCTTAGCAGGAGTATTCTTGAGTTGTTTAATGAGATTTTACTCCTTTCCACTTTGTGAAGGAAAATGAGGAGGGCTAGGCAAGATAGGGTTAGGTAATGGGAGGGATGTTGAAGGTTTTCTTCATGTTTTCAAATTGTTTCTAGTGTTATACGTATGAGCAATGTTATTATAATTTGGTTGTTGTGAAACATTATTCTTAGGTGGGTAAAGGATAAGTTTAGGTTTGTTTTGAGTTTGTGGTCATTGTGAGGGTGGGTAAATAATTAGGGGATTCTTAGGATGTCCCACAGGGTATGTAGGAGGTCCATTAATCAAGGGGGGTCTAATGGAAACTTGCGGATTCAACACCTCAGTAGTTTCAATTTGATGTATTTCTAATGAAGGGAAATCTAGTGTCATATTTTCTCCATCATCTAAGGAATTCAAAATGTTGTCATTTTCTTGCTCCATGATATCTTCCCTAATAGGAGAAATACAAACTAGATGTTCATGAAGTTCAAAGGTTGGTTTTTTTAAAATGACTTCATCACAAGTAAGGGAGTTATCCATGGTTGGATAAAATTTTCTTGTTTATCACTGATGTGGTTGTCTTGTTCAATAATGTTTTCCCTAGGGGAAGAGAGACACATAATATTCTCATGACTTTCATCGATTGCATTTTCTAACATCAAAGTATCTTCTTCACGACTAGGAGAGATACTAGGAGAAGAACCAATGTGATTGGACCATGATTGTTCATACTTTCATTCCTTCTTCCCATAATGTCTTCTAAAATTGGATAGGTAGGGAAAGAAATATAAAGAGGATTGCCATAGATCTTAAATATTTGATCATCTAACACCAATATATCCTCCTCACTTACAATTTCATCTTCTAAAACATTATCACAAGGGGAGAAGGTGTTGGGAGATAAATGTAGACTAGTTGAAGTTTCAATGGTCTCTTGTTGTGTTATGTGATTTTCATGATTACCTATGGTTGTGTCCTCTTGTTCATCAATGTCTTTTCCACTAAGAGAGGTAAGAGGAGAGAAACAAATAGGACTCTCAAAACTCTCATTGGTTGGTTCTTCTAACACCAAAATATCTTCCTCAATAGGAGAGATATTAGGAGAAGAATGAATATGATTGTTATGATTTCCCAAGATTGTATTATCTTTTGCTAAAGCATTCTCATAGGGAGGGGATATGAAATTTTTCTAAGCATACCTAGAAAGATAAGATACTAACATTGTTTGACCAAGAATGAAAATTACTTCTAACCATCTCATGCAATGCTTCAATAATGTAAACAATCTATATCCAAAGATGAAAAATACTTTTATCCAATGTATGCAAAGCTTTAAGAATGCAAACAATGTGTATCCAAAATTGAAAAAGCACTTTTATCAAACTTATGCAAAGCTTTATGAATGTAAACATTGTCTATGAAAAAGTGAAAAGTACTTTTATCCATATTATGCAAAGTTTCAGAAATGTGAACATTTTCAGATCTTTTATTTTTTATTGAAATGATTTCAAAAATGACTACCCTAAATTGATGTTTTTGACCTAGATGCATTAAAAAAAAGTTACTGAAACTTTCCAGACTGATACTATAGGTTACTAGCAAGCTTAGGAAGTATAGAAATAAGGTTTTCAATGTTGTAAAAGGCAGTTTCAAGCCTAATTTGGGACTAAATCGCCTAGACGGGCGTATGAGTCCTAGTCAGGGTTTTTTTAGGGGTTTGAATGTCAGATAACAATCACCACATAATACCCAAAAATCAGGAAAAACCACCTATACTAGGACTAAATTTTCCAGACGCGTGTATGTGTCCCAAATTAGGGTTTTTGCACTATTTTCAGCAAACTCTCTATGAATGTTATGCTTTTTGCTTTGAATGATGTCTAGGATAAGTGTAATTGCAGTCTTCAGATGAAATTCAATGATGCAAGATGCAAAAATGCAACCTAGCACTTTCACTAACGCAATTTATTTTGAAACCCTAGATGCAAAGTTAATGCAAGCTAGATCTAGGACTATGATGCACTCCAAATCAGAAATAATGTGATCTAAATGCAGGTTCACCAAAATGAAAGAAGAAAATTGTCGCTCTATGGTTTAGGACATAGAACAAGTTTTCTTACACTTCTCATTGAAGGAAACCTTAGATATCTCAACCTAAGGATAGAATTGAGAGAAAGAGATCTACTAAAGGTTGTCCTAGGGTTTGATTAGACACTAAAAATGGGTTCACCACCAAGCTAGGGCTTGGAAAGATAAGAAATGTAAATGGCATGCAAATTACCATGCAAAACCTAACTAAATGACCTAGGAAATGAAATTGAAAATCAAGTTAACAAACTAAGAATGAACAAAAAAGTACTTGGAGGAAGGATGATGTCAAAATAAGCTCCAAAACCCTAAAATCATGTTGTTTGATGCCCACTGGGACTCATACGTCAGTTTGGGCTATTTAGTCCCAGACTAGGGTTTCTACACCAAAACTGGAATCCCACAGTGGTTGATTTGAATTCACAAAAATCTAGAAAATGAGTTGTATTGGGACTCATATGCCACAAGTGGCATATCAGTCCCACTCTACTTTTTCAAAGGGGTAAGACTCAAAATTTCTATCCCATCTCTTCTCTTCCATCCAAGCTTTGTTTTCGGGTTTGAAACCTTGATTTACAATTTGTAGGTGACTTTTCGTGATCTTGCGAATGAGGAGACAACTCTAACAACTTTTTTCAATCTTGCAACTTAGTCTTCAAAGATCCTTCAAGTTCCAAGACACCTAGATCTACAATCACACATGTAGAGAGGGAAAAACTTGTTGATTGCTAGGAAATAGGTTTTGCCTAGGTCAAACCCTATTTAGGTAATTAAACCTTGTGATGAAACAATGAAACATGAAATACAAAACATGAACAATGATACCTTGAATGATTTCTTGAGATGTAAATCAACAATCTAACATGAAGTGGCCATGTAGAATGTAGATCTTGATCTTGAATAGAGGTAGAACAATGCTTAATATTGGATCTTGAATGCTACATAACAACACTAGCTCAACAACATGCTTGATGTCTCAGACATGATGATAAATCTTGAATTGATGCAACAAATGATGGAGAAATATGCCCTTGAATGCCTTATAAATTCTCTTGAATGCCCTTGAATACTCTTGTGAACTCTTCTAAACTCAAATTTTCTATTAGGAATGCTCTCATGAAAGTCTTAGGTGAAAATGAGTGAAATAACCTTGTATTTATACTTGTTTATGCCAAATTTTCCAAAATTACAACACTACAAGCCGACATCAAATCTAGGAGAAAAAAATCCTATCAATAATTTGAATTTAATTTAGGTTTAATGCACATAGGACTCATACGCCAGTTGTGGCATATGAGTTTCATTAGACTAGGCTTTGGGACATACTTTTCAAGAAATTCTTAGATTGATGTGAAATCTAGATCGAGGCCCCTAAACTTAGGTAGGACCCATATGCCCAAGGTGGAATATGAGTCCCAGATCACTAAATAAGGGCCATACAATACAAAAACACATGAATTATGATTAGATATTGGTAAATTTTGAGATTAATCTTGGAAGGATGCATTAAATAAGGCTTGTGGATGCAAAACAAGGCCAAATAAGGCATAAAGAAGCCCAATTTATTAATGAAACCCTAGATTAGTGTGAAAGTGTTAAGATACACTTTACAACACTCTAAATAAGGCACCATTATGTCCATTTAGTTTATAAGGGCCCTAAATTTAATGTGAAGGTGTAAATGAATACACTTTACAACACTAAATTAAGGCAAAGTTAGGTTCATTTAGCTTAAAAGGACCCTAAACCCAATTGATGTGAATGCGTAAGACATATTACAAAACTAGATCAAGGTGACATTAGGTTCATTTTAACATTAATTATTCCCAAATTATGTGTGAAAATGTAAACGATGATATTTTTCTACACTACAGTTACATATTATTTTTAATCTCGTATACAACATATTGAACTTGATGTCACTTCTACATTCCTTTTCACTACATTGTTGCATATTTTATTTTATCTATGAATTCCTCTCCCTTGTCAGTATTATAAGGGGTAGCATCACATAGTTATACTAATTTTTCCTTGGTTTTAATGGAGCAATGGAGGAAACCTTTTATCTTTTCAACTAATCAATATTCACGAGACTTTGGTACTTATGTAGACACTACATGCACAACTAGTAGCATTGATGGGGTCACTCATGTGTAGTATTTTTTGTCTCCTTGATCATATTACCATCTATATTTTCAACTTTATAGCTTATTTTTATCTGTGATCCATATATGCATATATGGTTGAGTAATGTACTTGAGACTACTCATGTAGTGTTTTGTGTCTCTCTTATCCTAATCTATATTCATTGGAGGGTTCATTGATTCTAGCATTAACTAGTTTTTCTTTGGTAGAGTTTGTAACTTCTACATACTTTGAGCGTTCTTTATGTTCCTATATTTCAAGATTACCTTTGAGGAGGTTCATTCCTTCCCATTCTCTCTTTTGGAGAGGAGATTTTTCCACTAGATTTTCTCCTTTACACTATATATGTGAGAATTTTACTATACATGAATACCTCATTAAGCTAGTTATTAAGACTCATTTTTTTTAGCTTTTTAGCTTTCTCCCTAAATATCACTTAACAATTTGTTATAGTGAATTTTTTTTGTAATTAACTAGATATTGCCATATATAGTTGGTCTAGTCCACTCTAAAATTAAGATGAATTAAAGAGAACTTTTATCTTTTCTCACCTCATGTTGGCTCTACATGTGTCCTCACACTTGTCTTTTGTGTCCCACGTGTGTCTCACTTTTGGAGGGGTAGTCAAAATTTAGTCCTACCTTCTCACCTCCTCATCCTTTCTTTTATATATAAGGCTCATTTTTACATTTTATTCTATACTTGCATGATAATATTTCTATCTTGCATGTTCTCATTTGTGAAATGGTTTGGTTTTATAAGTTGATTTTGGTTGCTTCAACAAATAAATCTATAAAATGGTAGAAGCAAGGTGATCCCACAATAGTGGTTTATAATTTTTGGCCAAACTGGACACTGAAATAATTTTTTTAACTAAATCTTCACTTTCGGGCACCTATAGCGACTAAACCATGAGGAATTTGAAGATGATGCAAACTAGAGTTTCGTGACATTTTGTCTATAGATTCTAAATATATTTTTTTCAAAAAGTTTAGAATTAGATTGCAATTTTTTTTTCCAAACCAATTACAATTTAGACATAGCGTGACCATATAGCACGTAACCTTTTTTGTATGTATCGAAATTCAATTTTTATTTTTTTTTGGATCAAGGACTTCAATATGGGCACTCATATTTTTCAAATTTTTTTATAATATTTTATTTTTCCACATGTGTAGAACATAGAGCTTGATTTTCGGTGAAAAACCTACATTCACAAGAAATAAAAAATAAATATAATAATAAAAATTTAAAATTATACTTTTTGGGAAGCTTATAATAAGGACTACATACTTACAAATTTTTTTTTAAATGAATTCATTTTATCCCCCAAAAGGTAAATCAAAAGTGGTTTTTTATCAACATTTTGATAAGTGTAAAAGAGACTTTGTTATAGGTATGGTTTAAAACTAGCGGGGTTCTATCCAAGGGGGTTTGATCTAAAGTAGTTTAATCAAACCCTTTTCAATTGGAATGCTTTAAATGAGAATTTTTAAAGCTTAAATCATTATATTTTCTAAAAATATATGTGATTTCAGCAAAAATAAGAATCTCCCAAAAATTGTAAACCAGCTTTGTGGGATCACCCAACACTAATTAACAAGTTCCTGGGGGGTTGACTCTATTGAAAGTAACAAGTTATTGGGAGAAGGGATTCCTTAATACCAATACTCAATTGATAGGGGATGGAATAGTAATGGGCATTGAATATCCTTCTTTAACTCTAGACAAGTGAAGTTGGAAGCCAAGTGTAGAAGGATTGCAAGGAAAACACTTGCCTTCCTCAAAGGCATCGTAGTTGTCAATCATCACCCTAGGTGAACTGGATTGGATTTTTTCATAGGACTAAGCTCAATTAGGTCAACAAAAATGGTGCAATAAGTTTTGCACTCTTAACTTGTTATGTAATTAGCTCAATTTGTAGCCATATATAGTTTATGAGTCATTTTTCCATCCCAATTTCTCTACTTTAGGATAGGTTACAAGTTTCTTGTGGCAATCTTTTTTCTCTACAACACCTCCCTATTCTCAAGTTAAGAATATGTATACTCTTTTTCTTTCTTTTTTTAATTTTTAAAATATAAGTGCCTCAATGGCCACAATTTACCAACCATATCTAAAAATAATTTTTTATCCATATATTATATATTGTGGAAATATCTTGTCTCTTATAGATTATTCTCACATAAGTCACATGAAATTAAAAGAATCTAGTTGGAAGGTTTTTAATTTCTAATAAAAGTGTCAATTTATATTGTATACTCTTTTTTTTTTTTAATTTTTAAAATATAAATGTCTTAATGGTCACAATTTACCAACCATATCTAAAAATATTTTTTATCCATATTATAAATTGTGGAAATATCACATTTCTTATAGATTATTCTCACATAAGTCACGTTAAATTAAAAGAATCTAGTTGAAAGATTTCTAATTTCTAATAAAAATGTCAATTTATATGATATTTTATTATAATTCAAATGCATAATTTTTTATGCAAATTTATAAACTCATATTCCATTCATGAATAATTCACAAAGATTCATCTTTCATAAAAATTCACAATCTACTTAATACATATAATGGTGGTGAAAAAATGAAACTTCCAAAAATAAAAATGTTAATATTTATGCCCTCTATCTAAGTGGCGATGAAAAGGAAAGGTTCGTTGGCATTAAATCCATTTTTATGCATACCAATTAGATCCATTTTTAGGCATTGGTATGCTTAATGAAAGAGAAGAAATTTGTGAAAAAATAATATAATAATATAGTACCATTAACCTAAAAACGGGGGTCGGTTTTTGTGTTTTATTGTGTTATCATGATTGTCCCGTTTTATGGAGCAAAGGGAAGCTTCTTTTTCATAATTGCTGCCATGTAATTGGCAGGTGCATCTTGTACCCACTGCCTTCTCAAATTTCTATTTGAACTCACATAGTTAGGAGAGTCTTAATAACTCAATCTTCACAATCACAACTAACTCAGGTACTGTTATACCGTTTATCTGCTTCCAGTAATTAATATTTTTTCATTTCTTCTTTTATCCCATTATTAAATAGCTTCTTTTACAGGGTCCTATTGTTGTCTCATGTTGGGAAAGTTTGTTGTTAGAATAAAATTTGTTAAATACAAATCCCATCGTTTCACGGACGTCCAATGCAGTAGCAGGCCGCTTTTACTTTTGCCTCTCCTGTCGTCTGGTGGTTGCACTGTTCAACTGCAGCATTTTCCCTATTCCCCTCACCTCATGGGACAAGTAATTTTCAGCCTGCGACCTTTGCAAGCCTACTGGTCTCCCACTGAACCAGCAAGTTAAGTGGGAGCTTACTTTTTACTGTGCGAGGGCTTTCTATTCTTGTGCGCTTGCCTTTGCAGTACAGTCTACAAGTTTATTCTGTTACGTTTTTCCCCTTGTGGTTAATGTTGGGTGAGTGGGGTTGGAACTTGGAACCAAATTGAGCATCCCGACAAAAGTGGGCCAGAGCTCTTGTTGTCACCCACCCCACTACATGATTAACTATACACAGGTTCGACTTTTAACCCACTATCTCAGAAATGCATCTTGTATGCTCCAGCCGAATGATTACTACCTTGTCATATTCGTCGGTACTAGACATCTGTAACTAATTTAATTAATTAAGTGTATGATTCTTAGTATCACCTACTTCGTGCCACTACTTAGTCCATTGATTGAGAGCTTGATGGAGATGTTTTGTCATTTTGGGAATGAACTCCAGCTTATTTTCTACTACTCTACGTGTAGATCGGGTGTTGTACTGTAGAATGCAGTGGAGAAACAAGACATATGGCGGTACCGGTACTGGTCCTGGTGAGTTAGGTATTGTAAGAAAAGACGGCATGTAATGGAGTCTTGGGTGTTTAGTCTTTGACAGGGGCAGAAGGTGGGCAGTGGGCCGTGGAGGGGTCTCTTCGGTCTCCTCAATTCACAGACAAGGAAGACAGTGATGGGAATGGCCCTGTTTCATCACCTGCACTTCCAGTTTCTGAGTTTGAGTAGTGACGTAGTTGACTAACGGGCCGACAGAATTGACTATTAGCAGACATAAACATGAACAGATCCTGATCTAACCCACTCTTTTTCTTTTTTAAATCTTAACCCTAAAGTGCATGTGCAATTCATAAGGTGGAGCCTGACTATCCAGCCCTGCGCACCTATTTAAACCCTTAAAAACAGAAAGTCTTCTTGCATACCATAAATTTACATAAGCAAACTGTTATTGTTTAGAAGGCTTAAGTGGTAAGGTTTGTAGGCTCTGTTGCATGTGCCAGACTGAATTTAATTTGAGAATTTTGCATACTCCTGCGGTTTCTGAGATTTTTCTACTGAGTTTTCAATCATTTGGGTTGTGGCGTCGGTGGGGTAGTATATTTATGGGCAAAGGTGTCAGGCGGCAGTAGTGGGTCGACTTTCTCAGAGTTGGAGTGTTTTTTAAACGCAAATATGGTGGTAAAGACGATAAAATACCTGATTGGCGCAGCAGGGCCCAGCGGCTATGGCTCCAAATCCACGGCCGAAGATGTCACAGCTGCCTGCTGTCTCCATTCTTTTACTGCAATAATTACTGGTAACTAAATTTCTGCTCCTCTGCTCTAATCGTGAGTTTTATTTCGTTATTGTCTTTTATTTTAAGAAATGAAAGATTGTCTAAAGCTTTGCAACCCATCTGCAATAATGATTCCACCAGATCATCCAGGGATTTACAGCTGTTTTGCTTGTTTGTAGGCGCAACATCGGGGATTGGAGCTGAAACAGCGAGAGTGTTAGCCAAGCGAGGGGCAAGATTGGTAATCCCTGCCAGAAATCTGAAGGCAGCCCATGATGTAAAGGCATGCATTCTGAAAGAGACTCCCACAGCGGAGATCATAGTGATGGAACTGGATCTCAGCTCCTTTACATCGATAAGAAGATTTGCCGCGAACTTCGAATCCCTTGGCTTACCGCTCAATATTCTTATGTAAGTACCAAGTAAATTAGTCTTTCCATGGTTTAAATGTTTCTGGGAATTATAAACCGCGGTGTATTTGACAACGGAATTTGCAGAAACAACGCTGGAAAATTTTGTCACCAGTTCGAACTATCGGAGGACGGCTTTGAAATGACCTTTGCCACTAACCATCTCGGTAATGGCCTCTCCTTGGCCAAGTATCTTTAATTAATTTTAATGCTTGCTCTGCTCTAAACGGTGTTGTGTACACGCAGGCCACTTTCTTTTGACAAGACTGCTACTGAACAAAATGGTGCAAACGGCGGAGGAGACAGGCATTCAGGGAAGAATAGTGAATGTTTCTTCTGTCATTCATAGCTGGCTGGGCAAGGACGGAATTCAGTTCGGCCAATTAAACAATCCAAAAAGGTAACAATTCAAGGACTCTGCTTCTCTTTCCAATAGCTACCTTTTCCAAAAAATATTCAACAAATTTTGATATGCGATTTCCTACTTATTTCTGTAATCTTCACAGGTACAACGCTACGCGAGTATATGCTGAATCAAAGCTGGCAAATATTCTACATACTAAAGAACTTTCCTTGAGACTCAAGGTACAACCTCTAGACTGCAATCTAATGCGATATTCTCTTTTAGTTATACACCCAGCCGAGGCTTTGTATAGCATAAGCGATAATATGACAAGTTTCTGGTTTAATTGCAGGAAATGAAGGCAAATGTCACAGCGAATTCTGTTCATCCAGGAATCGTGAGGACAAGAATAACAAGAGATCGTGAAGGACTTATCACAGGTAAGCCATATTCTTCTCTTTTTTTTGTTTATTTGCAGGTAAACTCAATATACTTTCAATCCTAGAAAGCTCATTAAAAGGGCAATT
Source organism: Sequoia sempervirens (assembly GCA_007258455.2). Classification (NCBI taxonomy): domain Eukaryota; kingdom Viridiplantae; phylum Streptophyta; class Pinopsida; order Cupressales; family Cupressaceae; genus Sequoia; species Sequoia sempervirens. The sequence continues at coordinate 684,608,288 of VDFB02270651.1, read as the reverse complement.
TATGTTTGCTGCAGATTTGGTTTTCTTCCTCGCGTCAAAGCTTTTAAAATCAATTCCTCAGGTGATCTTTTATCTCGGACTCGTCTATCATTTCCACAGTTTTTTATAGAAAAAATATCTTTGTAAAATTATTCTGTCAATAAGCATTTATCTCATACGCATTTACTTGAGAGAAGGGATCTGTAGGACGAATATGCAGCCGAATAGATACGCTTTAGCTTTAAAAAATTGCCAGAATTGCTTTTCTGAAAAGATTTTGGATAAGAATATATCAGAGTGGCTCACAACTTTTATGCCTTTATATTTGTACAGGCAGCGTCAACAACCTGTTATGTCGCTGTACATCGGGAATTACATAACACATCGGGTAAATACTTCTCAGATTGCAACGAAGAATGCACATCTACCTTAGCAAATGATACGAACAAAGCCAAGGAGCTTTGGGAAGCCAGCGAACATATGATAGCATCGTAACTGTAAATTATGATCTGTAAATCTCTACATAAAATAATAAAATCAAAATAGAAAGTCATCACCTTTGTTATACTGTAAATATCCTTTTGTTTTACGAAGTTAAAAGGATCTCTGCACAGAAACAATGGCGGCTCTATAATTTCAATTATAGAATAAAGATTAACAATTTTCTCCCTCCGATTGCGTTTCATTTCTCTTTACACAGTCTCGATCTCAAACACTGAACATAATTTACACAAATTTTCCAGTTGCAATTGAATTAACAGCGACGATCTCTTGCTCAAACATTTCCTTAGATCTGCTATGAATTTAAAAGTCTTTGTTTGAATTTTTTTAATTTTATTTCCAAAAGATGCCTCAGATCTGTTCATGAACAACCGGATCCTAATGAATATATGTTTATTATTATCTAAAATCTATGAACAGCATCCAATGTCAATCTGAAATTATTATCTAATTACAGGCCTTTCAGATTTTCCTGCAAATTCCAGCCTCGGTCAAATGTTGAATTTGGACTGGCCAATAAATTAACAGACAACTGCGAAATGTCAATTCAACAGCTAAGAAATGACAATAAATGGAATCTACTATTGTTTTTAGAAAGATTTCTCCCGGAATCGGAATCAGAAAAAGAAAGAAAATCTTGTTTTGTTTTACTTTTGTGTTGCAGAGCTTATATTCTGTAAAAGTTTCCAATGTTCAGAATTTAAATTAATTACCTAGCCAAAATTGGTCTAATAAATTTAACGTTGATAAAGCGAAAAAATAGGAAGTGGTGTGTCAGGCATGACGTTTGACGTCAATTACACGATATAAATTTTTCCTCGTTTTTACGCCCACGGCCAATATTTTAATGTTAACTCCTAATGTCCTTTAGTTCCACAAAACCGTCTAGGTGAGCTAAACCTATTAAAAATATTATTTTTAATTACGATAGTTTTTTATTTGTTGATAAAGTTGAATAATTTTAAATAAATTTACTTTAAATATTTTTCAGATTGTATATCTTTACAAAACAATCTAAATTTAATATAAAACTTTCTATTAAAATAAACATATTAAAATTATTATAATAAACATACAAATGTATAAGAGTATATGTCAATTATTTTCTATGTTTAAATAATGAAATAAGTCTCAACCTTTTAGTAAATGGTGATGGTTCAAATGGAAAATATGTGAGGTTTAGAAAGAGGCCACGAGGATATTATTCTAGCTTTTCCCAATGTAAAGTATTAACATTAAATATGCTACAAGTTGTCCCATACATTATTCACCATTAAATTTATTTAATGGTCCTATCAATAAAGCTTATAATTATCTAATCATCCTATCTTTTTATTTCCCAACAAAAGTGATGATCATTTAATCATTTTATTTTTACCTTTTTCCCCATATAAAGTATTCACAGTGAATATGTTACTTTGCATTATTATATATCATTATATCATTATTTTTGTAGTACTTATATATCACTTCATTTTTCTAGTGATGTTTTGGTAATCTTCCAATCATTTTTCAATAAAACTCTGGTAATGCATAATCATTATTTATTTTTCTTTAATAAATTTAGAATAATGAACATTTAACTATTCTGTCTTTTCAAATATAATAATTATTTAATTATATTTTTCATTTAAAATTTAAATAAATATTATTTTTAAATTTGTCTAAATTTAACAAATTTTATTTCATCATTCTATAAATCACCTTATATAATTTGATAGTATTATTTATAAACAATATTTTATTATTATCACTTCATAAATCATTTCATATAATTTAATAGTATTATTTATTAAATATTTATCTCCATTAGAAGAAGTTATCACAATGTTACAATGTTACAAATAAAAATAGAGTAGAAATATTTGAAATAAAAATAAATTATAATTAATATAATTAAATATAAAAATGAAAAATATATTAAATATTTATTATTATTTTTATAATACTTATATGTCTTGTAATACATGTCTCCAAATAATTATTAATCAGGGTTGTATTTCTCTATTTTCTTTTAGAAGTCAAATATGTTTGTGATGGTATTTTTAAGAGAAAGAGAGGGAAATACCATTCAAGTCCAAGCCTTTTGTAGAGGAACCATTATGTCCCCAACCATAAGAGTCTCACTCTTTAAAGGGGCCACAAAACTATGTTGGGTGTTGCCCCTACAAGGACCATACCACTAATTTTTTCAAGTTATATACATTTAGCATAAATAAATAAACAACTCAAATATCCCAAAAAATAGTGTGTAGATTTTTTGGAAAGGTTTTGATTACAATCCTAAGAGCTTGAATTGTAAGAAGCATTATTTATTGTTGAAAAGATAGGAAAGTGAAAGGATGGAAAGAAGAAAAATATAAATGGTTTTTAGAATCATAAACCTGGATGGCTAGTTGGACCTTGGGTTTTATTAATCCAGTTGTATTTGTAAATCTATTTTGTTAGGAAGTAAATTTTATTAATGCTAATATTTCATATTTAGAATAGGTAAATTGATTGTCTATTTTCTTTATTATAACAATTTGTCTTATAGAAAATTTTAAAATAATCAATGAAAAAAAAGTTTTCTTTAATGACTATGTTAAATTATGTTAATTATCTAATTATAAGAATTAGATGAATTTATTTATATATTTTTATGATACAATTTAGCATGCTCTAAAAAGATACCAAGAGATGTTATTGTATATATGGCATAAATCCTATTTAGGGCTACTATAATTATTTGTCTATTGTATTCTTATATTAATTTTGTTATCTCTCCAAATCAATTTTATATGGTGATATATTATATTTTACATATAATTCTTAGCTTTGCATGATGTCATTCTCACTTATCTAAAAAATTACTAATACAAAAGAGTAATAATGATAAACAAACATTTATACATATTTAATAATAATTAAAATGTTATATAGTTTTTAATATTAATAGTATTTTATTATTATTTAATTATTTATATTAATGATATTTTTTTATCATGTATTACAATATTGAAAGATATTAAAAAATTATTGATTTGAATGATATAAGACGTTCCTTTCAAATTATTAGAAAATTTGATTTATGTTCTTTACATTGAACGAAATCAAAGAAGATACTATTGAATGAGCTCATCCTCATTCTTTGAATAAGATTGAACACATATCTTACATTCCTAAACTTCAATTACTTAACATGAAACCTAATTCATTTTATTTTTCTTTAGAAATTAGTAAAATAAAGAAATTCATATAGTAAAAAAAAAATTGAAAGTTCAAAAACAAAAAAAAAAATTCTAATAATAAATTATAATTTAATTAAAGTTTACAAAAAATTGCATTTTTTAATGATTTATACTAATGATACTTTTTATCATGTATTATGATAATAATTAAAATATTGAATAAAATTTATTTTATTGATTTGAATGCTAAAAGGTGTCACTTTCTAATTATTAGGTTTTTTAATTTATATTCTTTATGTTGAACAAAGTCAATCAAATGAGCTCATTCCTTTTCTTTTTTTTTGAAGAAAATTAAACACATGGCATGCCTAAACTTCAATGACTTAATATGAAACCTAACTCATTTTATTTTTTCTCACTCATTAAATTTTTCAATCTATCAATCTAAGTATTGTTGAAAACTAGTAAATTGAAGAAAGTCGTATAGAAAAAAAATATTTCCTTTTAGTTCAAAAATGAAATCATTATAATAAATTGTAATTTTCTTAAAATTTACAAGAACTTCTATTAGTTAATTATTTATAGTAATGATACATTTTATGTATTATGACAATAATCAAAAGATATTGACTAAAATAAATTTTATTGATTTGAATGATATAAAATATTACTTTCTAATTATTATAAATTTTTATTTATTCTCTTTATATTGAACAATTTTTTTGAAAATTACAATCAAATGAGATCATCCTCAATCTTTGAACAAATTGCACTCATACTTTACATACCTAAACTTCAATGACTTAGCATGAAACCTAACTCAATTTTTTTTTCTCATTCATTACCTTTTCTTATCTATCATTCTATATGCGTTGATGAAAACCAGTAAAATTAAAAAAGTCATATAGAAATTTTTTATTTATTAGAAGTTCAAAACAACATAACAAATTACAATTTCTTAAAGTTTACAAAATCTTAAAATTTACTAATACAAAAGAATAATAATAACAAACAAATATATATACATATTTAATAAAAATTAAAATTTCATGTAAACATAAATATATTAACAATACTTTTTATTATTTAATTATTTATATTAATGATAACTTTTTATTATAATAATAATAAAAATATTGATAAAATATATTTTATTGAATTGAATGATATAAGATGCTACTTTCTAATTATTAAAAAATTGACTTATATTCTTTATATTGAACAAGTTCCTTCTTCCAAAAATTGAATAAATATCTTACATTCCTAAACTCCAATGACTTAACATGAGACGTAACTCATTTTGTTTTTTTTGACTCATTAAATTTATCAATTTAAGCAATATGTGTTGTTGGAAACTAATGAAATGAAGAAAGTCATAAGAGAAAAACTTTCTTTCTTGGGAGTTCAAAGTAAGATAACAAATTCTTCTAATAAAAAATAGTAATGCCACACGTTTTATTAGCCAAATACTATGTATGAATCTCATTAGCAGAGCCCAAATGATAACAAACAGTAATCAAAATCTTCCAAACTGTAAGAGAAACTAACATCTTCCAATACCTTTCAGTCTAGCGCAGCTAACATAACCTCCAAAACGATCTCTCATTAACATATTAAATGCCCACATAATACCATTTTCATTCCAGAGCTGATAAGTTTCTGTTGGAAAACATTGAGAATATCTAAATATTACAGACAACTAAGCATACAGTAATTGAATCATAGTTTACTACAACTTTTCTACAACCCATAAAATGAATGAGCTATATCCAGTTAAGCTGGTTGATAGTTTATCTCCTAAACCATAATAAGTGCATATCTACAGATGATGTCAAATTAAAAGGAAGAGATTGGGATCGTGCTTTTAGTAAAATGAATACATTTTAGTCGAAGAGATTTCAACCTACTAACTCATACTTTGGACATCGTGCTTTTAACGAAATAAATACGTTTCAGTCGAAGAGATTTCAACCTACTAACTCATACTTTGATATCTTATTACTAAAAATTCTTTATGATTATATAAAATTCTCCATTAGAAAAAGAAAGATCAGATAAACAGTGTGGAATTTGTCCATTGGCAACCACTTCTATCACTATCGTATTCATCTTTATTCTAACCCCAGTTACTCCACATTGCCCACCAGGTTAACCAAAAAAATTTCAAAGAGACGAGCATGGTAATCATGCAGATGAGATCATCTTCCAATTCTTGTAACAAGGAGCAAAATACAAGAAGATATAATTAGGTAGGGTGGTGGAGTAAGAGACAGGGAGACTGCAAAAAAGTTAACACAGGTCACTGCAACAATTTCTGCAACATGGGGGCCCCATGACATGATGGGAGTCATTAAAATGTTGCAAATCTTCCACATAGCATCAGACAATAGGAAGAAAAGTGGGCTTGTACATCAACACCCGTGATACACTGGAAATATTTTAATAATAGCTCGATGTGGGCAGAAATGACTTGTGAAAAGGACACAAAAAAAGCTGGTAATCCTAAGAATAATGTATGTATGATCATCAAACGTGTGAAGAACTGTGGCAACTGTCAAAAGAGAGAATGAATATAGACAGAAACTTACGTGAAGGTGGTGGGTTTTCAATGCGTCTGCCATTGCCAATAAAATAATGACCAAAATCCACATGAAGCTTCTTTATGCTCTATCCACCATACCATGTAAAATATAACAAGCTTGTTAATGGATGAAGTTTTTAAATAAAATTTAATCGTTATAGTGGAATCATTAGATTGCTTTTCCTTTATCTTTTTCTTTCAGTACTAATACTGTTGCAATGTCTTTTCTCCTGCCTCTTATAAAAAGCATTAGATTCATTTTGTTAGCCAACAGAGACGCATTCAAGCTAAAAGAAAGGAAAGCGTGCTCTTTGTTCCCACACAATTTGCCAACAAACTTTTCTAATATAAAGTTAAAGCATTTACATTTTCCATGATTGTAAAACAAGTGTTATGAGATTTGATTTAAAATAAGTTCTTTTGATTCTTCATGTGCACTTTTACCAAGTCCTTTCCGAGATTGTTGTTGTTTGTCCTAATCGCACGCTTGGTTTTCTTTTATCTTGAGTTATTTTTCTTTATTTTCTTCCTTTTTAAGTTCCTGCCATGGAACTATAGCAGGTACAGTGTCTTTAACTAGCTGTTATTCCTCCTTTTCCCTGCCACTAACTATTCGGGATTCTGTTGATTGAGAATGCAACACGTTGTTTCTTCACTGTTCTTTCTGCTTCTTTTTGATAAAGTTTAAAAGAAATTATTAATCAAAAAAGAGACATAAAATAGAAGATGCTCAAATAGATTGTATGAGCAAAATGGAAAACAAGCCAACGGTACCGTAGATTAACAAGATATTAAGAGCCCTTCTATCTTTGGCATGCCAAGAGAGAGGTCTTAACACCATTGGACGAGGATAAAAGAATGTTAGAATGGAGGCTGAATGAAAAGAGATAATCAGCTGAAAATCTTAAATGCTTGGAGATTATAAATAAGTCAGAAGTCTCAAGTCTTTCTACTATAAATTGGAAATCTTGCACCAGGTTCTTCATAGAACATTGCATATGCATCTTATGAGATCACAAAGGATTTATCCAACACTTCTATTTGGATGTACTTAGATTTGTTACAACTTTTCTTTAAACCATAAGTTAGTTTACAATATCTTGAGTTCTTGTGGTAAAATTTAAATAGATTCCACTTCTTTTATCTATAAATTTTCAAAATCTTTTATAAAGTTTTGAAATCTTACCAATCTAACTTTGTCATAGTTTACAATACCTTGAGTTTTAATGATAAAAGCTTAAATAGACTCGACTTCTTTTATCTTTTAAGGAGAAATCGAAATGTCTAATAAAGATTGAATAATGAATAGAATTTGATTGTCTTTGAAATTGATATTATTTTTTATATCAATTCAAATTTTCATATCATTTTCAATTTCAAATTCAAGGATTGATATATAATATTAATAAATTAATGTTCAATCTATCAATTAAAATTTGTTATGTATATTGATTTTTGATATATAAATTAGATAAATTGTAAAATTTTGTTAGATCTATATCAATGTTTAGAATTAAATTTGCTCACATTTAAATTAGAGTACATTAAATTATTGTAAATTTGTTGAATTGTCAATTTTAACTATAAATTAGAAAAAAAATACATATGTTAGATATTTTATTTTAAATCAAATTATAAATTAAACTTAAAATAGATATTATCAATTATATTGCATGTCTAGATTATGAATTGAAATGTAAATTAAAGATCTATAGTGTACTTGAACATGGATGATCATATAAGTTTTAAATTATTAAAAATTGGTTAAATAATCCGAATATGATAAATATTAGATAAACAACTCAATCTAACTATGTCAAATAATTTTTTTAGTCTAATAATACAAAACAGCCCAATCTAACTATATAATTATAGAATGTTGCCTCCTCTTGTAACATAGAGTTATATCTATATAATTTTGCACTTACTTTTTTCTCTACAACCCCGCCCTATTCCAACAATAAGAAATTGTATTCTTTTATTTTTTATTTTTTAGAATATATGTACCCCATGACCACAACTTACCAACCATATCTAATTTTTTTTTATCCTATAATTATATAATTTTGTTGTTTATAATTATATAATTTAATTAGATAAACAACTAAATCTAATTATGTAAGATACAAGCTTTAATCTAATTATATAGATATAACTCTATGCTAGAAGAGGAGGCACCAATTGAAGGCTTACCATTCACCTAATTATAAATGAATAAAATTCTTCTAAAACATTTTTATCTTATCTTTTATTTTTAGTTGATTTTTCATCATGCATAGTTCATTATTGTAATTTTTTACTAAAACCATTGTGAGTCTATAATTACCAAAAATCCAAGAAGACTATTGCATAATGCATTAAACTAGGTTAATGATGTTGTAAGGAACTACTACTGAATATATTTGTAGGGATTGTGATCAAGTTTGATCTTAAGTTGCATAATTTAAACTAGCTACCTAAAGCGATAGATTTTTTATTTGAATGTGTAGTAACTCTTAATAAAGAATAATAGTCAAATATAAATAAAAAAATATCTTTTTGTGTGGTTTCATCTATTTTTTTCTAATTATTTTATCTTTTAAAAGATCTATAAGATTACCCTCCTAAGCTTGATAGGGCTCAAAGTATAGAGAGGGCTTATAATTGTCTTATTATTAGTATTTTCAACTCCTATTTTGAGGATAAGTGTCTTAATATTTGATAAAATAGTCACCTTATATGTTTCTTGGTAAAATCCTTCAAGTTAGTAGTTAGTAGGGAAAAGAACACCAAAAAGACCAACTAATTCCCTCTTATTTATAGGTGCTAGAAAATCTAGGTTGATAGTGATGTTTGTCTACAAACCTCCCTCTCCCTTGTCTAGCATGTGTGAGATATATTTATAACCAACATATAAATGTAAATAGACTTCTACATATATTTTCTTGCAAAATAATAGTGGTAACTCATTATTATGTGGTTGCCTATGATGGGCCATTAGCCATCTCAAATAAATAAGCTAAGCTAAAATGACATCCATTCACCTAGTGATAGTATATGATTTTTACTCTATCTCATTGTACATAGAATGGGGACATGATATGAAATATATGCAAAGAAACAACCTTATTAATAGTTGACCATCTCCAATTGATGCATAAAAATGCTCAATAATAATACCATCATAAGGGTTCTATGATCAAACAATATTGAACATATGTTGAAACTCATCTCTAATGGTCACTAACCTATCTCTATTATATGAGTTAGGTTTAAATTATAAAATTATGGTCTAAATGTCTTAAAGAATCTTGAAATGGTCGTGACATAAAAATTAACACAATCTTAATCAAACTCCGTCAATCAATAAGAAGCTTGATCAACCATATAAATACATGTATATGTACAAATTTATATTTAATTTGAATTGAATATATTTATAAATATTATAAATTTATAAATCATACATAATAAAAAAAAAATATTAACATGTGCAAAATTCATAAATTAATAATTAAATGTATGTATACAACTTTAAAAATAATATAAGAAATAAAATTTAATTATATAAAAAAATCACTCAAAATTATATATACAACAGTACAAATTAATACACATGTAATTTAGAATTTAAAATGCATGTAAAAAATTAAATATATATTTAATATAAAAATTTCTTTGGATAGATATCTTAAAATTTATATTTTATATATCAATTTCAATTATAATATTACCAAGTGAAAATTTTGCAAATTTGAATCAACTCCACAATTCAATTCTTTTTTTTACCAACTGACACCATGTCAGAGAATTTTTTCTCAATACAAAATGGGAAACAAAGTCCTAAACCAGAAAGAAATAAAAGGACATAATATATTTTTACAACAGATCAGAAGCCGTGTGTAAGACGGTAAAGACCGAATGAAAGGCACTGCGTTGTCAGTAACGTGTGTACTTTGACTGAAGGGGTATTGACCTACAATCCAGAGGGGGTCCTACACAGGGGGTCATTTATTGAGGGGGCGTCCTTATATATAATTGTCCCAGCTGTCCCAACACCAAAATAGGGAACCCATTTATTTTCCTGTCAGATTGCGAGACTAAACGCCGTGTACCTAGTTCATGGATATTTGATTCAAATTTTAAGGTCTACAAGTCGAGCCAAAAGAAAAAAGGTACTAAATGTTACTCATTGCAAAGCATAAAAAGTAGATTGCCCAAGTAATTAGGGTTTTTCCAACAACACCTAGGATTAAGTAAAATTGTACTAATTTATTTGTTAATTTTATTTTTTATTTTAAAAAACAGTTATGATTTGTTGATGTAAAAATTGACACACGGTTTTAATTCAATTTTTTTTTATTATAATTCAATTTTTTTTTATTATAGTAATAAATTAATTTCAAATTTTATGAAGTAATTATTTATACAAGAATTGTGCATTGTATTTGTAAAGGAAAAGTGGGTTTCAATACTTTATCAGATCATGAGCATAAATTTTTATTTGTAATTTTTCAAGGCATTTTTTATTATTCATAACAAGAACTAATAAAAATGTGTATAATAATTCAAGTAGGTTAACAACCTACCCTTATTTCTCGATTGAGAGGAAGACCATTGGAGCTAGATAACACTAGGAAGATATCAATATTGATATATCAATTTGAATATTGATTTATAAATAATATATATCAAAATTTGTTTTTATATGTCATTTTCAAGATATCAATTTTAATACATTGATTATTAATTTTGATATCAATTTGATCAATATTGATATCAATTCAAAGAATAAAATTTTACATATATTACAATTTTAATTTTCATATATTAATCTCAAGATATAAATTTTGGTATATAAGCTTATAGACATCAATTTGAATTTTGATAAATTAAAATATGATATCAATTTAAATTTTGATTTCAATATTTATGTGAAATTTGATAAATATTTTTTTATATATATTAATATCAAAATTCAAAATGATATGAATTTTATTATACATCAATTCTAAATTTGATATCAATTTAAATTCATGAAGTGATATAAAAATTGATAAATTAATGTTCAAGATATAAATTTAAAATTTGATATATATGAAATTCTAATAAATAAATTGATTTAAATTGTAAATTAAAAAAAAAAAATATGAATATCAAATTTGATATATCAACAAAAATTTTAGACATGATATTAAGGATGAAATAAGGTTAAGTTTCCATTTTAAATTTAGGGTTTATATTGGTGAAATAAAGTTAAAGTTTTTCATTTCAAAGTTAGGGTGAAATGAATTTAGATTTTTCATTTCAAAGTTAGGGTTTATATAGGTGAAATAAAGATAATTTCTTCATTTCAAATTGGTGATTTTCAGTTGATTTTTAATGTAGGATTTAGATTTATAGTTTAGGTTTTGTTTCATATATACACATACAAATATAATTTTTTTTTAGAAAAATTCTAAATTTAATAAGAAATATTAATATTTTAATAAAAATAAATTATAATAGTAGTTTAGATAGGTTGAAGACCTAACTCAATTTCGTGGTCAAGAGGAATAATATTGGAATTGTATGGTTAAATGGATAGAATTAGAAAGTTGGCTAGATGGTGAAGTACTTTTGGGGGACTTAGATTCAACGAAAATAAAATGGTACTTTTTCTTTTTAATTTAATTTTATTTTAAGGGATTTGAGCAAAAGAAAAGTGAAAAGATTTTAACCAAAACTATTGGGTCCATAAAGATTTCATATTGTTTTATTAAAAAAAATTCAACAAAAATATTTTCAAGAAAAAATAGTTTGGCTAAAACTACTTTGTTGTTTGAAAGTGTGACACAATTATGAACTTTAACCCTACAAAAATATCAAGACAGTGGAATTTTTTTATAATCTAATCTTTTACAAGAGGTATGTGCAAATAAATTAAAATCTTTTAGTGACTAGAAAAATATAGGGCCAAATTTTAGAATAGTGTCATATTTTTATAAAAAAAATTCTTTATGGATATAATTTTTCAACATGGAGCATCTAAAATTAACATGCACGTCTAGTAAACTATTGAAAAATAGAGGGATATATTTATTTTATAAATTTAATAGAATAAGTTGTAGTTGCTAAAAAATAATTGAAAATGTGAGGTTGATGGGATGAATAAAATATATATTATTATTTTTCTACTTGAATATCTTGAAAATCTAGTACATGGAGAAAAATAATTAAATTTTTATGAATATTTATTTTTAGTAATTTTTAAAGTCAAATTTACTCAAAATGTCACAATTTCAATGAGATGTTATAAAATTTTGAAGAGAATTCTCTTCTCTAGTGCATAGTATTTTTTAAAATTTTAAATTATATTTAATATTTTAAATTTTTTAATCAGTCTCATATTTGATTATAATGACTTAATAATAGTAAATTAGAAAAATTAAAGCATATCAAAGAGTATTGTACACTTTCATGAAAACACCCTTGGTTGGAAAAGTTAAGAGTTAATTTTTATTTTTGTAATTTTCACCAAAAGAAAGTTAGGTTGCCACATGGGCATCCACCTAGATATTTTATCCAAAAATATTTCACCCTAAATTATTTTGATCAAAACTAATTGTATTTTAATTATTTTTTTCCTTCACTTTTTCCTTTTTGTATGTTGAGTTTTAGCCAATAAAAAATTAGGTGAAAAGGATTTGGCCAAAAATATTTCTATTATGTAGCTACCACATGGGTTTGAATGAAACCTTTCTAGAAAAAGAATATTTCTAGTGAAAGTGTTTTACCTAAAATTACTTCATTGGACAAAACTATGATACAATTATGCACTTCAATCCTACACAACAAAATGATTCCATAAAACATGTTTATGTGGGAAAAAATCCATAGTTCAAAGCATGAAGAAATTGTGTTATTATCAACATAGATTATAATACAACATAGGGACATGCCCTTATAGGAGTATCACTAATGAGAGATCTAGAGTAATTCTGGCAACATAACAATACCTACAAAACTCAATATTGTTCATATTCATCTCAAGCATCTAATGGAGAAGAAATACATAAAATTATCAAATGATAATTAGATATCCATGAGCTAAAACCACCCAAAAAGTGGCACCCAAATTCCTGATTAAGAATATAATATTCAATCACTAAGATGAGTCCATATGCTAAAAATAACATATTCCTTTGACCTTCCATAAGCTCATCACAATCCACTCACCAAATTGGGCATTCTATTTTGGCACCATTATCTCTATTCAAAGATTTCTTATGAAATGTCATAACATGTGTCATAATTTGCTCAACAAGTATGAATACTTCTTACAAATCTCTTATGCATCATATTTTCTCTTACATTTTCAATGTTGGATGCCTAACTTCTAAAGTCCATAAATTTTGGTTCAAGAAGCTAATTGAGCCCTTTCTAAAATTGATGAGCTTAAAGAGATCTAAAGATTGATCCTTTTTTCAAATTTGTATATCTTGAAGAGATATAAATTCTTGCAAATTGAAGGAATTAGTTAAAACCCATATAAAAAATAATTTAGATCAAAAATAACCTCTAAATCCTAAAAGATGAGTTTTTCTATTTTATAGCTCTAAAATTAAATGTTTGTCCTTAACATTAAAATGCAAGGAAAAGATACATTAACTAACATTGTACAACATGTAGTTCCAATATATCAAGAAATGTGTATGGGTAGTAACACCACCTATTTCTCATCGTAATTAAATTATTTAAATAACATGGGCTTGATTAAATTCCCATTTACCCATTCAACTATATATTGTAACCAACAATAAAGCCTCTTAAACTACTCCTTATTAGAATTTCTCAAAAATAGTCTTGCACATTGAGAAAGAGTATCAAATTCCCATTTAGAATTATTGAATTAAAAAAATTATCTAAATAAGTTAGATTGATTACTTCTCTTTGATTTGGTGTAAAATAATAATTTCTTTTATAAACAGTTTATACTACATTTTCGGGAGTTGTGATTTTATATTACAACTATATGCACTTAACTTCCTTAAAGAAGCCTAGATCAAGAAATTATTTATTTTTTATAAATGGTTGAGACCTGTAATCATGATTAGGCTTATAGTTACATTTAAAAAATTGTAAGAGTCTTCATTTGATAAATAAGTAACAATTTTATCTTGTTATAAATGAGTCTAGAGTACTTTTACTTGCATGAATCTAATGAAAACTCTATGAGATAGACAAAAAGATACATGATAAGATAACATGGTAGGTACATATTTCATTTGTTAAATACCCACATATAAATAATAAATATTGATTATGGTCAATGCTTCTAAGACCAATGGTTATCATGTACTTGGGGAGGAAAAAGTGTCATGCAAGTTCAATTATCTATAAAACTAAATCACATGTAGCTAATAAAATTAAGGAATGCATTTATATCATTTTCCTTGGATTACTTAGATAAATTAAATGGGAACACGTCAATAATGTTTCCAATAGAAATGTAGTAACATTCTATTCAACTATTTATCCCACATGGATTCATGTATACTTGTATACATAGTCTCAACTAGTATAAGAATGAAATATTGGTCCTAGAAAATGTTAAAGTTCACCTAACACCTTTAGAATTTAGATCTCATGTATTCTCTATATCATAAGAGGTTTGGGGCATAAGACATTCTTGTAAAGGATGGGGTTTATAAATCATGAAAAAAGAAAATCAAAACATTGTAAGTCAATCACACAATTAAAGTGAAAGAATTTAGTAATTATGAGTTACTTATATTCAAAAATAGAAATTAATAGGATATATATTTTTCTCATAGAGTCTATATATCTATGAATAGAGATTATATTTAAACTAGAAAGAGGAAACAAATAGAAGTGGTTTTTCTAACAACTATACAACATACAACAATAAAATTTTGAATGTGAGAGGTGCATAGATGTAAATAGACTATAATATTGGTACAAATTAAGAAAGATAAGTCGTAATGATCCATCCCAAAATGTCTTCCTCCAACTACCCTATTGATTAGACTTATTGATAGTTGGTTTTTTATTACAAGGCCTAATTGTATCCACATGTAGTACCACTAAAGTTTCTAGGTATCCTATATGAGACTATGCTTAATCATACAAGAAAATGTTTGATGAAGAACACATGATTTCATGCATAGTGATGCATGATGAGAAAAAGAGTTGTACTTCAAGTGAAAAATTTGTAAGGGAGAGCATAGAGGAGTCTTCACATGCAGGGCTTCTAATTGCTTTCATGGTCATATTCTAATCATTCACCTCGTCTTGAGAAGTGGTGGCCCCCATCACATATTTGATGTGTTGGATAAACTAAACAAAGAGATATTGAAGGTTGTACCACTTTTCTTGATTTGTATGTTGCCTTAACTTATCCACTCTAAACAAATAATATGAACCTTGATGTAGTGAACTTGTAAGGAAAATAAGACAATGCATATAGATATATGTATAATACAGAGAAATATATTATTTTTTATTATATTTATAACACCACTTCAAGGGAGCAACCTCCCAATATATATTATACTCCAAATAGAAATGTACAAGGTACACTCCATTTGGGAAACTATCATAATATAAAGAGTGTAACTAGAGATAATGACTAATATCTTATACATATGGGATAAATACTTTATTTTGACCAACTAGTGGGATGGATTACATATCAAATTAATCAACACCTTTATTTAGTATTACCCATGGTGACTTACAAAGCATATGCACCTAATTAATACTACATAATATCAATTGCATATAGTAGAATGAGTTTCATAGCATTTCCAACCCTTTGATAAGTTTTTACTTATTTATATTGAGCTATGGAGACTTGGAGGGAATGTTGACTAGTTCCCATGTGACATATTTAGATTTCAAACTCTTTCGTTGGAATAGTCTCATTAATAGAATGGGCACCAATGTGTTTAGTGTATTTTTCTAATATAAATTCTTTCTCTAAATATGGATTGATCCTCATCTAATGCTAGTATCTTATTTGATATTAAATAGTAGTCCTAATCACTTTTTTAAGGTAAGAGACATGAATGCATTATTTCTCCATTATCTTTTCTTACATGTATACACTATTTATACTCCTCTTTCCTTGGTTTGTATGTATACATTATGTAGATTTAATTTGGACTAGTGATTTACTTGCATGTATGAAGTATTTCTTTAACTTACTACTCATAGTGTCTAATGGGCACAAACTTAATCACTAAATGCAAATTAAAAATAATACACCACAATGAATTCACATTATGATATGGTGTTCATTGACTTCAAGTAGATGCCTCACAACAAGGTGGCACCACTTTTCCTCTTGTTCTATGCTCTCATTACCTAATGCACACATTCCTTAAGGTTGTTGAACATTTTAAAATGTGAAATATGCATATTCAATCCAAAGATCTTAAATTACACTCTATTGAGCTTGAAGTACATGTACACAATCCTATAAACATTATGATAAAAGGATTATATACAAAAGTCATATTATTTTATAATATTTTATTTTTATATAATAGTAATCAAATATAGTGTAAATTCCAATAACAAGGGTAAAAATTTAATTATTTTTTAAGTTGTACAAAATACAATTACAAATTTACATTTTATTTTTACTCTTGTGCCTTTTCTAATTCCATTTTTAAATTTTTAAATTAGTGAGATTCAAACATATGCTCAAATCAAGGCTTAAAATTTAATGAGTTGGACACTTATATTTGAAGATAATTATTTTAACATTCATTCTACAAATAATACTTTATAGTGTATCCAAACTCACATTCTAGAATAGTTTTAATTTTATCATTATGTTTCACTTTATTATCAAATGGACATTAATTATACACTTGTTTACACACTAAATACTTTTTCTCCAACAAATAAACATCAAAATTAATTTTCATATTTTAAAATATAAGTATTACTAAGGCAATCCCACAATACTAGGTCCCAAACTTGGAACATGAAAATTTCAGAAGTGAATGGATTTTTTTTAACCACCTTTGTTTGAAGATATTTCTTTGAATGAAGGTCCTTCGATCAAAGGTCTTGATGCAAATATCTTTGAACAAAGATTGAACTTTAAGTGAAGAAGATCTTCGCTCAAAGGTCTTCATTAATTTTAAAAAATACCTTTGAGCTTGAAGATTACTTTCTCTCGAAGGTATTATTTTATTATTTTTTAAAGATATTTTAATTGATGACTTTGTTTGTCAGTTCATTTAGAGGCAAGCCTTTAGTTCTCCAGACCCTATGTTCACTACTATTGAACATTTGTGTGTTGATATTGTACATGCAACAATAAATAAACTACAAATTTGATATGAGAAAAATATTCCTCAATGCTTTAACATATGAAATTTGGAAATATCTTTGACTGAGTGGATTGGTGACACCTTATTTTATAAGGTAATATAGTAAAGGTGATCCATTACTTCCTAAAAGGAATTTTAATAAGTTAGGCATTCTTTACTTATTTTCATGAGGATCAATTACTAGCCAAATTATTCCTAACAAGCTTAACTCTAGTCATGTTTTTATAAGGTTTTATTCCCTACTTGATGCTTGAATTTATTTTGTGAAAAAAAAATATTATAGATATCTATCACACAAAATAAGCAAACCAATTCACTATTATATCCTCATATTTCAACCTTTGATTTATAATATGAGTAGAATACATTAAATATTTTTAAGGAATATATATAATGTTAGAGTAAATTATATTTACGCTTAAGTTTTAACTTAGGCAATAGTTTACATTTAATAGGGTAATTAGTTTTTTATTCCTATGTGGGTAGTTTTCTTACCCATCAGCATTTTCACTGCTTTATAAGCCTGTACATTGTGTAATATATTCATCTCAATTTTTTACTTTCCTTGTTTGGTGAAATGACAGTGTTGTCTCTCTCGCTTTTGTGAAGGTTTTCTGCAATTGATGATCTTGGGTTATTCGCTCTATCACATAAGAAATTCTAATTTATTATTTTTAATCCAAGGGAAAAGGTGGGTATTTGCAAGATCATGATAGGCCAAACAATGTAAATTTGGAAAAAATACTAGATGGAAATGTGCCAATATTTGGATGGAATTTTGGATTATGTCCATAAATTACTTGGGAATATCTTGAATTTTGGCTAGTTCTAATTCAAAATCATTCCAAAAATTTACAAAATCATGTGCTTAGTGTTATCCTAAAATTTTCCACAACTCTATTGAATTATTTTTAAAAATTAATAAAATTAAAAGGATTTGTATATGAAACTCTCACAAGTCTAATTTACTATAATTTTTTTTTTATTATGACTTTAGTACTTAAGTATTATTTATTTATATATACAATATGTCTAAATTCCTAATTTATGTTTGTGTATTAGTTAATTTAGTCAAACAGAATTCATACAAGAAATCATCATACATGTTACATATTTAATTCAACAAGATTTGAGGTTTAGGGTTTAGGAATAGAGATGTTTTGAGGATATTCATTACATTTCTCTAGGATAGTTCAACAATGGGATTAATGAGATATATATCTAATATCTTTCATCATATTTTTTGGACATGATTATCTAGTGTTTAGACTAGATATATAAAGATCTCACAAGGGGGATATCCATTGGGCGAGGGTCCTAGATAGGACCTAGGGTTTATCATAGATTTGCAAGGTGAGTAAGGTACACAAATTGAATAGTTCTAAAGGAATCATTAGTTAATTCAATGGGAGATAATTTGGCTTAGAAATCTAATCATAGATATAGCTCAATAATATTTAGGATTTAGGACCTTTGGGATTTGGGGTTTCTAGGACAAGTAGGGTTTAGGGTTATTAGTTAAGAAGTAGGAAATATAATGATTTTAGTAGAGGACTTAGGAATGGTAATGGGATCCACAACATAAACAAATGAGTATATTTAGAACAACTGGAATTGAAAAAAATACTACAATTGAAAATAATTTTCAATCTTATTGATCTCCTAATCTTATCTAGAAAATGATTTAATTAAAAAAATACATAATTTATATCAGATGCATGCCTTCTCTTTGATTGTAATATCTTCACATCCTTTCTTCATGTAATTTTTGTTCCTTTTCTACTAAAAATGACCATGCAATCTTATTTTGTCTTGTCCTTTTATTTCTCATCTCCTTCTTTGAAAAATATGATCTTGATAATTCCTTTGCCAATTCCACTTTCCAAATGTAAAGCACTTGCAAAAAAATACCAAAAAGTGAAATTTTCTTTATTTTTTGATATTAAAAACACAAAAAATGACTTTTTATATATACATAACTCAAATAAACATTTAATTGAAAAAAAATGGTTAAAATTAGCCTTCATTCGAAGGTCAGCCACTAATTTTTTTAATATTATTTTATTACCAAACCTTCATTTGAAGGTCCTTAAATAATATTATTTTCATCAACCATAACTATATTCGTTCAAAGGTACCTTCATTCGAAGGACGTTTGAAAAAAGTGTTAGGATTTCTAATAAGATCATAAAAATAAAAACCTGGTACTTCCACAAAAACACTGGCACACAATAAGTCTAATTTACATTATTAAAGAGATTGATACAATATTTTATTAAAATATACAATCTGATCTTTCCTAAATAGGCAAGGTAGTGAAGGTAGTCATGTGAAACACAATGACTGACTAACCCTTCAAAGATGGAACTCTTGTTAACTCACATGACAAGTGTTCTAGTGAGTGTCAAGTGATCATACAAGAGGTGTCTTACAAAGTGAGAAAACTTGTCTCAACCACATGAGGAGAGACAAAAATCTAGAAGTCCTCTAAGTGAGCTTAAATGTAGTGTGAATAGGAATCTATTAAGTAGGCTAAAATATAACTAGTTTAATAATACCCCTTTTCACACTAACACCCCCTTAAGCAATACTTAGGGAGTAAGATAAACAATGAAAAGATGAGTCCCAACAACAAGGCCTAGTAAAGTACTCATGTACAATAATGATCTCTCACAAATGGAGAAAAAAGAGAAAACCCAACGGGAATAAAACTCCTCTCTAAAAAGGAGAAAGAGAAGGATAAGGCCTTCTGAAAAGATGTCCTATGAAGATAGGAACATGATGATAAAGAAATTCTAAAGCACGTTGAAGTTGTAAGCTTTGCTAAAGATGAACTAGTGTTTGTTGGAATTAACAAACCTCCAAGAAATGTAGATCAATATAAGAGATACAAAACACTGCATGAGTGAACATGTGGAACACTACTCAACCATGAATACATAGATCCCCATGAAGTTGTACATGTACAATCGATAAATGCATGAGTGACAGGTAGTACACTACTAAAATGTGCATCGTGGTGTTGTACATAAGCACTAGAATCTCACAAAATATTATCCACTAAAATAATCCCCCATACAAGAGATAAAGATAGAACATCTATGAAAGCCCCCAAAGTAGAAGGTTCCTCCATTGCACTTCATTGAAAGAATCATTAACATAACACTGTTACAGTACCCCTTGATGCTGATAAGAAGAGGTATAAGTAGACCAACAAAAATTGGGCACAAAAGTGTGCACAGGAACTTAGACCTAGAGAATTAAGTCTAAAATATGTAAAAGAAACTGAAAAAGGGTGTGCATCAAGGCACACACACATGAGGTGAGAATCACAAGGATCCACTATTGTGATGACAGATCAAGGCAACATACACATTAGTCAAGAATCTCAAGGATCCATTACTGTAATGACAAATCAAGGCACTGCACAACCCCTCATTGCACTTTATAATTCAGTGTAAGTATAAAATTCCCTCCTTAAGGAATACACATTCAATTTTTGTGGCACTTTATATGAGTGCATTTACAAATTTATTTGTTGTTATGAGTTCTTACAAGTTTTTGTCATGAGGTAGATAATGAAGACATAGATTAAGTATGTCTTTCAAACCTCAAAAAAATGACAAAAATATAAAATGAAAACCCCCATTATTCAAATAATGACCCCCTTTTTACAACCCTTTGTCGATTATAAAAAATTCTCCCCCCCTTGCAAATTTTAATGTTACTTCATGATCAAGTGATATTGTACACGAAACACTAACTGAAATTTGATAGGCTCAAACAATAAATTGGAGTGATCAAGTCCAATTATTGTTATGTAATTTGAAGAGTGACATGATGCCACCAAACTCAAAGTAGTTGTTATAAATAGTGACAACTATCTCAAGCTAAGACATGTAAATGCAATAGAAGGCAAATACTAACTGAATGCAAATTGTTGAGTATTTTGAGGAGGCCTCTTTAACACCTCTTGGTGAGATTGTGTAGATCATGTAGAGGTAAATTTGTAGTTGTATACAACTATCTCAGCTCCACGTCATGCCACTCCAACTCCAATTCTAGGTAGATTTTGAGGGCGTTTAGGCACCTTTGAGTAGTTTGGGCACGACCTCTAAGCAACATTACGACGTGGGTTAAAGGGTTCTTATGGACGTCATTAAAAATCATTCATTCATTCCACTGTGTAGACTCACGCCTGATATTCACACCAAATCTTCTTTCAAATCGTGCCCTTATTCAGTCGAGACTGAATCTACAAATCACACCAACGGGCTGAGGTGATATTGATGATGAACCTGCGTCACTTTAGATCGAGGTTCCCTATGGTTAAAGATGACTTAGACGTCTCCTGCAAATGGAGTAGAGACTGCCTGAGGATGATGAGGAATATCTTCACACGTTGGAACAAAAAGGCCACGACTTTGACTTAGGCCCAAATAGGCCGTAGCATCCTCCAACCCAAGCATCTCAACCCCAAACTTTCCTGTGCTGTGGTAAGAATTCTTTCATTGTATATTGTATATTGTATACATACAATGATATATATTGTATATATATCATTTTTTTTTTATATATATTATTTCATCTCAACCCAAGCATATATTGTATATTGTATACATACAGTGATATATTGTATATATGTATCTTGCTTTTATTTTATTGTTTGTTTACTTTTTAATTGAAGAGTTGTTTTACTTTTGTATGTCGTTTTAATTTTGAAAAAATTCATCTATTATTTTGGTAATTCTTTTATTTTTACATTTTAATAAATATTATATATTTATATTTAATATCTAATAATTTTAATTTTATATAGTATTATTATTTTTTAAATATATGTTTGATTATGTTCTAGTTTTTAAGTATAAGGTCAATGTGAGTCTCTTTACCTTTTTATAAAATATCTTTGAGCATAATTATTTGTCGTATAATAGTTGTAATGACATTGAATAAGAGAGGTTATTTATGACATTGCTAGTTATGAAGTGTTCTTAATGCATTTAAATAAATTTATCATTCCTATGTGCGAGGAGAGAGAGTGGAGTATCTTTGTTATGATGGATGGGTTTTACATATACTATAATCTTAAAAATGAATTGCTACTTATAGGGATGTGTTCCATGGTAATTTTTGGTCAAAGATGTTGCAATTATGATTTTCTATTCTTGAAGTCATTAGTAATTTTGCACATTGGTGCATTAATTTTTTTTTTGTCATAACATAGATTTTGGTTGTTTTAGTTTTGAAAAATCATTTATGGTTTTTACTTCCTTATTATCTAAAAATTTGAATGTCTTGGATAGTTGTATTATAAGTGTATTTGTAAGTTAGCATTGTTATATTGCTAAAATGTTGTCAGATTGAGGGGAAAATTTAGATGTATTTATATAACATTTCTATTAGATTAATAGATGGTTTTCCTCTCTTTAATGATATAGGTTTTTCCAAATGAATTTTTCAAGGTACATCTAATGTGTTATGAAATATACTTAATGTGTTTGCTACTTTTATTGTTTCTATTACAAATTATATGTCTTTTCATGATATATAAATGGTTAATCACATGTAATTTTTATTGATGACTTAAATTTGTGTACTGTTTGTTAAAATTTAATTTCTAATAGTTTATTATGTCTTATTGACAACTATTATAATGCACTACTTATGTGATTCAATAGTTTTCAATTTGTACATAAAATGCGATTTCAACTATACAAAAAATTAATTGCAATGTGGTCAAACAGTATTGGATCCAAAATATGGTGAATGGAATTCATAAAATCCTAAACAAAATTTTGAACATACTAAAATACTCACTTCTAATAACAAATAATAAATTTACAAATATAATTATTAAAAAAAATCTGTTGATCACCAGTAACTAATCATTCTCATTTACAATAGAAAATAATCAATTTATAAAAATATTCTACTAGCATATATATATTATTTTAATAATATATATAAAATACGTTGAGATATATCTTCTAGAGGTGTCTATTGCACATCTTATGTGATAAAAATTATTAAAAATAGTCGGGTCAAAAGAAAGATATATATATATATATATATATATATATATATATATATATATATATATATATATATATATATGTGTGTGTGCTAGCAGGCTTGGAATTTGATGGTCTATTTGATTATTTTTTCAATTTTAGACTGTATATTACAACTTGAAAATTTATTAGACCATATAGTTTGACTTGCTATATTTTTATTAAATCGTAAAAAAATATTATAAGCAAAATATAATATAGTATTTTAATTTATAATATATATCATTTTATAATTTTTATTATAAAAAGATAAATTAATTTAGAATAGAATATAATTTTTTTGAATATTTTCTAATATGAATTTAGAAACTTTTGACATTTTATATTAGTTATCATTTTTATATTAATATATGTGATTTATAATATTAGTATAAAAATATATATTAATTTAGAATCTTTTCAAAATAGAATATAATTATTTTTAACTTTTAGAATATATTTAACAAGATTTGTTTCTAATATGAACTTAGAAACTTTTGTTAATTGCTAATTATATCTGTAGATTTTTATATTTATTACTAATAATTATCATTGTTTTCTAAAGATATTGTATTTATAAAAGATTTTATATAAAAATTTTAAATTAAATAACTTTTTTGATAGACATTTAAATGACCAAACCCTCATAAAATTTTCATATGAGTAGTAATTTTTCATAATGTTCTTTTCTAATTAATTTTTTAAATTTTAGAAACTTTCTTTTATGAGTAGTAATTTTTTAGATATTTTTTAATATCTTATCCTTATAAATAAATATTGTTTTTATAGATAAGATAATTTTAAAAGTATATATAAAAATGTCAAGAATATCTTTTTTTTTTTTAAATGTGAGGAATATCTTTTAATATTATTTTTAGTAGATAAGATTTATATATATATATCAAGAATATATATTTTTTTAAATGTGAGGAATATCTTTTTTAAAAAGATCTTGAATATTTTTTAGTTTTAAATATGTTAATTTAGAAACTTACTTTTATGATTTTGAATATATTTTAGTTTTAAATGTTAATTTACAAACTTACTTTTACATGAAATAGTAAATTTAGATTATTTCTTTTTTACTTACTTTCTTATTGTGATAACTTTTAAACAATTTTATTAAGTTAAAGATTTACCAAAAATTTAATAAATTAATTAAAAAAAACTACCACTACACGTCAATTTTTATTGAGGAATTTTTCTTTACACAACTTTAATGTCAAAGACGATAATATACCTCTCGAGGTAACTAAAAAATCATTTAAACATCAATAAATATAAAATTATAATACACATAATAACCACTATTATCACTTGTTCTTTAAAAAACATGCAACGTCCATGTCGAATGCAATATCCACTATTATATTTTTTAAATTAGTCAAGAAAACATTTGCCAATATACAACTCCGAGCAAATAAATTTAATGGCACTTAAAAAAAAAAATATTTCACACATTTTCATTCTGAAACAAAATTAAAAATTTCTAGTATTGAACACATTTGTGAAATAAATTAAGAGAAATTCTGCAAATCTTCTTTAAGCAAACGGCCAACAAAATACAGCATAAATTGGACAGGCTGACTAATTTTTGTGAACATTAGTTGAAATGTGACCGGAAAATGTTCAACCAAGACTGTTCTGCCAGTATTTATTAAATCACGCTTACGATTGATTTACAAATTAATAATGGCCAGCCAAACTTTAATGCAGAGTATTCAGAGATTTAAAGACTTGGTTTGTTGAGATATTCATTGGTATCCTCGCTCTAAGGAGTCGTTTTCTTTAGTTTTTTAAGATCATTTTATTGTCTTAACTTTAGCTCTACAATGAGAATTTATAGATATGATTTTGTCATTTCTTGGCTGGCTTTCCAGAGCTCCTTGGCTTTAGAACCATCTTTGGCTAAATCAGAAGTGCATTCTTCATTGCAATCTACGAAATATTTACCAGATATGTTCTGCAATTGCTCATGAACTGCGACATAGCAAGTTGTCGATGCAGCCTGTAAACAATGGATTGGAAATTCATATTAACTTCTCATGTCTGAAAAACATGTAAGACGACGACAAAATTATTGGAGATAGACAGGATAGAAAAGACTACTTGAGGAATTGATTTTAGAAGCTTCGATGTGAGGAAGAAAATCAAATCTGCAAAATTCCAAACAAATGGCTCTCTCCACGTTAATCTTGTTTCCTTTGCCACCATCAAACTGGAAAAAGAAAATAGAAGCTTCCATTGACAGAAATATGGAGTAACCTGTAATGCGTCCGTCGCAATCTCTTGTGATTCTTGTTCTTCCTATACCTGGATGAACAGAATTTGCCGTCACATTGGCCTTCATTTCCTACATTCCAATCAGAAACTGTGAGAACACCATTTGGTACTGATTATACCATCGAAATAAGACTGCAGGTTGTATACCTTGAGTCTCACGGCAAGTTCGTTTGTGTGTAGAATGTTTGCCAGTTTGGATTGAGCATATGCACGCCTAGCATGATAGCTGTACGAGTTTCAGGAATCAATAGTTAGTTGTAGATCAAAATTTTTAAAATGAAAGAGAGAAACACTGTTATGAATAGTGTCGGTTACTTTTTTGGATTGTTTAAATGGTCAAATTGAATTCCTTTCTTGCCAACCCATCTATGGATGGAAGATGAGACATTTACAATTCTTCCTTGAATGCCTGTTTCTTCAGCAGTCTGAATCATTTTGTTTAGCAGCAGCTTTGTTAAAAGAAAGTGACCTGGACATGAACAATGACCAGTTACTACAGACGAAGAGCTTGAACATATCTCTATAATGGTGGGATCTGCGAAGTGAAGTTCTAACATGCACCACTATAAAAACATATTATATAATAGTAAGATCCGCGAAGTGAAATTCTAACATGCACAATTATAAAAACATACCCAAATAATTTGTGGCGAAGGTCATCTCATAACCATCTTCCGATAATTGAAACTTATTGCAAAATTTACCAGCATTGTTTCTGTAAAATTCAGACAAAAAGAAACCTTCATTTTCATGAAAGAACACTTAGATTCAACTAATGAGAAATTTAGATATGAACTGATGATTTCAATGGGAGCTTACATAAGAATATTGAGCGGTAAACGCAGGCTCAAGAAGGCTGTGGCGAATCTTGTTATGGATGTAAAGGAGCTGAGATCGAGCTCCATCACTATAATTTCTGCTGTAGGAGTCTCTCTCTCAATAAGTGATTTTACATCATGAGCTGCTTTCAGGTTTCTTGCAGGTATTATCACTCTTGCTCCTCGCTTTGACAATACTCTGGCAGTTTCAGCACCAATACCAGAAGTAGCACCTTCACATATATAATGCAAACAATAAACACAAAATCCTTGGAGATTACGTAACAAAGTTTTCCCATGCAAAACTATAACAGAAGTGAGATGAATATATTTCCAAATCATCAGTGCTAAAAAACAATTACCGGTTATAATAGCAGTGAAAGAATTGAGGCAGCAGGCAGCAGTGACGTCTTCTGCAGTGGATTTAGAGCCAAAGCCGCTGGACCCTGGTGCTCCAATCAGGTACTTCATCATATCTAATGTCATCCTTGTGCAAGTATTTAAGGTATTTGGCAGTACCCAACTCTTCCTGACTAACCAAAGAACTACTTTCGCATGCCTATGGATTCTGCTCAGGACTCAAATAATTGAAAATCCTAGACTTGAAAACGCTGGAACCTGCTGAAGTAAGTTAAAATTTCATATAATATTCAATCCATGGCAACTGCAAGGCTGCAACAGAAACTTCCAATCGATACCTCAAATAACACCCTAACACACCCATATAATATCCCCATGTTTGGAATCGAGACGAAGCGTGAGTCTGTAAACTAATAATATCCAGCTGGAATGATAAGATTTTAAATTCCTTTTCAAGGCCAGATTGGGCGGCAGGCCTGAGTAGTCAATTTTCAGCCTCTGTATTGCACATGCATTATGATTTAAAAATGGGTAGGTTGGCAGAGCCGCTTAAATTAAATGTCAGGCACATTCCGGGAGTAAAACATGTGTTCCGTAGACTAGTACTAAAAGCAAATATTTATATCGTGTTGACTGTAGATCAGTACAGAAAGTAACAGTTAATCTACTTATACTTTGGCGGAGTAGCAGTCTAATTCAGAAGTTTATTCCTTCAATTTTTCAATCTTTAAGAGTAAACAACAAACAACAAGACACATTTGAAGATAAGACGTGTGTTCTGTATATGATACAAAAAGTAACAATTTATCTACTTATATTTTATTGACTGTATATTAATTCATAAGGCCATAATGGTAAAGTAAGTTTACTTCATAATGTGAGCAATCTAAGGTATGATATAAAGATGAGGTCAAGATCATGTTTTGGTGGAATGGATACTCTTCAGTCTTTAAGAGGTGTCAACATAGACTCTTACTATCATATTAGATAAAATGAGTTTATGGGCTCTAGGAAAATTCACCCCAACAAATTCACCTCCAATAATTCATGTCAACAATTCATCACCATGACAAATTCATCTCATGAAAAATTCACCAGCAATTCATGACGGTGATTTTCCACGAGATGAATTTGTTTGGCAATGAATTGTTGGAGGTGAATTAGTTTGGCGGTGAATAGTTGACGGTGAATTTTCCTAAAGTCAAGTTTACTAATGATATAAAAATATATGAAACTTTTATCTATCAAAAAATCACATTACATAATTCTTTATATAAAATTTATTAATTGCTCTCTACCATCCTGATGATGGATCATGGAATGTGATCTGAAACGCTAATACAAAAACTCCGACACAATCAAATCCAGAAACCTCAATAAACCACAGCATGAATTGTAAAAACTTGATATCATTAACATAATACATTATTACCAATAAAGATTAAATACTAACCACTGTAGAATCTGTACATTTTGTGGTGAATGGTTACCTCTGTCGGCCTTTTTCTGAACTGGATAACTACATAAAATTCATTGGTTGTTGGGCCAATGGTACATGATTCGAACGGTGCCCAATTCATTGAAGCGCAGGTGCAGAAAAGCCTATTCTTCGACAGTCCTCTATGTGTGTGCATGCAGGACACACGGGTAACCCGCCCTATCAAAGATTAAAAAATGGTCTCACGCGTGCTACGCCAGGCCCACGCTAAGATTCTTATCACAGGGGGCCCCGCCCCTCATTTTGCATGCACTCGTGCACAACAGGCTCCCCCCTCCTCTCCCTTTCTGTTGTACCTAAAGCCTTGTCATCCGCTGCATTCCACAACACATACATTACAATAGTCTACAATGATTTCGTACTGACAATTTAAGGGCTTTTCCAAATCCCAATCTTTTTATAGTCTCTTCATAATCGATGCAATACGCATCCACAGTGGCGAGATTTCCGTTAGTGGATCTCCCCATCCACTAACAATAGAAAACCATACTTGTGTTTGTCTCATTTTGTACTCATCCACTTATTTAAGTCTCACAGATAGTACCTACGAATATGAAATCTCCTTCACCTAATGATCTACTTTTGTGCATATTCTGTCGAATTATCTTGTGTATGGCTACTTTCGAGATAGTGGGGATTTACCAGTCTATGATGAGGTAATGGGGTGGCTGACAACATGGCCTCTGCCCCACTCTTGTCGGCGTGCTCTATCTTCATCGAATCCCACTTCAACTACCCATTACCTACTTTAACATTTCCTACAGGAAAAAACGTTACAGATTGAACAGTATCCCATGATTTTTGCTTCTGTTGTAATTCCTTTTTGCTGCTTTTTATCAATAAAAAAAAATATATCCAACCCATATCTACGGCCACTGCCACTAAATGTGCAGCATTTTTCTGGATCCATATCATCCAACCCATATTTTGCTGGACCCTTAAAACTATAAAATGTTTCAAACATTAGTAATTACTTAATGGGCAACTAATGCTGCTGGTGGAGTATAGGACAGGGAGACAGGCTAAAAAGCTTTCAGAAGCCTCTCCAACAAACATTAGTAATAATTGTTACAATATACCTCTGAACAAGGGAGCCCGTGACATGATAGGAATCATTAAACTGCTGCAGTTCTGCAACAGCAGCTCCTGGCAAGAACAAAAGCAGCTCTAGTGCTCTTGATGGAATCGTATTAAAATTACTATTGTAATAAGCAACTTTTGCAAGATAAGACAATTATGGTAGCCTGAAAAAGGTAGTAATCCGAAATGGAAAAGCAGAAATAGAATAGGTATCAACTAGACAAACATTAGACAGTCCGTGTTTTGATGGTGATTGTAAATAAGCTATAATCAAACATGTGATTATAGCTTACTATTCATGATGGTAGATCATGGAGTTCGATTTCAAATATCAATGAAAAAGATTCACACAATCAAATCCAAAAATATCTTTCGTGGATATCACTCTTGTGATTATGAACTTAATCTGATGGTAGGTAGGTACACAGTTAAAAAACTTGAGGCTGCACAGCTTCATTAATGGATTCTGATAAAAACAAAAACAGAAACAAATGATCTTCTTGCCGTACAATCCAATATGAAACTTGTTTATATGTTAAAACATATGGTGCACCATTAAGCATTAAGTGGGAATCCATATTAAGGCCATTAATTATGAAAATAAAAGCGTATTAAAGTTTCCACTATTTTCTGGAGTTACTGACTCTTGTCGTTTGCTTCAATTTTATTTTAAATGAACTCTAATAGATTAATGCTTATATTTAGTAAAAAATATTATATTATATTATTCAAGATGACATATGAGTGGCATTACAACGTAAAGAGGGCCAAGTTGGTGCAAATGAAAAGAAAAATTTGGACTACTTAAAATCCACAGTAAAAGGAAGACACCTACTGTCCACATTAAGTTTTGAAAATATATAGACAATATATAACAGGCCTGAATCTGAAATCTATAAATAAATTAGTATATTTATACTTAGAAAAGTTTATGTAAATTATAGGAGATATATTCAATTATTTTAATTTAATTTTATATTATTAATTTTTATTTTTATTTTCAAAATTACTTTTAGTTCATAGATTACATATAGTATGAGATTTGAGTCTGAAACAAGTCTCACAGTTACAAATCACTTTTGAGTTATGCGTGGAATTTGATGGTCTATTTGACCGTTCTTTCAATTTTAGACTGTATATTACATCTATAAAATTTATTAGACCGTTTAGTTTGACTTGCAAAATATAATATAGTATTTTAATTTATAATATATATCATTTTATAATACTTACTATATTTTTATTAAATCGTAAAAAAATATTATAAACAAAATATACTATAGTATTTTAATTTATAATATATATCATTTTATAATTTTTATTATAAAAAGATAAATTAAATTAGAATAGAATATAACTTTTTTGAATATTTTCTAATATGAATTTAGAAACTTTTGTCATTTTTTATAATAGTTTTCATTTTTTAATAATAATATATGTGATTTATAATATTATTATAAAAATATACTTTAATTTAGATTTTTTCAAAATAGAATATAATTATTTTTAACTTTAAGAATATATTTAACAAGATTTGTTTTTAATATGAACTTAGAAACTTTTGTTAATTGTTAATTATAATAGTATATTTTTATATTTATTACTAATAATTATCATTATTTTCTATTTTTTCAAGATATTGTATTTATAAAAGATTTTATATAAAAATTCATAAATTAAACAATTTTTTTGACAGGCATTTAAATGACCAAACTGTCATAAAATATAAAATTTGCACATGACAGATAGGGTGACCGTCAAATTCCACACCTGGTCATGAGAAAACAAGTTGTCATTTAATAGTAAAAGTCTCCAAAATTTTAGGTGAAAGCCTCCAAAATCTCACTTATCATCTAAAACCTAGATAAAAATTGATTTTCTAACAAGATGGGAACATTCTATTTCTATTTGAAATGTTTTTTTTTGTCAATTTGATGGAAATTTTCTTTTTTCATTTACATTGCTTTATGATTTTTAAATCCCCAAATATTTCAAGATCAATAATACTTAATTTCTTCAAGGAAAAAAATTAGATTTGTCTCGGTTTATTTCATTCCATTATTTAGCACTTATTATTAATTGTTTAATCCAACCACATACAACTAGAATTTGCATGGCATCCATACACACCCATGCACAAACACACACTCTCTAACATATTAACATACATATTGTTTTCTATGGGCATAATCTTGAACCCTTTTTTAGGAATACTTTTTACCTTGTTTCCATATGCATTATCTTTTATAAGTTAAACTATAAATAAGTATATTAAATAATAAAGGTGAACTATTTTTTTGTCATTTTTAAGGAATGATTTTATTAAGAGTTGGATTTTGAAAAATCAAAATTTATTTTCTTAATTGAAAATTAATATTTTATATTAAAATTACATTAATGATAAATAATAAATTTATTTTCAGGAAAAATCTTCATTAAATATTTAATAATATATTTTTGTAAATCTAAAATGTATAATTATAAAAACAATATGTTAACATTTGCATAATTTTAATAATTGATATTAATATATTTAATTTATATTTTGATTTTTTAATATATTATTAATATTTTTTATTTTATAAAAAATGTATTTTTAAATATTTTTAATAATATTATTAATAAAAAGATTAAAAATAATGAATATTATTAGTTGAATATATATATTTAGATAATATTATTTTATAAATATAAAATATACAATTATAAAATCAATATATGAATATTTACATAATTTTAATAGTTAATATTAATATATCATATCCTCTAATATTAAAAAAAAACATATTATTATATTTATTTAATCTTGAATATTTATGTTTTAATTTTTTATAATACATTAAATACTATAAATATAAGCTGCTATTATGCTTTATCCATAATAAGTCAATGTAACTATCATTTTGTTCCACTAGGCTATAATATAGGCATGTATATTAAATGATTATTATTAAAATTTTGCATTAATATGTTAATATTTACAAAATACATATAAATTGTATTTAATATGTAGCTTTCATTTCCTCCCATTAAAATAGAATATAAGCATGCAATATAGGAATTGATTATTATAAGTGTTGTATTTTTTATTTCATGTCTACAATAATTAGTTTATTAATTTAATTTAATCAAATATAGTGACTAAAGTATATGACCAAAATTTCTATTCTTAATTAAAATTTAATATTTTTTTATATTAATATAAAATTATTTTTAGCAAATATTTTTAATTAAATGTCTAATAATATTTTATACAATATTATTTTATAAATATAAAATGTATAATTACAAAATAATACAATATTCACTCTCTAAGTTTGCAAGAGTTTATTGATCAAACTACTACTAACCTACCTCTAAATTACTATAATGTGAATTGTCTATCAACTAAATTTACTTGTCTCACAACAAATACTTTTATTACAATGCTATAAAGGAAAGTACTTACCACTATGTGGCACTTGTTTTATTTACTAAAGAGTTTTAAGTCTATTAAATATAAGTGTTGAGACAATTAAGAAGGTTTTTTGGAAGCCCCATCTATGCCAAATGTGGCAATGTAAATATGAAGAAATCCTTTGATTATTATGGAAATAATAATAAAATAGCAACTACATTCATCAATGATAACCTTCTTTTTATTCCAAGAAATTTTTCATAGAAAATAGAAAAAGCATAGCACATGAGTGAATTCAAGGAAGATGTAAGAGATTATCGCACTCCTAAGTAGGTTATGTTGGTGATTAAAGTTGTTGGCCCCAAATCCCTAAGGCTTGATACTTTTCTAGGTGTTAGGGGTGTCAAACTTGGAAAATTACCACAAATCTATATTTAGGTTAGGCAGGTAAGGACCAATGATTGAGGTGGGTAAGACCCTCTTCACTTCTAGCTCTGCAATACCAAGGTAGTATTCCCTAAGATTCCAAATTGATGAATTGAAACACTACACAATACCTCACAACAAACTATACCCACTGCATAGTGTATCCCAATACTAGTGTCACAATATACCTATGTGCTAGTTTGGATAAGTAAGGTTGAGCATCTTTCTAATAGATAATCTACCATATAAGTATCTAAGAAAAAATTTATAATATACCCTTGTATTTTTTTTTATAATAAAAACCTGGTTATTTGGGTCCAGGAACTGCATAAAATACAACAAAGGCAAGAGTCACCAGAGACATAGAGCAAGTTGGGGTCAACCAAAAAAAGAGACTCACCACATTTTAGACAAAGCATGCTAACAGACCCTATCAAGACATATAGGGGCCTTCCCCTATGACAGTGGTATCAAGCGGATGGGCCTTAACATCATCTTGTATCAGCTTCAGTAGCTGTTGTGGATATATAATCTGCCACTTTACCTTATGAGAATCGCTCCTATTCATCAACTCGACCCCATAATTGGTAGTCCAATCTGCAACCTTATTTCCTTCTCTACCAATATGAGAGAAGGAAATCTCGGAGAAGGAGGCAGCAAGGTGTTTAATTTTATCAACAATGACTTTCAGTTTCCAATGGTGAGAGGAACCACCATTCATGCAGTCAATGATTAACTTTGAATTACCTTCGACCCATATTCTATTCCATTGATTATTAGTGGCAAGAGTGAGACCGGTCTAGAGAGCACGAGCCGAGCAGCCACATTATTTCAAGCAATTCCATAATCCTGTGAAAACCAACCAAGTGGCCAACCTTGAGCATCCCTAAAAATGTCCCCACCTCCAGCACATCCCAGGTTCCCTTTGGTAGCGCCATCAAAGTTAAGTTTTACCACATTGTCCCTTAGATGGCTCCAAAGACTATTCTTCCTTATACTATCAACTTTAGCCTTCTTCTGTCCCCCCATCCACCTGAAAGTGGGCCAAGCATTAGCCCATCTAGCCTTCTCCTCCATCACATACCAATCTTCCTTACTGTTAACCTCCCCCAATTCAGCTAAAGAGGCCTCAACGATGTCACAGATTCTATTTACCGGCCTACACTTATCTTGAAAAACTTTGCAGTTTCTCTCTAGCCAAATCTGCCACACAATGATAGCCGGGGCAGTAAGCCAGATTAAGCAAAGACCCAAACTACAAATTTTAAACCTCCATCCTTCAATGAGACTAGGAATGTTCTTGGGAAAAGGCCATGCCAATCCCCACTTTTGTAAGAACCATCCCCAAAGAGCCCCAATATATTTGTAATGTATGAATAAATGGTTGTTATCCTCTCCATTATTACAGCACAACACACACATTAAAGGTCCCCTGTGCCCCATGAGCTGAAGCCTATCCCATGTGAGAGCACGATAGTGCCAGGCCACCCAAAGAAAAGCATTGGCTTTAGGGAGCCCATACTTATTCCATATCAGAGTAGAAGCATGATCCTTCCTCTTGAGCCCCACTTGAACCATAGAGAGGTAGACATCCTTGATGGTAACACTACCAGAGTGGCTCAAATTACACACCCTTCTATCTTCTATGTTAGAGATGGGCCAACCCTCGATCTTGGCTTGCACCTCCATGCCAACCTCAGCTAGCATACCTCCCTCCTCCTCCAAAGAGATCCATTTGCATTCCTCAATCATGTAGTTCTTGCCTAAAGAACCTAGCCAAGGCTCCAACACATTAGCAAGAGGACGATACCTATCATATTCATAGAAGGTTGAATCTTCAACCCAACGATCCCTCCAAAATATTATTTTATCTCCCTTACCAATCTTCCATGAAGTATGTGGTATGATGAAATAGCAACAACTTCGAAGGAAATTCCAACATCCAGACCCCAACAGGAGAATATAGGAAGTGTCAAATAAATATTCTGGATTCCCCTCCAGATATTTTTCCTGCATAACCTTACTCCAAAGTCTGTCCCTCTCCTCATAAATTCTCCAGACAAGCTTGACCCCAAGGGCCATATTCATTTTCCTCAACTTTCTGATTCCCAATCCTCCAAAAGCTTTAGGGCAGCAAATGTCCTTCCACTTTACCAAGTTATATTTAAAAGAGGGGTCTGTACCTCTCCAAAGGAATAATCTTTGAGGAGCCTCAAGAATATTGGCCACTTTCCTCAAAATTTGGAAAATAGACATCACATAAAGAGGGACAACAGCCATGCAAGACTTGATCAATGTGATCTTGCCAGCCAAAGATAACCAACGACCTTTCCAGGAGGCCAGCTTATCTTGAACTTTGGTCACAACTTTACCCCATTCTATATCTGAAGTCATTTTATCAACCGAGGGCATGCCCAAGTAAGTGCCAGGAAGACGCTCCTCCTCAAAACCAAGGATTTGCTTGATCGCTAAAGTCTTAGCGCACAAATCTTTCAAAAAGTAGATCCTAGACTTAGAAGCATTGATTTTTTGCCCTACACCCTCTTCGTAGGAAGTCAAAATCTTCTTGAAACCCCTAGCCTCCCGAGAAATTGCCTCACCAAGTAGTAGAGTGTCATCTATGAACTAGAGGTGGGAGAGGTTAGCGACACTACCTGAAACTTGCAGCCCTTTTAAATGATTGTTGTTCACACCGTTTCTAAGGGCTCTTCCCAAAACTTCAGCAACAATCAGAAAGAGGAAGGGGGACAAAGGGTCTCCCTGCCTAAGACCGCTACCCACCAGAAATAATTTGGTAGGGGAACCATTGATAAGGATAGCGGCAGAAGTAGTTGATATACAGCTGAAGATCCAGCTGCACCAGTCCTCGCTGAAACTGAACTTCTTCATCACTTTGATGAGAAAATCCCATGAGATTTTGTCATATGTTGTATTCATATCGAGTTTTATGATCATGCCTTCCTTGTTCTTGGACTTGATGGAGTGAATAGTTTCATGGGATAAGACGATACCATTAAGGATTTGTCTACCTTGGAGAAACTCGCTCTGTTCCTCAGAGATGAAGCCTTCAATACATTTCTTGAGCCTGGTAGCCATTGCTTTGGATACAATCTTGTAAATCCTATTACATAGAGCGATTGGTCTCATATCAGCGAAATATTTTGGGGCATTGTTCTAGGAATCAAGGCCAAAAAAGTGGTGTTACATGCTCTGAAGGCAACCTTCTTCTTTCTGCACTCCTTAGCAGTAGCCCACACATCATTACTGACAATATCCCAAAATTTTTGAAAAAAACCAATCTGAACTCCATCAGGCCTAGGGGCCTTATCTGCACCCAAGGAAAAGGTGGCTGCCCGAATTTCCTCCAGGGAGAAGGCAACCATCAACATTTGGTTGTCATCCTCTTTCACAAGATTGGGGATGAGATTTAGCATATCTTCTTGAGCCTGAACATTCACTTCTTGATTATCACCCAGCAGATTGGAAAAAAAGTTGACCCCTTCCTTCTTCATCACTTCAATGTCTTCCACAATAGATCCATTTGGTAAGGTTATTTTAACAATCTTATTATGCTGCCTTGTCATCTTGGTAGTGAGGTGAAAGAATTTTGTGTTATTATCTCCATCTGTCAGCCATTTAACTCAAGATTTCTGCTTCTAGAATATCTCTTCCATTATGAGGATTCTATTGTACTCTTCCATAAGGAATTTCTCCCTATTTCTCCTGTCTTCATTAAAATCCCCATGGGAAATTTCAGACTATATGACTTTCAGCTTGTCTTCCACCTTACACTTGTTTTCAAAGAGATTTCCCATCACTTCTTTGTTCTTGGCTCGAGCCAACTTCTTAACTTCCTCCAATTTTTTGTATACAATGAAACATTTGTTACCCTTAACCTTCATTCCCCACCAA
Source organism: Sequoia sempervirens (assembly GCA_007258455.2). Taxonomy (NCBI): domain Eukaryota; kingdom Viridiplantae; phylum Streptophyta; class Pinopsida; order Cupressales; family Cupressaceae; genus Sequoia; species Sequoia sempervirens. The sequence continues at coordinate 684,570,903 of VDFB02270651.1, read as the reverse complement.
CCCGCAAGTGCCTCCTTGAAATCTTCATGCTCATACCAGAAGGCCTCCATTTTGAAGGGGATACCTCTAGGCTTGTGAGTCAAGAGTATACTTAATGAGATAGGCTAGTGATCTGACCCACAAAACTGGGAGACCTCAGAATGAAAGGAAATATTAGAGAGCAGCCATTCTGAATTAACCAGAAATCTATCCAATCTACATTTGATATTCTCTTCGAGCCTATTCTCCTATTACTCCAGGTAAACCATCTGGATTTTGGGATTATATCAGCCAGAGAAAGGTTGTCACACATCTTCCTAAACTCAAGAGAACCTGAGCTAGATAGAGGCCTACCACCAAACTTTTCTGAGGGGCTTAGGGTGGCATTGAAATCCCCAACAACAATTCAATTACCTTCTGAAGCCACTTCCTTGGATGACCTCAACTCATTCCAGCACATTACTCTGTTCATCACCGAATTCAGACCGTGAATATTTGTAAGTGTCAAATCATAATTTCCCCTCAAGTCCTTGAGTCAAATGGTCAAGATGTTATCAGAAGAGTGAGCCTTGAAACTGGTAAAATGAAATTTATTCCATAATATGGCAAGCCCACCAACTGTGCCATTAGCACCAACAACATAGCCATCTCCTATCCTCCAAAGCCCAGGGATCATATTTAGGAGACTATCCCTGTCTATCTTAGTTTCCTGCAAGCATACAACATCAGGGCACTCTATCTCTATTAGCCGCTTTACCAAACAACGTTTCTCTAGGCCGTTGAGGCCTCTTACATTCCAGCTTACAATCTTCATATCTTCTTGTTGGTTGGGAGGTGCTCGCCTCCTATTTTCACATATTTGGACAAGGAATCTTGAGTTCCTCTCACCACTTCCTCTAAAGCTTTCTGTTTTTCCTTGCTTACCTCTGATTTCCTACCTCTAGCATTATTGCTTCCGACATCCACAGACAGAGCCTTCTTATCACTGTTTCTTTTACCACTTTTAGTCACCATCTTCCAAGAGTTTTCCTTGTCATCATCAACCTCTGACCCTGCCGTTTCGTTGTCACAACCCATAGCAAGGTGACAGGAAGCTACCACGCCTATGTTGGCCCTGAACACGGGCATTGTAACCTGCTCAAGAGGAGCCCTTTCTAGCGATCCAACTTCAGCCCTAGGCTCTTCCCCCACATGAGTGATGTTAACCTCACTATTATTCTTTTTTCTTGCCTCCTCTGTGTCCCCCCTAGGCTAGATTTCTTCAAACCTAGATTCATTCCCTTGAACCTGTCCTAGCAAGGCCGATCAGAATGAATTAGGAGATTTGGCACCATCCCTCACTTCAAACCGATTGATGTCTGCATTATTCGCTGCTTTTGTGGTGTTGTCTCCTGGCTTCACCTGCTCACCGCACCCTTTGGCATAGTGGCCAATATTTCTGCATTTAAAGCATCTTAAGGGCAAGGATTCGTATTCTAGCTCCTGCATCCATACCCCAAAAATGGAAGAGAGTTTTATTGAGTGTTGGATGGGCTTACTCAAATCTATCTTGGTGCACAATCGAGTATAAGGAGGATATCCTCGGCTAGGAGCATGGCTAGAGGAGGAGATGAACTTGCCAACTGAGTTCCCAGTTAGCTTAAGAATATCCTCAGACCATAATTCATTGGGCATTTTGTACAGTCTGATTTAGAGAGGAACAACCCCAATTTTCTTAGTGTACGGGTTGAATCTTGGCTCCCACCTTTTTAAGTATAAGCCAGCGCTGCCGAAAAACCATGGTCCCCTTGCAAGGATACTCTCACGATTGGCTTCAGAATTGAAGATAACTTGAAAAAACCATAGGGCAAGGATGCTCACCTCAAGTTTGAATCCAAAACAGTTTTGACTTATCCATTGCTTAATCCTATCCATTGTTGGCCAGATGCGAATAACCTTTTCTATTAACACCTTCTTTTGTAATCAATCCACTTTAACCTTTAAAAGCACATCAGGGACGCACAGAATAAGGGCTTCCCTCATAACTTCAATGTTAACATTTCTAACAGACATTTTCACAATCTTCCTCTACTCAGCCTGGTGATTGATCTCTTCTCCTGCCTCAAAAAGAATTCATCCTATCTCCTATGAGTCCCCCAACCCTTCCTTTGTAATCTCCTTGATGATTCCCTCCTCGCCATCATCCGACTTGTCATCCTCTATTTCTTCCCTAACTCAGTTTCCCTGTGTAGTTTCGCTTAGCTTTCTTTTTGGTTAAGGATTAGGTTTAGTTTATGTGCTAAAAAAGAAAGTTTTGGTGCTACAACAATACATTTATGGTAGTGCTTATTGTCACTCATATTTAGTATCCATATTTTGTTGTGCTAGATGTGCCCTAAATCCGTGCCATGTAAAGAGTGTGAAAATGGGAAGCTTTATGAATGTGGGATATACCCTTGTATTTCTATACACTTAGTTATGATAGTAAAACACATATAAAGTAAAATTTTAAAGGTTTTTTACTTGATGTGCTTTGAGAGTGCTCACGCTGATAGGATAGAAAGCTAATTACAGGTCAATGCCTTTATCCATCAAGAAATAAAGTCTCTATATCAAACCATAGATCAATAATTGAAACAAGGTAATGACTTAATCAAGTCACCACAAAAGACTATGCCTTTCAAAATGCAAAAGCAAGCTAGGCTCTACACATTCACTTGGAAAGACAATAGATATTTGTAGAATATTAAGAGATTCTACTTAGTAATTTTCAAGCATACCCATACATTTCCTTCATTATATTAAAAATATACTATGCAAAAGCTTTGCATAGATTCTACAAACTTCTAGTTGAAAAACTAATCAATGATACATCTAAAATACATACAACAGATAAGGAGACACCTTGCTAAGGTTTATTCTACCGTTAATCACTCAATCTTCAATATTTACAAATGTTATTACAATCTTGTGATTAAACCTAGATCATTACAATACAAAATGGCATACCTAGAACTGAATATTGAAACCTAAGGTTTCCTGTAAATATCTATCTTTTGTTGGCTCTATAATTACTTCTCTAGAATAAGGTTTGAATAAAAAAATTCCTCCCTTAGAATGAGCACAAAAGTGTAATTTATACCTCTATAAGTTGTATAGGAGGAAGGGCCAATAACGGGGCTTGAAACCCTAACAAATCAAATGTAGACATGTGGACATCCAAATATGAGAAGAAATCACACCACACAAGTCTCAAACCCATGCCATGCCTCCACATTAATGAGAACACAAAAGTGGAATAAATCCCCATGAAATCCGTAGCAATCATGGCTAAGATTGAATCCCTAATAGAAAGGAGTCTTGAGAATCAAATCTGACAATTGAGAAAGTTGTTGCAGCATTAATGATGAAAATCGTGAATATCTCGTAGAGTGTCCAAAAGTCTGATTAGGTTTTGAAACCTTGATAGGATCCAAACAAAGAAAGAACTGGAGGGTGAGAGTGGAAATAGAAATCAGATTTGGACTATTAGGTTAAAAGTCTAAAAGTTCACAAAAATTTTGAAGTCCCAACAAGGAAGAAAATTGGGATGGGAGAGGAAAACTAATCAAGATCAGGAATCCTGATCGGACTTGGACATTTCAGTGCTTAAATCCAAAATTTTCATTGGGACCCAAAGTGTTATGTGACTTATTCCCCAAGAGAAAGGAAAAATATGAGATAATCCTTTAGAATTAAAAGGGAGATAGAAAAATAAAGGATATTATGATCCTTTAGTTAAAAGAGATTAGTAAAGAATATGTATAAAAAATCATTTAAAAGGTGGAAGAATAATTATTTATTTAAATAATTATTAAATGCAACCTTTGTGAAAGGGTGTGATGGTTTGCAAACCACCCCTTAAAGCTTATATAAAGCATTTATGTGATACTTGGAAAAGGAATGGAGAACATTCAAGAAGAGAAGAGAAAAGGAAAAGAGAAATCCAGAGGGAATAAAGGAGTGAAGGTTAGGGTCATTGGTTGGCATTGAGGAATTTGGAAAAGGGGCACATAATGTGTGTTCAACTCGAGGTATAGCATACACCTGAGAGTGTCTTGGCCAGGGTTGTGTTATTTATGTCATGAGGCCCATGCGGTAGGTTGGGTTCTACGAAAGAACCGGTTTCATCTAAAGGTGCCTCCTTGTCATGGATAGCCTAGGAATGTAACTATTCCTTTGAGTGTTGGATAGTATCCTATATGTGACTTACAAATGTGTTAACAAAATTTAATTGCAAACACTACTTTAAATGTTTAATTGATATATTTATTTGTGCAATATAGTTAATTTTTATTGTTTTAATAAAAATATATCTTGTTTATTGAGTAAATTGAAGACGTATTTAGATTTATCTATTTGGGAAATAGTTAGATTACATTTGGTATCAGAGCCTAACGATCAGGCCTTACTATCTTCAAAATTCTCTTTATCTTTAGAAATTTCATATTAATCAATATGTAAAATAATCCTTGTGTACCTAACATTATATAATTGTCAGGTAACCTTTAAAGCATAGGACTCGATTCTAAAAGACCTAACTTATAGCCTTTGTCCATATGCTAATTTGTATTTCTCTAATTATTCATTGACATTATTGAAAATGTTAGATCATATATGTGTTCATATTCAAATTCATATTTAAAAACTTATCTAAAGTTAATATTTCTTTGAGATCCTCTATTTATACATAGACTCAACTTAAGACACCATATCCATAGATTATTAATAAGATTTATATATATATATACATTCAAACCACCATAGACTATGAACCATCCACACTCCTTGGTATCCAAAGATGTGTACAAGAGTATATTGAATACCTCACCCTCATTGAAAGAAAACAATTGTAAAGGTTGAGACCGCTTGTATCAAGATTTATGCTCTAAAACATGGCATCCTATTCACACATGTTGTGACATGCACTATAAAGAAGTAGTTGTGTCGTAATGTTTGTGTGCAATAATTTATGTTGGAATAGAATTCTTCATCCATATCTTCTCTTCACAGCATTCCATCATAACCAAAGACAAACCCATGCACATACAATTGATAGCAATTGGTTTTATATAGACAAAGAAAGGAAATTAAGTGGGTGGAATATAGGAATCATGGAGTACGTGTAATGTGTGTTGAAGGAGACATTGAGGTTATATCCAGTGGTACATTTGTTGCACCAGCCAGAATCCACCAAAAAAAACTGTTGCTTCCACATGAACCCACAATACATTGCACAGTTGCAGGACACATCATTCCTATGAGAAGTGGGCTTATGATCAATATCTGAGCTAGTGGAAGAGATCCATCCTTATGGGATATTTGAGCCAACTATTATTATTTACAAATAGACCTATTTATTCTCCAAACAAAGGAGTTGTGAATACTTTTCAATACTATCATTACTAACCATTATTATTAGCGGCACAGTGCGATGTCCATGAGCATGCTCAGATATGTTGTAGAGTTGTCTATCCAACTGAGATAGATCAGAGAAGGGATAGGAGCTTTCTAAATACAACCCCTTGGAGACTCCTTTCCAAATATTCAATTATTGCAGACCTGTGTATAATGGAAGCTTTGGAATAGAGTATGTACATCCATCAAAGCATAATGCAAGGAGGTTTTTTTTTAATTGCAAGTGCCCTGGTAGGGGAGAAGCATCTAAGCTGAAACTTCTTAATTAGCTCTATTACTTTAACTGAAATATTTTACATTGCACGTTGGATTATTTATAAATTTGCAAATCTCGGTTTTACTTTTATAATAGGAACATCCATTTAAAAAACAAAGAGTAGAATTATTAGTGGTTTTATTCCTGCTACAAAAGAAATTGGTGGATTAGTATTTTATCGAAAGTATAATTCTTATTTTGAGTATTTATGTTGACTACTAGGTAGTCAGAAAGTACTTGTTATTCAGAAGCGATAAATCTACTGTCATACTTACAGAAATCCCATCAATATAGAAAATGTCAATCACATTTCAGGAATCGCAGCAGTCGACTAGACATCATATAAGTAGGTCATTTTGTGCAATAAACGACATCGACGGAATTTCAAAAAAGTATTTGAAATGATGTCTTGTGATAAATTTTGGAATGAGATGGAGGAACATAGAATTATACATGAGCTTAGATCGGCAATTTATAAGATTTATAAATATATCTAAGGGTAAAATTGATAAGTGATGGAATATCTAAGTGTTTTGGTAATCATATTGGCATCAATAAGGAGTCCACACTTCCTAATTTTGTTTGGGTTATATATTAATAAGTTAGAAGAGTCAAATAAAGCTGGTGGTGAGGGAGTTCAGCTTGTTAGATATGTAATAAGGTTATTCTTATATGTCGAGTAACTATGGCACTTATGAAAATTAAATCACATCCTTTCTTGAGAGTAATTTGTTTTCATACATTATAATGCACAAATTAGGTCATATCATGGAAATTCCAAGTATGATATCAAGAGTGTTATAATTCAAACTTCTTCTTCTTTTTTAAGTGTAACCTTGATAATCAACCCACATAAGTCCAACTATTTGATGGTTGATGAAGCCAATTTATACATCATAAGATCTCAAATAAACTTGAGAATAGATTTAGCAATATTAAAATCAATCTTCTATTTAGCTAGCATCCTCTTATACAAGGAAGTTGTCTTCATAATTAAGATAGTATCAAGTCAACTAGTTTTCGTTTGGTTTTTTATCTATTTTGAGAAAATAGTTTTCCCATGCTTGATATGTCTATTTAAAATCATTTCTTACACATATCTATTTTAAGTACATTGTGGGTCCATTACCCACAAGTTCTAAAAACATTTTCACATCATCAAATTTGGAAAATATTATCTTGTATTAGTTAAAATAACCCAATATTTTATATCACATAAATTTGGTTCTCTTAACCTTAAACATGGGGACATGTCATTTTTTTACAAGGGGAGAAACCGCCTCTAAATTTAAAAATACTCACTACTCTTTCATGATGTGAAAAAGGTTATGTATAGTTATACCATAGTTGTGGGTTAGATTGACCAAATATAATAAGTTTTTCATTTGATGATGTCCATTTGAAGATTCTATAGTTACAACAATACTAAAAGATGTAGTGAAGGCCTTGACTTGTCTTCACAAGTTATAATTCAATTATAGAGATCTCAAGCCTAATCACATTTTAGATAATAGTGGCATAGTCAAATTAAACAAACATTAGATTACATTTGGGAATGAAAAAGGGAAGCCCAACAAAATAATTCTTTATGGTCTTTTGGGATCACTATTGTAAAACTTTCCTATGGTGAACTTTCTTATAGGAAGAAAGATATAAAGAAAGAAGTTTTTGAATAAGTCTCATATCATGGAACATGGGCCTCAATGTGTCAAGAAGATTAAGAAAAATAAGGGATGAGCTAGCTATAGATACTGAGCACATTCTAGCTAATATAGTTTTTTATTTTATGTAGGTGTGCACTGTAGTTAAATTAAATGAAGGATTAATTCTAATATTTCTCTATGAAGTGCTCTATGCATGATAATTTACTATTGTTCTATTCATGTTAAGATGCCTAGAAAGACTACCATCTTTTACTCTATTGTACTTTTTTTAGGAAATAACACATTCAACCCACAATCATATTCTATTTCCTACATAACCCCATGAGAAATAAACATGCATACAAGTAACCATAATGCATAGATCAAATAGACAAGCCACAAGATAACACAAGATATACTTTGAAAAAACCCTCAAGAAGGAAAAACCTAGCCTCCAAAAGCATTCATACTCCATATTATTCAGCAATAAAGCAATACAAGAGTTACAATGAATACCTTTGAAGAATCAAGCCTTCCAATGCATCCTCATGTGTCCAAGCATGAATCCACACATCCCATGCCATGATTCACATATGCACTCCTCAAAAAGACTCAATAATGACAAGCCACTCACCCAACCAACCTTAACCACTAAGCATGTGCTCGCTTTTATAGATTCAAACTCACATAAATACAACCAAGTGGTAAGATAAAACCATGTGAATACAAAACCACTAACCCCTTATTTAATATTGGGTACTAAGTTTTCACTTTATTTAATGTTTCCCCAATATTAAATTATTATCACATGTTTCCCACATATTAAATAATCATACAATGTTACAATACAACATAAAGTGCCCCCCAAATAATTACCTAGTTTGATTAACCACACCACATAGGTGCATCACAACTAAATAATTATTTAATTTCAAGATTATTTAATATATAAAATTATGTAATGGTGTACAACACCATATCCCAACATTCTCCCACTTGTTGTATATATTGCATAAGGGATCAATCAATGAAATAAATCATTATATCCATACATGAAACCACATGAAACTGTAACATGCTCTTGTGCTCCATCAAGATACCTACAATAAAACCAAAGTGACCACCATCTCAAGCAAGAACTCCTCTCATCCTCCAATGTGCCACTTATGGAAGAAAATGAACATGCACCAATCCAACAACACAATTATCAAATCCAAGTGATAACAAAGGCTCTAAACAACTTGTTTTCAAAAAAAAATCCACATGATCAAAAATAGCATCCACAACACATGATAATACATCCAACCATCCATACCTCCTAGGTATCAAATTATACATTAGTAAACTCATGCCAAGAACATATGCAACCCATAAACTTCAATCACAAGCTCCCTGTATCAAATCTGTCAATGAAGAACATACATAGATCCAAGAACTCACACTGTATAGGTAATGTCAAAGCATATCAAGTCTACCAATGAACACTATACCAATGTGTGATAAATGATCAACAATGAAGTACCAAGAACAATAACAATGATCCACACATGCAACCCAAATAGTTGCATAATCTCTCACAACATGTTGCCACCATCCTCCCAAATCATATAAACATGAACCTCTGGGAAGGAACCATGAAGAGAGAAAATATGTAAACCATAACATTTCCTTTTACCAACACCTCAAAAGTGCAATGTTGTGTCAAGAATTATCTACTAATAACTCCAAATGAGAAGCCTCAACAACACCCAAAATAATGTTCAATCTCTTAGATCAAACAACATATGAATCATGTAAATGCCAACATGGATGTAAGCCTCTCTAATCAAGAAGATCAAACTCATCCTATAAACCATCTCCAAAAATCCTCATCAATGAATGATAACATAGACTCAAATGCACAAGGAGATAACCATGCTATAACATCCTTCAAATGAATCCTCTAGAACTAACTATCCATATCCATGAAAGATAAAGCAACATAAACTCATGCTAAAAAATCCTCAAATGAGTCTCCCAAATCAAACACCATGACTTAATGCAATCCCATTAGAAATCAAAGCACAAAACATAACACATTTGAAATAAATAATGGGAAATACCTCTCAAATGATAAATTGTCAAGTAGACCAAGAGTGGGGAATGTGAATGCTCCTTTGGGATAACCAAGCCATCATGACTCACTCCAAGAATAGTCTCCTCTATCGGTCCATCATTAACTCACGTCCATACCTAGGTGAAAGTTCCTCGATCTTCCTATTGAAACCTATAAAGAGTAACTATCTCAAGAAAATGTCTCTAATCCAAAGGGGTGATCCCACAATACTGGTTTACAATTTTTTGGCCAAACTGGACACTAAATTGATTTTTTCTAACTAAATCTTCACTTTCGGGCACCTATAGTGGCTAAACCGTGAGAAATTTGAAGATGATGCAAACTAGTTATTTGTGACATTTTGTCTGTAGATTGTAAATATATTTTTTTACAATTTTTTGGAATCAGATTACACTTCTTTTTCTATCTCCTTCGAAAACTAGTTTTTTTTCAGTAAACGCCATTTTTAAGGAGTAATGCTCACCATATAAAACATAAAAAAATTTAAAGAAGGATAAAATTCTAATTTTTGTGAATTTAGATTTGTAAGTACGATATCTAACCCTTTCATTTGGTTTCATAGTGTTTTATTGAATATTTTTTCTTTAATCAAGTTTTGAAGTCAAACCAATTACAATTCAGACATAGGCGGACCGTATACATCATAACTTTTTTTATATGTATCAAAATTACTTTTTTCACTGGATCAAGGACATTAATAGCTAGCCTACACACATATTTTTAAGAATTTTATTTTAGTAATCTGTTATTTTCCACATGTGCAAAACAAAGAGCTTGATTTTTAGTAAAAATCCTATGTTTAATCAAGCTGAAAAAACAAATACATAATAAAACCAAAACATATTAAAATTATATTTGATAGATAGTTTGTTCTAAGGACTACCATCATCCAACTAGGTCTATGAAGTCTCTTCCATTTTCATCCTCAACTCGAGCTTTGAAGGGAAAAATTCTAGAGAAATTTGGTGCCAGAGGGGGAGAAGGGGGGAAAAGGGGGGTTCAAATGAACCTAGGTTTGAGTGAACCCCCTTTCCACAAAGTTTCCCTTTTTTTTAATTCCAAGAAATGTGGAATATGGTGGGAACCAATATTTAATAGGTTCACTTGAAGGGGGGTTCGCTCAAACTGAAAGTTTGTTCAAACCCCCAAAAACCAAAAAATTTTCCATGGGGGCAATTTTTGCAAATTTCCTTCCTCAATGGAATTGTAAACCAGTTTTGTGGGTTTACCCTAAGAGAAATATAGCCTAACCTAAATCTCCAAGTATCTGTGAGCACCTGTAACTAGTCAATACATGCCAAACTCCAAATTCAACACAGCACTATCATCAAGTAATCAAACAAATTATCAATGTACTCAATACCAAGAGAACTACCAAAATCAATGTGTAAACAAAGATTTTGGCACCCTGGGGTTTTTCTAGCCCTTCTAGGGTTTTTCACCTAAAAGGGGAAAGATGGAACAAAATTCAATGTAAACATTGAAAGATTGATGTAATATGGATGCAATATGCCTAAATGAGATGATCTAAATGCATAAGATTGATAAAATAGATCACTAATTGAATGAAAACTAAGAAATGCAAAGTGTTTGGAAACATAATGTTGTATGAAAAATACAAGTAGAAAGATGAATAGAAATGCAAGTGAAACAAAACAGAAAGTTGTAAAACAGAATGTTTGCACCTATAAACTTGATGAAGATTGGAAATGATTGAGAAACTGGAAATTTTGACATTTTTACTGACTGGGACTCATTCGCCAACTTGGGCGAATTAGTCCTTTTTCCATTTTTTGAAAATTAGAGTTTCAAATCTACACTGTCACCTGCACTGCACTTCCAGACTGAATCCTGAATTTGAATCTTTGAAAACACCTATAAAAAAGAATATAATTTGTTTTCTAATGGGGGTTTTCCTTGGTCAAACCCCTAATTTGGTAATTAAACCTTGGGTGGATAATGAAATCTACATAAAACCATAGCCCTAAGTGTGTCTAAGACTAGGAAAATCTAAAGTAAAACAAAACCCTATTCTAATGTGCTAGAAGAAGATGTTTAAATAGAGCTTTCAATGATGTAAGACTTCAATCTAAGAAACCCTACAACATTCCAAATGAATATTAATGACATACAAACCTTAAACATGAAGATAGAGAGAAAATGGAAGATGGAATCACTTTGAAAACAAGTCTTTAGGCTTGATTTGATGACTAGTTGCATCTCCTCAACCTAGGTTTCTCCATGATTCTCCATAGGCATCCATAATCAACTCCTTGCAATTTAGAATCTTGAATAGGAAGTGAGCTTGAAGACTTGCGAAAACCCTATCTTGTTGTCCTAAAGCTTCAACTTTGTTGTAGAATCTTGACTAATGAATCTCCTTGTGAAAGATTTTCAATACTTGACTTTTGAATTTTCTTGGTAAAAATGACTAGATGATGTGAAAAATGACCTAAAAACACATATTTATAGGCATCAATACCTAATTGCTCATTATTTAGACCTAAGAGGCTGACATCCATTGAAAAATTGAGTTAAGTTGGTGGGTTTCCTGCTTAAAATTGAAAATTCCCCCAAAAGGGACTCATTCACCAGCCTTGGCGAATGGTCCCACCAGAGGGGACTCATTCGCCCAAGGTGGCGAATGGGTCCCACATGAGGTTTTCGAAGGTGGATTTTTGAGATATGAATGATTTAAGCATTATTTTTTGGGATTTGTATGATTCTTGAGTGAAATGGGCCTCTAGATAAAAAATAATGAGCATTAGGGGCCTATAAATGCAGTTTTTAAGAGGTGATTGGTGCAAGGGTGTCTAAAATAAGACCAAATTAGGCCACAAATTGTACTTTCTACAAAGGAGTACAATTTTTGTGTCCACAGTTAGCCCCTACTTTATCACCCATATGAATCTATGTGCATATTTAAGCTAAAGGACTCTAAACAGTATACTTTATTGCATAAAAGGATACTCATTCAAAAGATGGGAGAATGAAGCCCCTAGTGTAGTTATCTGCAAAACCACAACATTAGGAACTGCATCCTGCAACACGAATTTGTTATTTGTCCAAAAATATTTTTATCTAACTTCTAGAAATCAAATTTGAGGGTAGATAGATGCGCCCCCTTGATTCCTCTTGCTTTACAGAGGTGGAATCAAGGTAGCAAACTAGCCACATCGAATAAGGAATATCATATCGTAGGATATTTCCAAGTACCATGCCACATAATGATAGACAATTGATGATGTCAAGTGCGAAATCATGATTCCAACGCATCAAATGGCATTGAATTAATGGAGTTCCCTAGCACCTGTTATGGTGTTTTGAAGAAAAAGTACTTTATTAACTTGTAAGATAGGAATAACCCTAATTTTATACATAAGAGTAAAAAAGGATTAAAAGAGTTAAAATAGGTAAAAGGGGAGTAATTTGTCACTTACTATTTCATTTACCTTCTTGTAGTGTGAGAGTGATGAGTGAGATGAAAATATGCCGAGTGGATGAGATTACAAGTCTTCACGACTGGATGTGCTTCGAGACCAGGTGGCACATGGTGAGTAGCATCATGAGGTGAGTCAATTCTACAACCTTCGCTTAGTGTTTTTGCAGTGATTTAATGATTTTTAATGCATTTATAGGTTAATTTAGGATCTTGGAAATTTTTTTGCAAAGTGTCCCCTTTCTTCACAAAGTGTCCCATTTGTTTGCAAAGTGTCACGTTTATTCTCAGTGTCCCATTTCTTCACAAAGTGTCTCGTTTCTTTGTGAAGTGTCCCAAAAGGTTTCTAAAGTGTCTAGGGCCTTTAGGAAAGCACACTAGAAGAACTTTAGTACACTTTCATGATGAATAATGTAAAAATTAAAGATATTAGATGAGTTTTAGACAATATTGTTGTGATTTTGATAGGTACCCGCCCATTTGCGGCAGCGACTAGGGGGCAGACAGTTGAGATTTTTGAGAGACCTAGCCCCAACACTATCAGCAGAGGAGGCAAACTACCTTTAAGCCATAGGAATCTATTGGGCGTACCTCATGCCTCCCATGAGGTACCACGATGCTATGTTGATGGCTCTTTGTGAGCGTTGGGACGTGGATACATGCACATTTCATCTCGTGACAGGGGAGATGATGATTACCTTAGAGGATGTACACCGTATTCTCCAAGTTCCTATTAAGGGAGAATGGGTGCACTTCCGAGGAGATTGGTCATTTCACCAGCAAAAGGCCGACATGCAGTACTGCCTTGACAGGCCAATACATGATGAGTGTGTGAGGGAAAAAATTGAGCTACCAATGCTACTATATTCACGAGCCCTAGTGGTGAGATAGATCATGATGCACACGATGGAACTAGTACTCAATCCAGATGGACAAGTGGAACACCTTGATGGAGGATTAGTTCACTTGATTCGTGGGATGGCAGAGCACAGTTTGGTCTATGCTTGGGGACATTGTATCCTGGCACATCTGTATTATGATCTGGGTTGATTTTTTTTCAAGAGATAGACAGTATGGTGCATTGCATGCTTTTGCAGGTTTGGTTCCTTGAGCATATTACATGCACCAAGCCCATTGGTTTCCCATGTGCTATAGTCATAGGGTATCCTCAAGCCTTCAGCTATCCACTATAGCACTTATGGAAGTATGGAGACTTGCATTTTTGGAGAGTGAGAATTGACTTACTGGAGAAGGACAAAATCCTTTGGAGACCTTATCAGCTGATACTACAATGGCCAGATCCCACGGGACAGTTGAGGAGGATGCAACTAGATAGATTTTTTTCTAGTTAGCATGACTATGTAGTACATCCCTTCTATTATGGTTGAGTCATGCGACAGTTTGGACAAGTTCAGACACCACCAAGGGCCTGCCCTTCTATCAGGAGATCAGTGCAGAGTTCCCATAGAGCAGGTGATATGGTACGACTCACTATAGAGCATGTTGCCCAAAGTGACTCTGATTTCTCAGATCATGATCAACCTTTATTCTTTGGCATTGATGGCGTCAGTAGCATAAGCGAGTATGAGGAGTGGTGGATAGTGGCATGACCAACTCTTGTATTTCTGATGGATGTCCCTATAGGTGATGCAGGACCAGTGCCAGATGAGGGAGATGAGGTAGAGGATAGGGCCGAGGAGGTACGATATAGGGCTACAGACATATTCACTGATTTGATAGATGATGAGTATGATGAAGATGCAGATCTTGACTATGATGGCTAGGACAGAGGAGAAGAGGATGGTGAGGAGGAGCCACCCTTGAGTGAGAGTGATGAGACAATAGCTGGGGATCGACACGAGTGGGGAGATCCCTCTCCCATCCATAGGACGAGATCATGAGCTATAGTTGTAGTAAGCACCAATACTCATAGTCATGGAGAGGCTAGCATGTCCTCCATGCCCCTTACACAAGATGATGATATTGTTCATCCTACCAGAGATATAGGTGATGAGGCTTGATTTTATGCATGCATTTTAGTGCTTATTCTCTTTATATATATGTCATGATGATGTGTACTGATTGTGGATTGTTTCTACCTTGCAAGAGTGACGAGAGACTTGCGAGAGTTATACCGTCAGGTGGCTACAGAGATAGTTCCTGCATCCATTGACGAGGAGGAGATGGACCCAAATTATGTGCCCCCACCGATCATGGAGGAGAATCCAAAGTCACTTAGACCATTCACGAGGCTACGGGTAGCATATGAGTGTCAGGAGACAACTCTGCCAAGATGAGACTACATGATAGTCATCCCAGACTCTAGCAAGGGTGGAGAGACTACAGGAAGAGGTATCATAGTTACAGACAGAGAGGGAGCAGATAGCAAGGGAGCATCAGGTAGCCCTTGGATGGATATAGGGCCTAGATTTTGCACTCAGGTTCAACAGATCGCGGTCACAATCACATACGACCCTCTCCTTATGTTCTGCTACCGGATCACGAGCACTAGAGCTCGAGGGATCTAGTTCCCATAAACCTTAGTGATATTGTATATTGTGATGATATGTACATAAAACTTTGGAGATATATATATATATATATACATGAGCATGTTTGTTGTTTTATTACTTATCTTAATGTGTTTTAATGTTAAATGACAACGTGATTAATTAAATGACCTTGGTAAGATTACTTTAATTAATGTCTTCATGATTTAACAAAGTTTATGTGATATAAGTAAAACTAATTGCAGTTTCTTTTAGATATAACATAATGATTAGGTATGTTATGGGGTGATCCCACAATAGTGGTTTACAATTTTTGGCCAAACTGGACACTGAATTTTTTTTTTTAACTAAATCTTCACATTCAAGCATCTATAGTAGTTAAACTATAAGGAATTTGAAGATGATGCAAACTAGAGTCTCGTCACATTTTGTCTGTAGATTCTAAAAATATTTTTTTTCAAAAATTTTGGAATTAGATTGTAGTTCTTTTTCCATCTCCAACAAAAACTGGTTTTTTTCATAAAACAACATTTTGAAAAAGTGGCGCAGACCGAATAAAGCACAACTTTGACTGTATGTATCAAATTTCTTTTTTTTTTTGGATCAAGGACTCCAATATCTAGTGCACTCATATTTAAAAAAAAAAAATGATAATATTATATTTTTCCACATGTGCAGAACAGAGAGTTTCGTTTTCAGTGAAAAACCTATATTTAATAAAACTTAAAAAACAAATAGATAATAAAATCAAAACATATTAAAATTATATTCGTTGGATAACTCATTTTGAGAGAAACCTTATACCAATTGGGTTTCTGAAATCTCCTCCATTTTCATTCTCAAATCAAGCTTCGGAGTAAAAAAATTTGAGCAATTTTGGTGCCTAGGAGGGTGGAGGTGAAAATAAGGGGGTTTGGTCGAACAAAAATAAAATGTTCGGTTGAATGGGGGTTCGACCGAACAAAGGTTCGACCAAACCCATTTCAAATATAATAAAAAAAATAGATTTAAAGGGGGTTTGGCCGAACATGCTAAAGGTGTTCGGTCGAACCCCCTCTATTTAATATATATTTCTTTGTTTTGCCCGTTGTATTTTATAATATTTAATATTAATATAAATGCAAATTATATTCTTTTTAAATTATAATATATAATATACTTATTATTACAATATGTTATAATAATTATATATTATTATTATAATATATAATATACTTATTATTACAATATATTTTAATAATTATATTATTATAATATTAAAATTATTTAATTAAAAACTATATATATTAGAAATGGTTGGAAAGCATTTTGGGGTGAGTTTTGGGTTGGGTAGTTTACTTGAGTGCAGGAATGATTCAAACAAAAGGGTTTTTTGAGATCCCATCTAACAATATTGGAATGGCACAGCCTTGTTTCGTTGCCCCTCAGCCAAAGTCTAATATGAATGAACATCTACAGCTCTACACCCAAGCTCTCCTTAACGCTAGTAGGTGTTCTCTTCAACTAGAAATCATAACAACATGAGTATTGATGTGGAAATTCCTATTAATTTGATTTGCTTAGGGGCATTTTGTTTGTTTATAGATATAAGTAAATATATATTTATGATAAAAATCGTTAGACAAACAAGTAGCTTGGAAGGAAAAGGAGTCATGTTTGGCAGCAACGGTGGAGAGTCTCAGCTTGGGATCTACAGAGAGATGAAGAGCATGAGAGCAGGTCCAGAGGTAGTGAAAACATGGAAGAGAATGAATCTGGTGAAGAGCAAGAAGATAACTATCCCAAAAACAAGCGCTATCACATGCATACTCCTCAGCAAATTCAAGAGATGGAAGCATATGCCCTTTTTTCACTAAACAATTCAATACTTGTCATCTATTAAGAATTGAACTATTTCTAACTTTATTTTTATTTTGGGTTAGCTATAGGCTTTTCAAAGAGTGCCCTCACCTGAATGAGAAGCAAAGGCAGCTTCTGAGTAAGCAATTGGGGCTTGCACCATGCTAGATTAAGTTTGGTTCTAGAATCGGTGAACCCAGATGAAAGTATGTCCAGGGATTAACAAAATGACCGGAAATTTGTAGTAATCTTGCAAAATTGATGAATTTTAGGGTTTCATGCTTTATTACATAATTTTTTCTAATCATGGCTTTTCAAATCTTGGATTTTCAGGCTCAACATAAGTGTCATGAAAACACTCTCCTTAAGCAGGATAACGAGAAGCTTCGCTTGGAGAACATGGAAATTAAATAAGCCATGAGAAATCCCATATGCACCAGCTATGGAGCACCTATTGTTATTGTAGAAGTCAATCTTCAAGAGCAGCAACTACATATCGAGAATATTCTGTTGAAAGATAAGGTTTGTTTGCACAACCTAATTAATTTGATGATGCATATTCCAAATTTTTGTATTCTCAAAATGTAAATTGTGGTTAAAAGGATTATGAGTCACTCCTTTTTTAGTTATTCCTATTCTGATTCTAATGTATTTACAACCCTATGAACCTCCTAGATTTTATTTTCTCTAGAAATCTTTTTGGTGCAGTGATTTTCCCATAATGATGAAATTGCTTCATATCATATACTATATAAGATTTAGAGACCCAGAAGGTTATTTTATTCTAATGCTTTAAATCACCTGAGCAATGAAGTTGAAGATTTGTTAGCTTTGTGCTTATGGGTATTCTTTAACTATTCTTAAGTTTTTTTTAATGGGCCTGCATGTATTTTTTCAGTTGGAGAGAATGGTAGGTATGGCTGGAAAATTTTACAGAAGGCCCATATCATTGACTTGAGAGAGAGATATGGAGGGAATGGGAGAGACTTGAGAGAGAGAGGGGGGGAGTGGGAGAGAGATAAAGGGTATGGGGTACTAGGGTTTAAGCGTTAATGGTAGAGGAGAGAGAGGGAGAGTGGGTAGGAGGGAGAGACTTGAGAGAGAGAGGGGGGAGTGGGAGAGAGATAGAGGGTAGGGGGTACAAGGGTTTAGGGTTTAAGGGTTAAGGCTAGGGGAGAGAGGGAAGGGGTAGGAGGGAAAGTTGAGAGAGGGTGGGAGAGAGATAAAGGTAGAGTTGTACAGGGTTTAAGGGTTAAGGGTAGGGGAGAGAGGAGAGGTGGTAGGAGGAAATTAAGAAGAGGGTGGGAGAGATAAAGGGTAGGGTTTGAGGTTAAGGGTAGAGAGAGGGAGAGGGGTAGGAGGGAGACTTGAGATGAAGGGGTGGGAGAGGAAATAAAGGGTAGAATTTTGGTTAAGGGTTTTAGGGTTAGGGTGGGGGATGAGGGAGAGGGGGCAGGAGGGAGACTTGAGAGGGTGAGGTGGAGAGAGATAAGGCACAGGAATTTTAGGTTTAGGGTTTAAGGTTAAGGTAGAGGGAGAGAGGGAGGGTAGGAGGAGACTTGAGAGAGTGGGGAGAAATAAAGGTAGGGGTACAAGGGTTTAGGGTTCTAAGGGTTGAAGTGGGGGAGGGAGGGAGGTAGGAGGGAGGGCTTGAGAGAGAGAGAGACATGGGGAGTGGGAGAGAGATAAAGGGTAGTGGGTGTACAAGGGTTTGGGGTTTAAGGGTTAAGCATATAGGAGAGAGAGGGAGAGTGGGTAGGAGGGAGAGACTTTCAAGAGAGAGATGGGGGAGTGGGAGAGATAAAGGGTAGAGGTACAAGGGTTTAGGGTTTAAGGGTTAAGCGTACAGGAGAGAGAGGGAGAGTGGGTAGGAGGGAGACTTGAGAGAGAGGGAGGTGGGAGAGATAAAGTCGTGGTACAAGGGTTGAGTTAAGGGTAGAGGGAGAGAGAGAGGGAGAGGGTAGGAGGAGAGGTTGAGAGAGAGGGGGTGGGAGAGAGATAAAGGGTGGGGGGTACCTGAGGTTTTAGGGTTTAAGGTTAGAGGTAGAAGGGAGAGGAGAGGGTGGGAGGGAGACTTGGAGAGAGGGAGTGGGAGAGAGATAAAGGGTAGAATTGCAAAGTTTAAGGTTAAGGGTAGAGGAGAGAGGGAGGGGTAGGGGAGACTTGAGAGAGGGGGAGTGTGATAGAGATAAAGTGCAGGTACAAGGGTTTAGGGTTTAAGGGTTAAGGGTATAGGAGAGAGAGGAAGAGTGGGTATGAGGGAGAGACTTTCAACAGAGAGAGGGGAGGAGTGGGAGAAAGATAGAGGGTAGGGGGTACAAGGGTTTAGGGTTATAGGGTTAAAGGTTTAAGGGTTAGGGTTTATTTTTTTATTTGCATTGTTTTATGTTTTATATATGTGTACAATAATTTTATAATTAGATAATACTTAATTTTAAAATTTACATAATTGCCCATGGAATAATTCGATGGAACAAATTATATAAGTTGTATATAATTGTATATAAGATTCTTGAACTTAAGAATTCCATGAAACAAATATAAGTTGTATATAATTGTAATTTAGAAAAAAATGATTTTAAAAAACTTCACCAGTTTCAAATAAGGATTGAAAGCATATATATGGGTTTACATGCAACCAAAAAAAGTGAGAGATGATGCTATCAAAGATTCTTGAACTTAAGAATTTTCCATGGAACAAATATGTACATATAATTGTAATTTACACAAAATGATTTACAGCTATGTACAAGTTACTAAAGTTCTCACTTGAACATTTATAGAGTTACAAGTGCACTTGAAAACCATGGATATAATCTAAGTCAAAGATTTTGGTTCAGCCCGCTCTTCAATAACATGTAGAATTTTTTTATGATCATCACTATCTAGTCTCCATTTTCTTGACCACATGCATGTGGAACTGCATGAAGATGTAGGGCGGTAGCAATTATTAAGTGACTATATTGATATACCTTGTTATCAGGTTGATAGTCAACAAAATGAATCCCATGCTGAACAACTTTGACTTGTTTTAGATATGTCCCTTGCACTACAACATAACCTACATGGTAAACATGAACCTAAGGTAAGACATATGAACGTGTGCAACATTTTCGTGCTCAAGGTTTGTACACTATATATTTAATGTTTATTATGTAATGTGCACATGTGAATTCAATGTATATAAAATTTTTAATTCAAACTCACCTGTGGGAAATGACATTCCATCACTTGTTTCAGGTTGTGTTAGCTTATTCCTCTCTTTTGTGCAATGCAATAACTAATAGCTAACACCTTCGATGTTTCCAGGCTCTACTATGACTGCAAAAACATCTCCTGTACACCAAATTTACACAAAAAAATTCTTAAAAAATTAGAAATGTCTCTAAAGATCATTAACTAGATATATATAATATTTAAATTATTGAAAACTTACACATGTACCTTTTCTAACCAATCCTGAAATATGGTCACAATCAATTGAAATCAAAGGAATATCTTAAATCTTTCTTCCTCATTTTCATCATATGTATCCAAAACAACTAGTGGCACCATATCCCATTTACCAACATATCCAAGTTCTTGATTGTTGCATGCATAATTAGAGTTTCCCGTAATGCACTTAGTGCAAAAACAAGAGTAATCCCTTGTGTCTAATGTCCATCCATGGCGACTATCTGAACTCCTAACACAATGCAAAGATCTTGTTTTTTCTACCCTCTTGCATCCATGCATCGATCTTCCGTCCACACCTAGATACATGTACAACAAAAAACTTATGTGAACAAATATGTATATATATATATAAATTTTAACTTTAAATAAATTCAAATTTTTGATTTAATGTAATTTATACATACCCGATATCTCCCAAAACACTTTATGTGGAATGTGTCAGTTTGTTCTTGAAGATGAGTTGACCACATTTGATGCAAAGTGTTTCTTGCACCATTCAACAACATCATGTGCATTGTCTATACAATCTTCTAGATAACTCATTTGATGCTTTATTAAAGCTCGTTTGATGCAAGCTCCTGCTCCATCATGCTCACCCTTTCCATGCTCACTCTCAAAAAAACTACAAACATGTGGTATTTTGTAGATTTTATGATATCTACAAAGTGCATAGAATGGTCGTGAAGATTTGAATTGTGCTACACATCCATCTGACCATACAAAATGATTTTCAAATTTTACACCCTTGCTTCTCAAATTCTCAAAAAATATTGTAAAGCAATGTTAGACAAAAAGCATGTCATGCTCTTTATCATCACTAATATAATAGTGATATTATTTCTTAATAGCTCATTCTTCATTTGTACTCTCAACACCATCCAATTCTGATTGTCCGTGTTGATAACACACATGAACCATAATAGTGATCTGCTTTGAAAAGTAATACTCTAATTGGATCTCCTTTTGATGTACAAAGTAATTTCCTGCAAACTTAACTATTGATAGAACTGTTCCACGTGGGAAAGTATCTCTCAATGTTTGGAATTGTTGTGCTTGCCACTTAGAAAAAAAGGAATGTTGTATGTATGGTCATATCAATTTTCAAAAATATTCCATAAATTTTCTAATGGGAATCTCCTCTTCTACATAGTTCAACCTTGTGGATTCTTTCCCAAAATTTGTTTGCAACTTTACATACTTGTACCTGTGTGAGTAAAATATGTGAATAAGTAATAAACCACATAATCAATGAAACATTACATTAAAGAGAATTCAAATAACAATCTAATCAAATTGAAACAAATAAACTCTCTAAAAACAATACTTACCTCTTGCAATTTACTGTCTTTATTAGGTCAGTATCCTCAATTCTTGAAGGAAATTTAGCCAAATTTCCACATGTCTGACAAATTCATTTTATGCAGTTTATTTGAGGTCCATTTTCATGATCACATAATATAGACTTTATGAACAAACTTGCCTATTTAGGTGGTGCATTTTGAAACCCACATCTTTCTTCTCTCATCTTTTGAAACACTTGATAGTAGAGATCAAATTCAACATGATAACAGAAACAACAAGTTTCAAAAAAAATGTTTATCTTCACATAATATGGCTTTAACCTTTGAAACATTGTTTGCCCAACTTTATATGAGGATATGCATTACAAAAGGTCATATACATCTTATATTGTGTTATGTATAGCCAATGTTTGATATGATTTTCATAAATACTAGGTCCAATCCTATGTCTCATAACATCTATAGTATTTGATGATGGACAAGTCTGATCATGCCAAAAACCTGAGACCAAGTCCCTAACAACATCTTCAATTCTGTCAAAATGGGAAGCTCTACACATAATTGCCCAATTTCCTTCTAAACTCTCATCCACTCTTTTTTCATATTTTATTAATGTGGTTCTACTATAACCAATTTCAGTTGAAAGTGCAAACATTTTTCTTTTTCTTGCTATATCTTGATGTACAATAGATTTCAACATCACCCTTCTTGTAGTGGCCTTATCCATTGATCGAGATCCTTTCCCAATGGAATCTAAACCCTTTTTAACATTTTGAACAATATCCTTTTGTAATCCCATGTGTTTCTTCTTATTTGATACCGAATGTACACCCAACAATTGTAATGACTCTTTGAGCTCATCACGAAGAAGTAAACGTGATAACAATTGGATTTTTTCAAGTGTATCAAGATGATTGAAATGATGATTGATTATTCCATTTACAGATTTAGTCATTGACCTCTTTCTCTTATTATAAGGCTGGTTGGCATAACATTTTAGTTTCTCCATATCCATTTCAAGTAAATGATCTAAATTTCTATGAGAAATTTTTGTCCTCACCTTTTCAGCTAGTTTTATATGCTCATCCATACCAGTAGGAGGAAGTGATCCTGATCCCTCTCCAACATGAATTATTTGAACTTGGGCCTCCTCCCTATCTTCAAGGACCATGTGTTCTTGATCAGATTCATTTGATCCAATGTCTAGATTTGGCTCGACTTGAGCATGAGAACGTCCTGCTTGTTGAGCCCTTCCTACATGTCACAAAATATTTTTCAAACAAAAGTGAGAGATGATGCTATATAAGTGAAGTTTATGTATGCAAGCAAACAAAGTGATAAGACATGATGCTATAAGTGAGAGAAGTTTCTGCTAGTTTTATATGCTCATCCATACCAGTAGAATGAAGTGATCTTGACCCCTCTCCAACAAGCATTGTTTGAACTTGGGTCTCCTCCCTAACTTCAAGGTCCATGTGTTCTTTAGCGGATTCATTTGATCCAATATCTAGATTTGGCTTGACTCCAGCTTGAGAAATTCTTGCTTGTTTGAATTTACATGCAAGCAAAGAAAGTGAGAGACTCTGAGTTATCTAAGTGGAGTTGAAACAAATAAAATAAAACATTCTTGAACTTAAGAATTCTATGGAACAAAATCAATTGGAAATAGATGATAAAGAATTTAGGGAATTTTTATGCAAAATGACTTTTGGAAATATATTTATAAGAAAAACAAATTGAGGTGTTAATAAAAGTCCTAAATATGCACTTGAGAGAGAGAGAGAGAAGAAACAAGCATGGACCTTGTTTCTTTCTATGATAATTTTCCAAGTTTTGTTCACGCCTCTTTTGTTCTTCTTTTGACAATTTTTGTTGAGACACATTTTTTCTTTTTCTTTGTTGTCCCATTTTCTTCTTTAACTTAAAGATGACTCAAAACAAGTCCTCTACCAACTTAGTTAAATTCTCCTCCAAATTTTTCCTTGATTGATAAAAATGAAAAGTTGTCTCTCCAATATTTGCCTCCTTGATAAATGTGCAAAAACCTCTTCTCCAAAATCTGCGCTCAAAGTGATATAAATGTGAATTAATCTTGCAATTTGATATCTAGAATAATGAAAAATATATGCATATGGGATGGGATAAAAATTATTCTAGTGTACATGGAATAACTAGATCCTAGTTTAAATGAATCAAGTGGTAAACAAACAAGTTATTTCATTGTGGAGTTTGTTGTTATTTAATGCATAGGTATGCACAACATATCTAGTAATTTTAGAATTTTGTTACTTGTCAAAAATGTATAATAGAGGTATAATTTGAATTGAATTTTCTTAATTATATTTGAATTGAATTTCAAGTTACTTGTCAAAAATGTATAATAGAGGTATAATTTGAATTGAATTTTCTTAATTATATTTGAATTGAATTTCAAGTTACTTTTCAAAAATATTATATTTTGTTCTCAACTCAATGGTTTATGTTGCTTAAGTCATTTTAAAAAAATATTTATTATGATCAACATGAATGAACTTAATTATAAAGTGGTTGTTGATTTCCTAAAATTCTACTAGAGATCAAGTGTATATCATATAAGGAAATGTAAGTTGTAAGAGAACATTAAATAAGCAAACATGTATGTATATTGAATATTTAAAGCAAATGCATACATATATCATGTAAACATGTAACCATAAGCAAACACGTGTACATACATGTAAAGCAATTCAATGTATAAACATAGCGCATACAACTATTATAAGCAAAGAGGAAAATGTATGTATATATCATATAAGAAAATGTATGTACATATCATATAAGAAAATGTAAATTAGAGATCATCAAATGTCAAATACTAAAGATCAACAAATAAGCAAATGTATGTATATCATATAAGAAAATGTAAGTTAGAGATCGTCAAATCTTGAATACTAAAGATTATATAAGCAAATACATGTAGTAAAGATCATAAATCTAGTGTGCAGGGCCTAATATGAATGTCGACTCCTAGTCGAACGACCATCTGAATGAGAACGGTCCTGCTCTAATGGATGTGTTGCGCCCTACAAATAAAATTGTGTACAAAATGTGTTAAATACATATAATTTATATTAAATAAATTTTATGAAATTTATTTTTAAATGAACTTGTATTTTTAAATATCTATCTAGATCTATGCATACATATTGCATGTACATATACACTTGTATATATAAAAATTTAAAACTCACATGTCCACTGGCAGCAGATTCATCCACAGAGTCACGTCAATCATGTACACAATTTGGACCAAGGATAGGGGTGACATGAGGTATGTCCACCTGTAAGAATATATATACATATATATCAACATACATGAATATCTAATTAAAACCAAAAATTTAAAAAATAATTAAAAAAGAATTAAAACATGCACATGCACACATACATGCACATCATCTGATATCAAATGACCTAAGTCCTCTGAAACGGTTGCCTCCACCATATCCACCAAATTTTCAAGCGATGAATCAACATCTGTATCCATCTAATCTATCCCATGTCATGCCATAAATGATGAATGTAGAGGACTATGAAGGCGAGATGGCATCGGTGATGATGAACCAAAACCAATTAACATATCAATAAAACCCATAGTTCGTGCAGCTATTGAATAAACTATAGGTGGATCCTGACACACACTAGTGCTCGGTTGAGAGTGATGGGATCCTAGAGCTAAATGAAATCCATGTGCCAAACGATCTCTAACATGCTCTATACTGATCCCATAGTTTGATGCAATGTGGGCATATGCCTCCAACAGGTCCTTAGCCAAACAATGTAGAGTCTTGCATGCCATATCTCCTATAAGTGTGTCAAGTTGTGTGGGAGTAGGGATGTCGGCCACTATAAAATGATCCATGGTGGTCCATTGTGTTGAAAATGATGTGGATCGGGAATGTCTAGACATCAAATACTGACCTACACGATCATCAGATATCCTAGTGGTGGCAGCCACAATTTCACCTACAGTGTTAATTGCTTCCTTTTGGAAAGCAACAACAACCTCATCTGCTATGGGGGCTAGACCTGGGGTGAGTGCAGGAGACCCCTCACCAACCAATGCCCTAAACACTGGGGTTGGTCTATCTACTTGACGATAGGTGGGCCTATCGAAAATCCTACCACACCCCTGACCAATATATGGTGGAATGTCCAGGTAGTTGACTTTGAGGCCCAAATGGAACTCAGCATATAACTGTTGAACAAAATATAATGGAATCTGGTCATTGTTTGGGTATTGATCATGTGTTGCAAGAAATCGTGGGTAGATCAATTCAGCCATAACACTATCGACACATCTAGTGACCTAGTATCCCCTAACCTTACATCCATTTCGATAAAAAGGAAAACAAGTTATTTTTATCATTTATTTGGTCACACTATCCTGTATTTTTTTAAGGGGAACATCACCATGTACTTCTTCCCGCATGCGGGAAATAATAGCAGCTACTCTATTTGGGGAAAATGCACTAGTCCTCTCAAGTTCATCTCTTAGTTTTTCTAAACTATGTAATATTGGCATGCATGGTTCAGAATATATCCTTGGGTTTGCACTCTGTGCTAATGAGTCTCTCAATTTTTTAATCTCATTAGTGGTATTTGCAAACGAAGAATCTGGAGGTGGAACATGATCTGCATTTTCCATGTTATATATATGTATGTACACCTAAAAGAGCAATGAGACCTTGGTAAATAATAATTCTAGATAAAGGGAATACAAATCTAAAACAGTTTTAATAATTCATCTACTCATCAATAATATTTTAATACCATTAACAAAAAACATTCAACATCTATCATAGTTTTTAATAATTTCAAAACATTCAAATTACTAGATTGCACACAAAACATAATCTAAAACAGTTTTAAAATTTAAATTTAAAACATAATCTAAAATAGTTCTAAAATTTAAATTACTAGATTGCACACAAAGCATCATTACTTAACATTGGTGGTCATGTAAAATCAATCTAGTCATTATTGAAGGCACAAATAAGAGAAGAAAATGAGACAAATGATAAGCTTGTAAATATAATTTCTAATGAGTCTATTGATTATATTATTTTACAAGAAGTAAAATTGGTAACATGTAACCATAATTGAACACTTTAATTTATTTAGAAGGATACTTTCATTTGGAAGCTATTCATTAGAATAATAGACATGATCTATGAAATTTGATTGATAGGTATATGATAGATTATGCGATTGACTCTACTATTTACCCATGTTATAAATTATTTTAAGTTATTTATAAAATTAACCTGGCTATTGTTTGACATTATTTGTCTTTATGCATTAGATGATTACCAATGAAGATGTCCCTTATAAGGTTCAATGTAATGATGGAAAATAAAGATGAAAAGTATTGAGGACCTATATTTTATTTTAATGGCATAATAAGATAGTTCCCTCTACTAGCAAACGAAAAATCATATGTGCTTCATTGTGTAATTATTGAAATTGACACCCTATGATTTGATAGAAATTAGGATATATGGTTTGATCTAAATGGAGCTATATCAACTAATTGTAGATCTATTATAAGTGACATAAATCCTCAGTGTCTCATTTGTATTAAAATATGGGGATGATGTGGCTATTTTAAGGCCCAAAATTTCATGTGTTAATAGCATAAACATATAACATTAATTTCAAAATTTTATATGCTCTCAAGTATAGGTTACAAGTGCATTATTTACATTTTTTCTCTTTCTTTTATACTATTTTGTATGGGTGTCTTGTATGCATTGCCTCAAACATATAATTTTGATTTCAATTTAGCTTTCTTGCAAGATTTAAACTTAAGATTGTACTTAAAAAATATCATGTTATCCTTCCTAAAAATAATTCAAGCTTTTAGAACATTAAATTTTCTTTGCTAGATTCAAAAATGCAAGTGCCTTGACCTAGTTCAAATTCGTAGGCGAGGATTTGCCCAAATTTTGAGTTCCAACTTGTCTTTACCCATCAATTTCTATGCCAAAACTTTCAAATTATTCCCTAGGACATGTGTAAAAGGACATCACCCTAGGTCATCTATATCCTCAATATATCTATAAATTTGATCCATTTTTTAAGAAAACCCAACTTTGTCTTTCTTTTACAAATAATTAGTCAATTATCACTACACAATCTCTTGCATTAGTCACATCAACTACACCAACCCTTGTATCAAAAAAATCTTAAAGTTACCCTAACTTTCTTACACTAGGTCTCTTTAACATGGACAATGCATCACATTCCATTACACAAAATCATAAATTTCAAACACTAAGCATAATTGCATACATATAATCCCAATCACACTTGCTACTTGTTGTCTTCTAAATGTTATCAAAATCAAGGAATTGATCAATGAGGCTTGACTATGCACAAGAAGGGTTCAAGTCAAATTTCCTTATAACATTGCAAGTTTCAATGATTTTCTTCAATGTTACCAAGTTTCCTATTGTATGTACAAACATTATAAAAAATTTATCACAAGAATAAAATATTTTAATTTTACAAGTTCAAGGATACATCAAAATTTTAGAATTCTACAATGTAATAAACATCAATGGTTACTAATATCTTAATTTCATTATATTTTATCAAACATGGTGATGAAAACAACTCTGTGCAGAAAATGGGTTTGTTGAAAAGGCTTTAGAAACTTTCAAGAAAATGCAATTGGCAGCTATAAAGTCAAATTCCACAACCTTCCCTTTGCTTGTGCAAAAATGGGAGCTTTGGATAGGGTATGGACATCAATCAAATCATCAAGGGGGAATTTTACTAGATGTTGTAGTTGCAATTGCAAGTGCCCTGGTAGACATGTATGCAAAATGTGGAAGGCACATGAACCATTTGATATAATGCCTCAAATAAACCTATTAACAGGTAAGGCTTTAGAAACATTCAAGCAAATGCAATTGGCAGGTGCCTTGGTAGAAATGTATGCAAAATGTGGAAGCATAGACAAGGCATGTTAATTGTTTGACAGATTTTTAAAATGGGTTTGTAAAATCTTTCAAGAAAATGGAATTACCAACTAAGCAAAATTCAACACTCCCTGTCATGCCAAAATTGGAGCTTTGAAACTGGGTATGAACATTCATCAAAGAATAATAGAAATAAAATTTGTTGAAAAGGCTTTAGAAAATTTTAAGCAAATGCAATTTCAATTTCAACAAAATTAATTTCAAATCTACTGTAAATTTCAAACATTTCACATTTCACATTTTACATTTAGGGTTTAAATTTTTTCAAAAAAAAATAGTTTGAAACGCAATTTCAAGTTTATGAACCTACTGCTCGCTATGGAGGTCAAGGTTGAAGGTTGATGAACTGTGGCTTTCAAGCTCATGCATGTTTTTCACCTAGGTTCGCAGTCCTTGTTCGCTGTTCACGTTCGTCATTCACCGCAACAGAAAAAGAATGTGACCAGTGCGTGTGATAGTGACAAGTTTTTTTTTAAATTCCCTAATTCAACAGGTTCAGCCGAACCCCCATTTGATTGAACCCAATAAAATATTAAATTTTTGTATGTCTGTTGAGGGGTTTGATCGAACCCCCTAGCTTCGACCAAACCTCTAAGAGGGTTTGTTCGAACCTCTTAGTTCGAATGAACCCCTTGATATAGTGAAAACAAAAATAAAATTAAAATTCCTTCCTCCTTATAATTGTAAACCACTATTGTGGCTAAACCTTATGCTAAATTAAATATATTTAATGATCTAACTTATCATAAAACACAAGACGAATTTGAATAGTATGAAACCTAAAGTAATTATAAAAATGAATTAAATAATCACTTTAGTGCACAAGACATATGCATGATTGATTTGTCAAGAACGAAGCAATGTGAAAGCATATAGGATATGACCCAATAGCTCTAACAACACTACTTTATTATTCATACTATTCAAATGGGTTAGACATAATACTATCGCAAATGTGTGGCATTGATAAATTCTTTGAGGGGTGTGCCATCTAGTTCAGTTAACATGTATGCACTAGACCCAAAATTTTGGTCAACGATGTAAGGTCCTAACCAATTAGAACTGAAATTGTCACATTCATTAACATTGTGCTGATTAGTAGATAAAACTAAGTCACCCTTGCATAATGAGCGAGGGATAACATTAAGGTTGTAATGATTATGGTTCCTTTTGTAATAAGCTTGAAGATGTTCAAGAGCATTAATGTACTATTCATCGAGCATCTCAAGTTGATGTAATCGTTGTTTTTTATAATGTGTATCATCAACAAGCCCTTGAAGAGAAATTTTCAGTGTAGGAATTTCTAACTCTAAGGGAATTATTGCTTCATTACTATAGACCAAATTATAAGGTGTGGTCCCTATGGAAAATCAAACAATTGTCTGATAAGCCCAAAGTGCATAATGCAATTGTGTGTGCCAATCCCTATGATTTTTGTTAACGGATTTCTTCAAGATTTGTTCAAGAACTTTATTAGTTGATTCAACTTGACCAGTAGATTGCGAGTAATAAGGTCAAAAAATGATGTTGGCTATTAAAGGTCTCCAAAAACTTCTTCACTTCATTATTCTTAAATAGTGTACCATTGTCAGAAACTAATGTGAAAGGGATTCCAAAGTGAGCAATAATGTGTTCTAGGATGAAATGGAATATTACCTCAGTTGTTGTAGATCGAAGAGGAATGGCCTCTACCCATTTTGTGAAATAATCAGTTGTAGTGACGATAAAGGTATGTCTAGTGGAAGGAGGTGAAATTTTTCCTATAATGTTCAATCCCCAAACCACAAAGGGACATATCGGAAGTTGAGTTTGAATTTCACTGGCAGGAGCATGATGCAAATTGCTATATTCTTGACATTTATGAAATTTTCAAACATAATCAAAGCAATCACATTCCATGTTGCGCCAACAATACCCAATACGGATAAGTTTTTGAACCAATTTTTTCCCCACCACAAGCACCTTCATGGGCTTGGTGAACTGCTAGAGGTATCTCAGATTTTTTTCAAGCATCAAAGTAAGATACCATTGAACGACCTTCAATATAGCACATCGGAAAGGATGAAATATTTAGATGCAATCTTTCGTAAACAAGCACAGAGGTTTTTGGTTGTTGGCTCAGGAAAGGTGCCACTTTTCAAATAATTGAATATGGCATCATACCATTCACTGGAGTTTTCCTCATTTGTTATTAAAGCATCTTTCATTTTTTCGTCGATCAAAGGTTTTGTGATAGGGTGAATAGTGAATGTGAAATTTTTTGAAGGATCTTGAGGGGATATAAGAGAGGCCACACTTGACATTACATTCACAAGCTGATTATTTTTTCATGGGATTTTACCAATGGTAAATGTCTGAAACTTTTCTAGCAAGTGCATGATAAGAACTTTGCATTTGGATAATTTGTCATGCTTGGCTTGATAAGTCCCATTTATTTGTTTAATTACTAATTGCGAATCACCAAAGATCTTAATATATTTGAAGCCCATGATTAAAGCAGCACATAACCCAACAATTAGTGCCTCATATTCAGTTGTGTTATTTTTACATAGGAAATTTAATCGATATGACAAGGGAATAGGCTTTCCTATAAGTGAGATCAATATAACCCCAGCACCAGAGCCTATTCTACACTTAGATCCATTAGAATATATAATTCTCATGTTTTAATTTCTATTGTCAACACACTATCATCAGGAAAAGAGTCATTGCTAGGTAACGCTAGAGGAGGAATGTCAGTTAAGTGGTCAGTCAAGGCTTGGCCTTTTATTGCTTTTTTTGAAACAAACTTAAGGTCAAACTCAATCAACAACATTACCCATTTAGCTAGACATCTTGATAAGTCTATTTTATTGAAAAGATGTTTGAGAAGATCAAATTTTGTCATGACATGTATTTCAGCATTTAGTAAATAATGTTGCAACTTACTAGTAGCAAATACAAGAGCCAAAAAAAAAAATTTGATTAGTGTGTATCATGTTTCATAATCGATTAAAGTTCTACTAACGTAATAAATAGGATGTTCTTTTCCATTCTTATCTTGTTGAGCCAACAATGTGACAAGAGCATGGGATGATGCGGCTATGTAAAGGATGAACAATTTGTTTGGCATAGCGCGTTATAAAATGGGCGAAGTTGCAAGGTATTCCTTCAAACTCTCAAAGTTCTGTTTACAATCCTCATTCCAATCAAAATGCACATTCTTCTTGAGGAGATGTGTGGAAGGTAATGTTCGATCAGCTAAGGAGGCAACAAAATGACAGATGATTTGAATTCTTCCTTGTAATGTGCACAATTAAGAAATGTTCCTAGGAGGTGGCATGTTTATTATAGCATCAATTTTCTTTATGTCCACCTCAATGCCTCTGTGAGATATGATAAACCCTAAAAAATTTCCACTATCTACTCCAAAGACACACTTTTTCGGATTGATTCTCATGTTATATTTATGCATTCGTTCAAAGATATGTTGGACATTCATATTGTTTTGTCTTGTTAAGGATTTGGAAAGGATGTCATCAACATAATCTTCCAAGATTTTATGTATGTAATCATGGAATATCAATGTCATTTCTCTTTGATAAGTTGCACCTACATTCTTTAATCCAAAAGGCATCATAACCCAACAAAACGTTCCCCAAATAGTTGTGAATGTTGTTTTGTATTAATAGTGTGGGTCAATGAAGATTTGATTATAACCAGAAAATTCATCCATGAATGAAAACAAAGCATGTCTAGCAGTTGAATCCACGAACATGTCAATATTAGGAAGGGGAAAATCCTCCTTTAAGAGGCTTTATTCAAGTCACGAAAATCTGTACATATCCTAATATGATTATTAGGTTTATCAATTGTGACAATGTTTGAGATCCAAGGAGAATAATCAATAGGTCAAATGAAACCTACGTTGAGGAGTTTTTCAAGTTCTCCTTTAACATGTAAGGCTATCTTAGGGTTCATTTTGCGTATCTTTTGTCAAATAGGTTTAGCATTTTCAGCAAGAACAATGTTATGTGTGACTATCTTCGGGTCTATTCCTAGCATATCTAAATATTTCCAAGCAAAATTTTTAGGAAAATCATGAAGCAAAGTTGTAGTATCCTCTTGTTCTTCATCATCAAGGAACTTCCCAATCTTAATAATATTTTATTTATCATCTATTTCCATTGGTATATGATTCAATAAAAGGAAGAAACAATCTCACTCTCTCAATCTTATTTGACAAAACTCAAAACATATCTTTCATCTCCTTGCAATTAGGACTCACTTTTCCTTCATAAAACTCTTAACTCAAGCCTCCAAAACTGAGAACAAGACTCCCAATCACTTTTTGATTCTCTAAACAACATATTCAATATTCAAAATAATGTCCCAAACTATTTTCCAACACAAACATCACAAGCATACATCTCAAGCATAAGACTTTTCCAAAATGGACTGCCATACAACAACTGGGCCATTTAGGCCACATACACAAACAAATTCAATTACCCAAGCCCATTTCTCTTTCCCAATGGAAAAAAAATGTGTAAATATACCTTATACAACACAATTAAACCATTTATCATTCTTTACTTATCAAATTTCATTAGACATTTATGCTAAACCTTTATTTAAGACTCCCAAAGAAAACTGTCATAAGACTGCCTTGACATGCCAGTCAACAAATAAGGCCCTCAAACTATTAAATTCACAAAAAAATAATTTTAAATGGTTTAAAATACACCTAATCACCTTTTAAAAACAATATCCTTCAAGAAGCACTCAAAAAACCTCAAGCAAAACTCTTTAATTCTCACTATACACTATATTTTACAGATTTTACCATAGTTTGCAGAGCTAGGGCATCTTTGTTTCATATGATATCCTTAATATTTCAGTCTAAGAATTTATAATATGAAATAACATGCAAAAATATTCCTTCTCACCAAAAATTAGGATTTTTCATCGTTTGAAATTGAAGATACACAATTTTCTTTGTCTCTTGTTACCCTAAAGCAGGGTTTTGGCCGCTTGGAGTAATTTCCCCATAAATTTTACAAAACTAAATCATTTTTCATGAGATAAAGAGCACATTAAATTATATTCTCAAGGATATTATTTTCCATAGAGGAGTAAGGGTTTATGCACAAATCATGGTTGTGCAATGGCCTAAAACACATAAAATTTCATAGAAAAATAACAGAAAATTTGAGAATTTCATTAAATTTCTTCTTCATACATCTACCTCCAACCTTCCTCGAAGTGTGTGAAGGTTAAAAATGACTTAAATAAAAAAAAAATAACATCTACAACCACCTTTTCAACTACTTTCCTCTTCACATTCCTCCCTTTTACAATTTATTGCATTTTTACAATATTGCTTGACAACTTTTGTCAATATTTTGCAACTTTTACTTTATATGCTTAATGACCCTAAAATGACAAAATATGACCTAAAAAAAGCTTATTATGGTCTTCTAGACCTTATTAAAACATTATATCAACATTTTTAACTCAAAAATTTGAAGTTTCCTCTTGGAGGCATACCCTTGCTTGGGTGCACCTACACCAGTATATCAATTGTATCTCCTAAGGGGAGTGCATTAGACTTAGGAAATTCAGGATCATATGGTTCCATTCTTGTGTTTGTCTCATTATTATTAGCATATTTTTTCTTGGTACTTATCATAGCACAGGTAACTTGTCTCTTGGAAGAAAATAGCTTCTCAGAAGCTCCTAACAATTGTTTCAAGGCTTCATCACTTTCAACGTATTCCCAGGATGGTGGGGAATCCATATCGAGGAATTCAGGATACTTTAGCATAAGGGTGATTCTTGGTTTACATGTGATGGTGTTGATATTGAGGGATGGTTGTTGAGTTGTCTTTGTTTTCTTAGAAAAAGAGTACCCCAAACCAATCTTTGTCTCTTGTGTATTAGGTTCTATAGGGACACAAATTCCTTGTTCATTCTTTCCACATCCTTTACCATTATATCCCAATTGTTTCACAAGCTCATAGCCCCATCCATAGATTCTTTCCATTTCATTCGGATTGGGTGGTTGTTGATAATCTATCTCATCAAAATTCATTGTGTAAGTTGTATTTTCTGCCAAAGTAGTTGAGGTAGATGTTGGGGAGGATTTTTCTAAGTTCTGAGTTGTCATAACTGTTGATTGTTCTTATTTTTCATCCTCTTTCCGTGTGATTATGTATTCATCCATAAATGAAGGTGTGAATTCTAATAATTTAGAGATTGATTCTTCTTCTTGTTTATTTGTCTCAAGAGGTTCTATGTGAGATGTTGGAATTAAAGTGTTCAGAAAACTCGTTGCTCCTTTTTCAAGTTGTAAGCAACTTTCAAGATCGGGGTCTATTGCAACTTGATAAACTTTGTTGTTATAAACATATTTCATTATTCAATGAAGGGTCAAAGGGATCACATGCATCTCATGAATCTATGGCCTTCCCAAAAGAAGATTGTACACAAGATCATAGGGAATGACATGAATAGGAGTTTGCAAGGTAACCACTCTGACTGTGATAGGTAAAGTGATTACACTGAACGATTTCTTTGTATTATTGTCGAATCCTCTAATAGATAAGGAATCAGGTTTAATTTATGATTTATCCACACGTAATCGATCTAGGAGCTTTACATTGCACACATTAAGGGAAGAGCCATTGTCAACAAGGGTTCTTTTGATACCTATTGTAGTGTATTGAGAAATTATCATAAAGGATTCATTGTGTTTCCTTAATTCTAATGGAGGGAGCTCATATTGATGAAAGGTAATGTCTACATTAACTGCATTCATTCCTTGTATAAGATTTTCCACATCAGTTGTGTTTGTACCAAGAGGAACCACTATTGATTGCAATGCTATTTGGAGCATAGAATGATAGTTTGGTGAGTTTTGAAGAAGGTCCCAAAGGGATATTTTGGCGGGAGTGCTCTTAAGTTGCTCAACAAGATCATACTCTCTTAATCAAGGACCACTAGGTAGTATGGAATTGGGAAAAGGTAAGGAGGTTGGGATTGGTTGTGGTGGTTGCGGGTTATTTCTAGTGTAATGTGTGTGGGCAACCGCATCATGCTTAGGTGGGTAAAGGGTAAATTCAAGTTTAGGTGGAGGTTGAGGTTGATGTGAAGGTCACGGGTAAAGGAAAAGTTGGGGTTGAATTACATTGACCTCTTTTGTTTGAATTTTCTCACAACAAACCTTAGTGGATGGCTTTTGTGAGATGAAGTCCTCAAGGGCGTAATCTAACATATCAAAGTCATCATGACTAAAAGGTTTGAAAGGTAAGTTATCGTTAATTGGTTTGGGTTTGTTATCACAAGCCTTAGGGATGAACTTAGTGAGAGGAAACCCTGTAGCTCAGCTTCATCTAACCTATCCAAATCATCACTACTAAGAGCTTTGGATGATATAGTTTTCCTAAAGTGAAGTATTGTTTGGATTGTTTCATTGGATTGGTTAATTT
Source organism: Sequoia sempervirens (assembly GCA_007258455.2). NCBI lineage: Eukaryota > Viridiplantae > Streptophyta > Pinopsida > Cupressales > Cupressaceae > Sequoia > Sequoia sempervirens. Next base: position 684,534,434 of record VDFB02270651.1, on the reverse strand, counting down.
TTTTGTTTTCTTTTTCTGATGAATTTGATCTAAATGAACTGGAACTAATGCTGAAAATAAACATTGTAAAACTCTAATGCTATACATAATTTCCATTAAAGTAAATGATGCTAATGCTAATGATTTGAATGTAATAGAAACAAAAAAGTAACTGGAACAAATAGAAGGTCAAAAAATGGAACCTGAATTCTAAAAACAGTGATGCAGAATGTGCACTAGGATTGATTCGCCCAAGATGGCGAATGAGTCCCAATAGGGGTATTTTGAAAAAAAATCTAATTTTATTGACTTTTTTCTATGTTTTTAGGTATGTACAATGTTAATCTAAAGTGAAAATACATAATTTCAATAGTTTGAATGCAATAATGAAATCTATATGATCTTTTCACTAATGCAATTTTTGAAAACCCTAGGATGCAAAACAATGCAAAAACTAATCCAATGTTGATGCAAACTAGCCCTAGGATGTGAATGCACTTGAAATCAAAAGTAAAAATGTTCTAAAGACGAGTTCACCAAAATGTAAACAAATATTTTGGCACCCTGGGGTCTTTCTAGCCCTTCTAGGGTTTTTCACCTAAATGGGGAAAGATGGGCCAAAATGCAATGTAAACATTCAAAGATTGATGTAATATGGATGCAATATTCCTAAATAAGATGATCTAAATGCAAAAGATTGATAAAATGGATCACTAATTGAATGAAAACTAAGAAATACAAAGTGTTTGAAAACATAGTGTTGTATGCAAAAGACCTAGAAAGATGAATAGATATGCAAGTGAAACAAAATAGAAAGCTAGATAAAATAGAATGTGTGCACCTGTAAACTTGATGAAGATTGGAAATGACTCTGAAAAACTAGAAATGTTGACTTTTTGACTGACTGGGACTCATTCACCAACCTGGGTGAATTAGTCCTAGACCAGGGTTTCTGCTCAGAAGTTTGTTTCTATCAAAAGGGTATTGGAATCTACACTCTACTCTGATAGAAACCTCCAATGGGACTCATTCGCCACCAATGGCAAATTAGTCCTTTTTCCATTTTTTAAAAATTAGAGTTTTAGATCTGCACTTTGTCACCTGCACTACACTTCGATACTGAATCCCATATCTAAATCTTTGAAAACACCTACAAAACATAATTTAATTTTTTTTCTAATCGGGGTTTCCCTTGGTCAAACCCCTAATTTGGTAATTAAACCTTGGATGGATAATGAAATCTGCATAAAACCCTAGCCTTAAATGTGTCTAAGACTAGGAAAATTTGAAGTAAGACAAAACCCTATTCTAATGTGCTAGAATAAGATGTTTAAATAGAGCTTGAATGATGTAAGACTTCAACCTAAGAAACCCTACAACATTCCAAATGAATATTAATGACATACAAACCTTAAATTTGAAGATAGAGATAAAATGGAAGATGGAATCACTTTGAAACAGGTATTTAGGCTTGATTTGATGGCTAGTTGCTTCTCCTCAACATAGGTTTCTCCATGATTCTCCATAGGCATCCATAATCAACTCCTTGCAATGTAGAATCTTGAATAGGAAGTGAGCTTGAAGACCTACAAAAGCCCTATCTTGTTGCCCTAAAGCTTCAACTTTGTTGTAGAAAGACTAATGAATCTCCTTGGAAAGATTTTCAATACTTGACTTTTGAATTTGCTTTGTAAAAATGACTAGATAATTTAAAAAATAACCTAAAAACACATATTTATAGGCATCAATATCTAATTTCTTGTTATTTAGACCTAAGAGGCCAACATCCATTGAAAAATTAAAATAAGTCGGTGGGTTTCCCACTTAAAATTGAAAATTCCCGCAAAAGAGACTCATTCGCCACCCTTGGAAAATGGGTCCCACCAGAGCGGACTCATTCGCCCAAGGTGGCGAATGGGTCCCACATGAGGTTTTTGAAGGTGGGTTTTTGAGATATGAATTATTTAAGCATTATTTGTCGGGATTTGTATGATTTTTGAGTGAAATGGGCCTCTAGATCAAAAATAATGAGCATTAGAGGCCTATAAATTGTAATTTTTAAGAGGTGATTGGTGCAAGGATGTATAAAATAGTATAAAATTAGGGCACAAATTGTACTTTCTGCAAAGGAGTACAATTTTTGTGTCCACACAATGTCAAAGCTCCAACCATAGAATCAAGAACCTATCATGACAACATGATCTAACCATCTCCTCTTGAGACATCGCATGCACTAATGCATACATCCTAGTCTTAAGAGAACATATAACATGCAAAAATCTAATCTATAATCAAGAGTATATCATGAAATAATAACAAACACACTCTAAACCAAGGAATCACATCTCCAATCACATGAAAATAATCATCACCAATTATGCATCCACATCACTACCAACTCCCACTAAACCATGATACCAAGCTACACATGGCATCATGACTACCATCTCCTCCATGAAGATCATCTAGGTCTACACACACTCAATCAATTTTTTAGTAACATACAAGTGAAACCAAGATCTCCAAACGAAGAAGATACATACAATTGCCAACAAACCATCACAAAACAATCCAACACCACCAAGTCATCATTGTTAAAAGCTCTCACTGAAAGTGTATAACCAATGAAGTAACCAAGCTATCATGACATCGTGATCAAACTACATGTTACAAGTCCCATCAATTGACTAATGAAGTACTCTAACCATCCATCATCTCATCTCAAATCAACATACCAATGCACAAATGACCATAGACAAGGACAACTAAGAAAGTCTTCAATAATAATGAATCAAACCCAGTGGATATAGATAGTCCACATCTGATTCATCCCACTACAACCAAATAGGCTATACACACCTACAAGTTGCATAACTTGTAGATCCAAAACATTGAAACATGCAAACTCATCATCACATTAATAACAGGTGTAAGCCAAAATATCAAAGAAGATAATCCTACAAACATCAAGACTCAAACACCAAATTAACCATAGATCTAATTTTCCAAACATGTCCACAAATGAGTAACCATAGTCAAGGAACCAAACACGCATCAAGGAGATAAAAATAACCTCCTAATACAAAACCAAATCGCCACCAAACACCTACATACATGATCATGTCGTTCCAATGCATAAATGTACCTGCATACCCATGACACCATAACCATAGCCATCATTATACCTGCAGTCAAACCCATACAAGACTCCAAGTCTCCACTTGTGTCAAACCATGTCCTCAAAACCAAAGACAGCCTATGTACTTGTCATCATTAAATTCCAACTCTAGAAAACACCTGTAAACCTGTACTAAGAAGCACCAAACTAATATTTAGTTGTACCATCATAAATATCATATATTAAAAATATGCACTCCCTCAAGGTTTCGCCTCTTAACTCCTTTGGATGCTCACACAATCACACCACAAATTTGAGGAACCTACAAGTGATCAAATAAGTACCATACATTCCCTACACCACAAACTGATAATCTATCTAATCCACTATGTAATACACTGCACATTCTCTTCAACGCCGCTTTGAAATCAAAAATCTAATTTTGTATGCAAAAGTTTTGACTAAAACTGTCTACAAGAGAACATCTGGATTTCATACTCAAAAAACTGATCAAAATGAAAAAATCAAGAAAACAAACTTGTACCACTACCTAATTCTTAGAACCACCTTTCCAATGAGTATAATGAGTCAAAAATATGACTATGAGTAAAATTTATGCTCATTTGAAAAAAATACTCCAATTTGGCTATAAGGTTGTGTAGGGGTGGCTCTTGGGTGGCAGGTTAGTGGCCCCACCAGCACTAGTGGTGCATTGGCGACACTCAGGTGGCGCACAACTGGTGGTACCACCACACTCTAGTGATAGATTTGAAATAGAAATTTAAATCGTTTGAATCTTTCATTTTTTAAAAAGCAGCGGTGGACTTTACATAATATAAATTTTAATTTTTTTAAAAAAAATTAGCAATGGTTAAAACCTTTAGCCATTAGCTCGTGGGGGTTGGTCCCCCATAGAACCTGTGTTGGCAAGAGAAACTACACAAGTCATCTGGTGTTGTCATTGATGGAAACCCTATTCAATAATCTGATCCGCATGTCAGCATTTGCTCGTATCGGAAGTCAGATTGAAGTTTTGTGTTAACTATCAAAGCTAGAGAACAAAGCATCTGACAAAGTTGTGTATATTGATTCATATGTAATTTCTTGTTATCATTTTGAGTTGTGGATCTTAGGTAAGTTTTTTCAATGTATGAACTATGTTATCCTTGAATCATAGAGCCTCGTATCGATTGGTGTGCAAGTTTGAAGATCCAATTGATTGATTTTCAGTATAAAATTGTAAAAAGGCCAACTTGATGAATGTAGTGTGTTGCGAATGTTCGAGGTGAAATTGTTTAAGGTATTTTTGTGTTCAAGCATGTTGTTTTGGGTCCTCACTATGTTGTGGCTGACATTGGTTGGTGCACATTGAAAATTACTTATGGATTGAGCTGACAGTTTGTACATATTTTATATTTTGTTGAAGTCGACATGTGGTTGATTAAATCTCTAGTTGCGGATATATATAAGTGATTTCTCATATCATTTTGAGATGTGATAAGGTGTGATGTGATGTGTTACAAAAGTCAGAAGGATTGTAGAGTGATTATGCACAATTTCACTCATGCAAAAAAAATTTGTGATCCGAATTAAAGCAGACAGAGCAAAAGAGCGAAATCAAACAGAGTGAGAAGAATGTGATTTATGTGCTTAAACAAAATTGTAATTAGGCATTAGCAGATGCTATATTCTTAGTTCAAAACTTTTGGATGTAATCCAAATCTTTTTGTAAGATCTAGTGAGTCTTTCTTTTTGTATCTAAGCAGTGAGCTCTAGGCAGTGTGAATGAATGCATATGCATTCCCCTTTTGTAAACACTTATATTTGAGTATACTCATATTGTTGATTAACCTACATGATGGATTTTTCCCTAACAGGGTTTCCATGTAAGAAAATCCTTGTGTTATGGTGTTGTGGTTAATTTATTTGTGTTCTTGCATCTTTCTTTTGGTTCAATGCTATAAGTGGCTTAAAGATCAGGTTAATAAAGTTAAATTTTGCACAACACCTATTCACCCCCCCTATCAGTGTTCCTTGATTCCAACAATTGGTATTAGAGCCTAGTTCCTCATAAGAAGTTTAAAAACCTGGGCAAGATCTGAGAAGGTGATTCAATAGATTCTAGCAATCTTCAACAACAACTTTTGGTGGCACTAGATGATATTGATCAGTCCAAATCTGAAGTCCGGGAATTGCAGGAAAACCTCATGAATGCTGAGAAATTCATTCAATCATTGAAAGATAAAATCAATGAGTCTAGGGAAAAGAGAAAGGAACTCTATGATCAGCTTAAAAGCATAAAGAAAGTAAGAGCAAGGAAGATGAACACCTGAGTCAAGCCTTGAAGGAATAGACAAAAGAATGTGAAAAGCTTACCAGAGATTGTGTGAACCCCTTTCTTAATACCTACAAAACATTAAGAACAAATAGATTAGATTGTCAATTGCAAGCATGAACAAGGATTCCCCATGAAATCCATTAACATAGCTCAAATCAGGAAAAACATTGAAGAACACAATGAAAATAACAAAATAGAGATTGAACCCTAATTAAGCTAGCAAACTCATGATCCCATGGGGGAATTAGTGCCAATTTGATGTGAAAATTGGCTCTTTCCCAGCTCCTATGATGCAAGATTGATGTGTTTATGATGATTGATCCACTTTGATGAAGGATGGTGAATGCTCCAAGCTAAAAACCTGCATAACCTAGCTAAGATTCAATGATGATGGATGAAATTTGATAGATATTTGAGCATGGTAACTTTGCATAATTTGTGGATGATCAAATGAAGAATGAAGCCTCTTATTTATAGATGAGATTGATGGATGAATGTCCAAAATTGAGCAATGTGGGACTAACATTCATCCAATGGAAAGATGTCACTTGTCAACCTATGAGTGGATGGAGGATGTGCAAGTTTTGAGGATTGTGTCAATAAATGCCTATTTTTGAATTTTGAATTTTGTTGAAATGACTTGCAAGAGGGAAGAAAGAATGCATTGAATGTCACTTGGCTCAAGGAAAAGGACATGTAAGATGGAGTTAAATGCCTTGTTGGATGTACATGTCAACTTGGATTTTTGAATTCAAACTTGGAGAATATTCCAAAAAGATGCCTTGTTGAAGAAAATAGAGATTTAATAAATCAATTAAATCTATTTTTATGTGCAAGTGGTAAAAGCTGGAGGATGGGACATGATATGAGATTAAATTAATCAAAGTTAATTAATTTAATGAAGGAGATTAGATGATGTGACAAATTTGACTTAAATTTGTAGATTTATTTAAATCAAATTTGAGAAGAATATGATAAAAGGATTAATTAAATAAGGATTTTGATTTATTTAATTAAAAGAGATGATGTTAGATTAAACTAAATAAGGTTTTAATTTATTTTATTTAATAGATAGATTTTAGACATTTAATCAAATAAAATTAATTATTTAATTAAATAGGATAATTAGATCAAGATGATTGATTTAATCAAAAAAAGATGACTTAATTAGATAAAATGATTTATTTAATTAAGGGAGGGAAATTGATAAATTAAATCAAATAAGGGGATTTGATTAAATGATTAGATTGAAGGATGATTCAAGATGAAACGATGTTAGTAGTCAGGATCAGATGCACAATGTCAATCAGTACATTTTATGTGTCTACATTTTGCCCCTCTTTGAAGAAATGCACTTGTTGTGTTGGCTCAAAGAATAAACGATCTCGATCAAAGCCAAAAAAATTCGTTATTTAAAAATATTTCCCCACTACTGCCCAACAAGAGAAAACATGCCAATATATTGCCCCCTCGATAAATTGGACGAAAATTTCAATTTTTGGGTGATCTAACGAATGTTGGAAAATGTGCCTCAATCTCATAGGCTGAAACCTTTTGTGAGCAATTTCGGTGAGACTATGGAGATGTCCAGCTGACCTACTAGTTGATCCTGACTATCGCTATGACCTCCTGAATCTCTTGGCGATCAGCATCTGAAACCTTCAGCATACCCTTTGCATAGTCTGGATGATGTCTCGACGACGGTAGAAATTCTTGTCGATATCGGCGTGACCTTTGGTTTGTCTGGCCGATGTGGTAATCGGCATGACTTGCTTCTATCGGTATGAAGTCCTGGCGATCAGGAAGATGTCTTGCCAACAAACACTTGGAGTCTTCAGGGTAACACAGAGGCTTCACTATGAAGTCTTGGCAATGGGCGTTGGTCTCACCGACGGTGTGGGATGTGTTTGGCATGACTCCTGGCGAAAGGTGGGCTCGGGGTAACCTGGAGACTTCGGCGTGAAGTCTTGGCGACAGGTGTTGGGTCTCGCCGATGGCTGTGTGACTTCAGTGTAACATAAGAGGCTTGGTGTAACCTCTTGGCGATAGCGGTATGTCTGGCCGACAAAGCAACATGTGATCGGGTATTTTCGGTGAGACTCCTAGCGAATGGAGTCATCGGAGAAACACAAGGACTTCGGTATGAAGTCTCAGCGAATATGGAGATGTCTGGCTGACGATATTCTTTGTTGTGACTCTTGGCGAATAGTGAGTTCGGGGTAACATGGAAAGCCTCGGTAAGAAGTCTTGTTGAAGGTTGATTCTCTCACCGACAGTATGCACTTAGAGTAACACATGAAGGCTCGGCATGATGTCTTAGCGAAAGTGATAAGTCTCGCCGATAGTAAAAGTTCTTCGGGATGGCAGGTTGTGCTCAGTGGGATGTCTTGGCGAAAGACAGATGTCTTGCCGATTGTCAAGTGCTTCGGAGTAACATATGAGATCTCGGTGGAACCTATTGGTGACAGTTGAATGTCTTAGCGATAGATGGGTGTCGATGGAAATGCTAATGTGCTTGGTGTGAGGTCTTGGCAAAAGACATCTGTCTCACCGAATGGAAAGCTCACGACGGCATGACTTGAAGACTTCGGTATGAGGTCTTGGCGATCTGCGGTAGTGTTGCTGATGGCATTTTTGAGATCGATATGACTTGTGGCATTCGGTATGAGTCTTACCAATGAGAAATCTCTTGCCGATAGGAATGCATTGGATGTCGGTGGTTTCGATATGACTCATGGTGTTCGATATAATCTCTTGCCGACTATTGGAACCTATGTTGATATCGTCTATGAGTCCTTTGAGCATCGGGGAGACACTTCTCATGTCTCACCGACATGCGAACTCAGTGGATTATTTCCTTGACCGTTTGACTACCCTATTTGGTGGCTCGTGGACCAATCAGAGGAAGCGAATTTCAAATGGTTGGCAGTTGGATTTTTGCAGCAGTTGGAACTGAACAGTCTGCAAGGAAAAATCTACACCAGAATGGAACGACGATAAGGATGTTGAGCTGGAGATTGTTGTTTCGTGATCTTGAACCGATTCAGAGAGAGCTTGTAAAGAACGAATGGATATACGTATGCATTGAACGTTCTGAAGAGAGTGCATGAGAGTCGGGAGCTAGAGAGAGAGCGAGAAAGAGAAGATAGAGTGGCTGGCCAAAAGGCTGAGGCCATGAAGGCCGAAGTAGAGGAAGAGAGAGGCAGGAGTATACTGTTGGATATCTCTCCTAATCAGGAGTGCCATGGTTGATCTCTCAATCATAGTTTGCTACCAGTTGTTTCCAGAATGAACAAGATGAATCTCTGAAGAGGCTATGAGCCTGAATTTGTATTGTAACCGTTCTGTTGTTGAATAATACAATGGCTCAATCTTTGGAGAGGGTTTTTTTATCCTAGAGGATTTTCCCCACGTAAATCTTTGTGTTCTATTTTTTGTCGTATCTTTCTTCCGTATTGATTATGTTACTAGAATATGTTATTGCTTGCTGTTGAATTTACATGTGCTTCTCTTAGAAGGATCAATGTGGGAAATAAATTGTGTATGTTTCCACTTTAGGACATAGTTGTGCGTGTCTTTGAGGCAACCTAACGAAATGAAAGTTACTGAAGGCACTACTGTTTGGAGTTTCTATAAGATACCTCCCTTAGATTTCTTTACAACTAGTATCAGAGCATTCTTTTGGTTGTTGGTTCTGGGTATTTCTCCTGTGAATATTTCTCAGTTTGTTATGATGGAGGAAATCTGGAGGAATGAACTAATTTATTGATCCTTTGGTGAGTGGAAGTCTTGTGATATTCTGAGACAGCATGCAGCTTGAAGGATGGTCAAGATGGCATAGGGAGTTGATCATGTTATGATCTGTGTCTCCTGGCAGGTAGTGGTTTAACCTTGGATTATGAGGTGGATTTCTATGCTTCATGGCTATGTAGCAGTAAAGCTTTCATATTGGGTGTCTGTGTGACAGGCTCCTAGGTGATATGGAGAAGCCTTGGTTGTTTCTCAGCCATGGAAGAGAGTGCTTATGCTAGGTGGTGGTTCCTGGTGTTGGAAGGCACTGTTTCCTATTAACCTCGAATACATAAGGGCTATGAAGTTAATCATTAGATGATTTGCAAGCTTCTGGAATAGCCTTTCTCTCTTTCTCGGATGCATGTACATGTTGGTGGTTTAGATTTGGCCTGAAAGGGGCCTGGATTTCCTGAACTATTGTTTTGTTTCTAAGGATGTTTTGTATTTGCATGGCTCTGTGGTTTTGCAAGTTTTACATGGTTAGAGCCAGACTTTTGGGGTGTTGCTGGATGAGATAGTTGCAGTTCTGCATGCATGCTTTGTGCATGGTTTGAGAAGGTGTGATTTCTTCTCTGCATGGGATTGTTGGTACTTGGTTTTTCACTTAGCATTCCTGCGGTGGTACTTGTGAGTTCATTGATTATGGTGCTCATTGTGGACATGATTGGAAAATCAGATCTAGATTGATCTGGTGTTTGAGTCATGTTGTCTACGTGGTGATTCTCTTTGATATCTCAGTGGTGCAGTTTCCACTGTGATGATAGGTTTGCATGTTCGATGTTTGTGATTTACGAGTTATGCGGTTAGTGGATTAGCTACCCATTGGCTGCAGTGAGATAACTTGGATGTGGGTTGTCTTTATCCACGAGGTTGATTCATTGTTGGTGCAGACTTGTTAGCTGGCCTTGTATGTGGTCACTTATGCATTGGTGTGACTATTTTGAGATGAGAGGATGGATATTCTTGAGTACCTGAATGGTCAGTTATGGGAACCTGAAGCAATTGGTCATGATGCTTAGAGAGCTCAGGTGTCACATTTCAGTGGGAGCTCTAGCAGTGACTATGGATTCATCACATGGTGGTGAAAGGTCTTCTTTAGTGTTGCAAAGGGGTTCTTTCGCTTTTGCATGGACATTACTTGAAGATGTACAACATCTTGGAACCATGGAGGACGCTTGGAGTCTTTGGTTAAGGCGTTTGTGGTACTTGACAGGTGATGTTTGTTTTTAAGTCTATTTGTTGTATGTCATGGTATACTCTTGTTTGCGTACTGGAGTTCTGGCTTGTACATTGTACTTGAGACAATGGTGAGGTCACTTGAAGCATGGAATCTCCTATGGGGATGTGTAGATCATGGTGTCATGATAAGTTCTTGTTTCAGATGATTGGAACTTTGACAGTGGTCTGGTAATTCTTTATGTATTGGGTGCTTTGATTATTTGCTTGGTACTTTGTGATAGTGTAGTAATGCAGTTGAAGTTTAGCATGAGATGATCGGTTGCTAGTACTCATGGATACATGAAGAATAAGGTGAGGTTGTCTTTCTCTTATGAGAGAAGTGTTGCTACTTGTTATTCTTGGTGAATTTTTCAACAGAAAGTCTGAGAAGCCTACACCTTGGTTGAACATGAGTTCAACAGAGACCAATGAGGAGATTGCTCTTGGATTAGTCATGATGGCTTGTATATCCTGAAGGTGTATTCTCGTTCCCACTCTTGGTCTACTCGGCAGTTTATCTGAAAGGTATTTGGCCCTTTATATCCTTCAGATGTGATTTATGTTCACTTTCATGATATGGATCTTGAATTGTTGTCTAATGGTTCTAGAGGATTCATAGTGGAAGTTGTACAATTTTCTTTTATCTCCTTGGTTACTGATGAGAATTGGTAGGAGATGTTGTATGGGCTGATTTCCTGAAATGGGTAATGAAGTAGCTTGATCTTCTTTGAGATGCTTACATCCATGTTGGTTTTAAAGTTGGTTTGATCTTGGTGATTGCTCGGATGGATGTTGTTAGGGATTTCCTTTTAGGATGTGAAGAAGATCATTTTTGACACAGCTGGCTATTAGAAGTGCATGTAGGAGGATGTTCTACAGGAAGATGATGTGCAGTGGTTCTCTCCGTGGTCATGAAGGTTTGTGGTGAGAGAAATGTTTCTTGTAGCACTGTGTTGCAAGTTGTTCATATCATTGTGGATATTTCATTGGTACTACATGGTTGCATTTTCTTTGTGTTGTTATTGGTAGACTTGCAATGCCTTTGATCTTAAGATCTGAAGTACTCAGGTAGTGGGAGTTCCTATTGTGTTTTGTCTTCTTTGACTAGTTGATACTTGGAGCTTGCATTCACTGTTGTTGGGTTGTTTTTGGAGCGGCATGAGTTTACTAATGTTGATACCTTTGAGGTATGTGAGATTGGATGGTATAGCAAGAATTGTGGGTGCTATTTTCAGTCATGTGGGTTAATCAATTGAATGGAAGCAGTCAGTCTGATTGTTGTTCTAACTGGTGTTATTAATCTTGTTTCTTGAGAATGACTTCACTGTTGCATTTTGTTTGAAGCTTTGAAGTTGATATTGCTTTTGTATAGTGTTTGAGCACAGTGAAGTGGTAGCAATATCCTATTGATGACATCACTAGATCTTTTGCTTGTGCTCATTGGAATGGTGCTTATTCACGTTGGCTTGAATCTTTCTTCCACAGGTGGCATGTTGGAAGATGACAGGGTTTGTTTCCTGAATGGTGGACATCTTGGATGTTGGAGTAGAATTCTTGATGGAGCATGAGAGCATGTTTGAGGTCTATGTGGTTTCCTGGAAGGCTGTGATCTGTTGCGTTTCGGTTGCTTCATTGGATAGAGAGTTGCTATTGGATGCTTGGTCTTGGTTGCAGATTGTCTGGAGGACTGAATCTGTTGAATCCTATTAATTGGGTGTCTTGAGTGTTGCGGGGTTTGAACTGGTGGAGCTAGTGTGATCTTAGTTTTTGGTTGCTTTGGAGGTGCCTATGTAATCTTCGTCAAGTGGTAGATTGTTGGAAAATGTGCCTCAATTTCATAGGCTGAAACCTTTTGTGAGCAATTTCAGTGAGACTATGGAGATGTCTGGCCGACCTACTAGTTGATCCTAACTATCGTTGTGACCTCCTAAATGTCTTGGTGATCAGCATCTGAAACCTTCAACATACCCTTTGGACAGTCGGGATGATGTCTCAAGGATGGTAGAAAGTCTTGTCGATATCGATGTGACCTTTGGTCTGTCTAGACAATGTGGTAATCGGCATGACTTGCTTCTATCAGTATGAAGTCCTGGCGATTAGGAAGATGTCTCACCGATAGACACTTGGAGTCTTCGAGGTAACACGGAGGCTTCACTATGAAGTCTTGGTGATAGGCGTTGGTCTCACTGACGGTGTGGGATGTGTTCAGCATGACTCCTAGTGAAAGGTGGACTCGGGGTAACCTGGAGACTTCGGCGTGAAGTCTTGGCGACAGGTGTTGGGTCTTGCTGATGGCTGTGTGACTTCGGTGTAACCTCTTGGTGACAGTGGTATGTCTGGCCAACAAAGCAACATGTGATCGGGTATTTTCGATGAGACTCCTAGCTAATGGAGTCATCGGAGAAACACGAGGACTTCGGTATGAAGTCTCAGCAAATATGGAGATGTCTGGCCGATGGTCTTTTTCGGTGTGACTCTTGGTGAACAGTGAGTTCGAGGTAACATGGAAAGCCTCGGTAAGAAGTCTTGCCGAAGGTTGATTCTCTCACCGACAGTATGCACTCAAAGTAACACATGAAGGCTCAGCGTGATGTCTTGGCGAAAGTGATAAGTCTCGCCGATAGTAAAAGGTCTTCGGGATGATAGGTTGTGCTCAGTGGGATGTCTTGGCGAAAGACGAATGTCTTGTGGACTGTTAGGTGCTTTGGAGTAACATATGAGATCTCGGTGGAACCTCTTGGCGACAGTTGAATGTCTTAGCGATAGATGGGTACCGATCGAAATGCTAATGTGCTCGGTGTGAGGTATTAGCGAAAGACGTCTGTCTCATCGAATGGAAAACTCATGACGACATGACTTGAAGACTTCGGTATGAGGTCTTGGCGATCTGCAGTAGTCTTTTCAATGGCATTTTTGAGATCAATATGACTTGTGGCATTTGGGATGAGTCTTACCGATGAGAAATCTCTTGCCGATAGGAATGCATTGGATGTCGGTGGTTTCGGTATGACTCATGGCATTCGATATAATCTCTTGTTGACTGTTGGAACCTATGCCAATATTGTTTGTGAATCCTTTGAGCATCAGGGAGACACTTCTCGTGTCTCACCGACATGCGAACTCAGTAGATTGTTTCCTTGACTGTTTGACTACCCTATGTGGTGGCTCGTGGAAAAATCAGAGGAAGCAAATTTCAAACGGTTGGCAGTTGGATTTTTGTAGCAGTTGGAACTTAACGGTCTGCAAGGAAAAATCTACACCAGAATGGAACAATGATAAGGATGCTGAGCTGGAGATTGTTGTTTTGTGATCTTGAACTGATTCACAGAGGACCTGTAAAGAACGAATGGATATACATATGCATTGAACATTTTGAAGAGAGTGCATGAGAGCCGAGAGCTAGAGAGAGCCAGAGAGAGAAGACCGAGTGGCTAGCCGAAAGGCCAAGGCCATGAACGCTGAAGCAGAGGAAGAGAGAGGCAGGAGTATATTGTTGGATATCTCTCCTAATCAGGAATGCCATGGTTGATCTCTCAATCAGAGTTTGCTACTAGTTGTTTCCAGAATGAACAAGATGAATCTTTGAAGAGGCTATGAGCCTGAATTTGTATTGTAACCGTTTTGTTGTTGAATAATACAATGGCTCGATCTTAGGAGAGTGGGGTTTTTTATCCGAGAGGATTTTCCCCACATAAATATTTGTGTTTTTTTTCTGTCGTATCTTTCTTCTGTATTGATTCTGTTACTAGAATTTGTTATTGCTTGTTGTTGAATTTACATGTGCTTCTCTTAGAAGGATCAATGTGGAAATAAACTGTCTGTTTCTGCTTTAGGACATAGTTGTATGTGTCTTTGAGGCAACCTAGCGAAATGAGAGTTATCGAAGGCACTACTGTTTGGAGTTTCTATAAGATACCTCCCTTAGATTTCTTTACAGCGAAAAAGGAGGACAAGGTGCCCGACAAGTCCAAAAAGGCTCAGGAGGCCAAAAATGTGTTTCAATGCAATAAAACGATGTAAAACAGGCCTCAACTCGACAAAAACAGGTCCAAGGGTCCAAAACCCTAGCAGGATAGCCAATTAGGGTGAAAAAACCCTAATTTTCAAGCTTAAAAAGGCTTCTAGCATAGCCATCTAGCAACCTTGAGATTCGAGCTCTAACCTCCTGACGATATGGCACAATGACAGCTTCTGATACATATTTATGACCGAGTTTGGATGTACCAGTGGCCACCCGACATTGAGGCACCAGTAAGTGATCCTTTCTTGAGCTTTTTTTTTTTTTACGTTCATTTAATGCTTTCAAAGTCAGTCCTTCTACAGCGGCACTATATAGCACCACTTAGAAATCAAACTGTGTCACTCGGTGTCAAATTGCACTGTGGCGGTGGAGTTTAGAGTTTGAAAATAAACTCCAAACTCCGACGCTGAGCTCATGGCCGGCGGGGTGATTTCTAAACTGCAACACGGCAGTCCTTTTTCTTTTCAAATTATGCTGCTGGGAAGGAAAGTGCATCACAGCGGTGCACTTTCGTCCTTTTGTGCCCTAGCGTCGAAGTTTGATTAAAAATCAAACTGTGATGCCTTCCTAGATTGTGACGCTAGAGAGGTTTCTTGGACACTTGGCAAAGAATTTTTCAAAATTTTAACATGATGGCCCTTCCTGATGCAGGATGTGATGAGGGAGCTCTACTCCCGAGAGCACAGGTCGCAGGATCTGTTCAGTTATTTGGAGGACCTGAGTGACAGAGATCAAGATCAACTATGGGACATGGGGCTATGATACATCACCTACGCAACACCCATTCACACCCACCTAGGGATGATGTCAGCACTTGTCGAGAGATGGCACAATGAGACCTCTTCGTTCCACCTTCCCACCAGCGAGGCCATTGTCACCTTGGAAGACGTTTGGCGCATTTTGAGATTGTTGATTCATGGTCAATGGGTCAATTTCAACATGGATGAGGGTCGCGATGCTTGCCACAGAGTTCTCGCCACAAAGGACATCATTATTTGTGAGGGGCAGATCGAGCTTGAGTGACACATGGCCCTGGCACCTCCCTTCCGCTTGGTTGTTGCAGTGGTTATTTCGGGTCTCATTACCCCAGACCGACGGGGCCGATACTTCAATCCTAGTTGGGGACTCTGCTAAGAGCACATGGTTTACGATAGACTAGTCCATTTTGCTTGGGGGCTGGTTCTTCTTGCCTCTTTGTACAGAGATCTTCACGAGTACGTCTACCTCGATTGCAGAGCACTCAGAACAGGCGTGACACTCCTCCACATATGGGTGTGGGAGCACATTTTTTGTCGTTCAGCCATAGAATGTTATAGTTCCGATGATTCTATATGATCCCCTCGTATGGCACTACAAAGGTGGTGTGTCCTTCACACAAATAGGTGAGCATGGGATTCCTTACTGGAGGAGAGTCCTAGACGAGATGCAGGTGTTCACATGGTGATCGTACCTTGGTCGGCCTAGATGGGCCGAAAATGCACATCATATTTTCTACGCCTGCCAAGACCGCTTTATATAGGGGCGAGAGCATACCATGATAGAGAGATATCTACCCGGGCATGTGCAACGTCAATCTGGTGATCCCCAAGATCAGTCCGATGACAATTATGTGGTCGTCTTTGCCCGCACCATGTCATAGATTTCATGGGGGTGATACATTCCTACCTCAGAGGCCATTGATAGTTTCAAACAGTTAGTGGCTCGGCCATGGGCCTACGATCAGGGGCCTGCAGATCCAAGTGACACAGGCATATAGGGATTGGTTTCGGCCTCCCCTACATTTGGCAATTCTAGGAGCAGTCCACGATCGATGGAGGGTGAAGCAGAGGGGGAGGACAACGATGGAGGGATGGTGCATGAAAGGACCAACTAGTCGGGACTCCAGTTCAGCTAGGTCAGACAGATGTACTGATGCAGGATCAAGAGTAGGTGTTGCCAGGTGTACCACCACAGGCTAAGGATCAGCCTTAGGTATAGCCTCCACGAGCAGAGCTAGCAAGGTAGGTGGATCCCTGAGATGCATTGATTACGCAGTTGTAGGCCCAGGTCCAAGCTGTGACAGCCGAGAGGGATCAAGCTAGGACTAAGATAGATTAGATTAGGGCTGAGAGGGATGAGGCCATAAAATAGAGATAGGCCACAAAGTTACAAGAAGCTACAGAGCTAGGCCAGAGATAGTAGTTGGAGAGCATGGCAGCCTCCTCTCAGGGTACAGTGTCCATTCGGTCTTACAAGGAGGCTGTCTAAGAGGCCAAGTACTATCGCATTGATAGGGTAGGGTTGGGTGGAACACTCATTGTCCCATGCTCTGGGTCCTTGTTCTCAAGAACTCCTAGGTGATTCTCCCACCTTAACCTTTAGGTCCTATCTTAGGTATAGGTACCCCTGGTCCTACTGGCCAACCCCACTCTCATCACTCTTCCATTCTACCAAGCCAATCTTGGTGCCTTGCCACTATCTCACCCTTGACCCTTACTCTTCCCTAAAGGCCAATTACTCCCAACATTCAGTTAGGTTCTTGCAGGGGTGTAGAGATGTAGTAAAAAGCTTCATAGCAAACCTATTAGGGTTCTTGATCAATCACTAGACTCCAATTCTCCATCGCTTCCACCAAGCCCTCTCCTAGGGTTAGAAAAGGCTACAAGCCCTAGAGTCCCAACTAGGCCTCCTAACCCAAGAAAAATGGAGAGTGAGCCCAAATTCTCCAAATGAATCCAAATCTTTTCTTGGGATTCGTGGTACCCTTGCCCACACCTTGAATATTTTTGGGGTTTGGAGCCTCCACTGTCCGTACACTGCTCCAACCCTTAACTTAGCGAATTTAGGCTTTTTTTAAGCCAATTTTTGACCTCCTTGAGATCAGTCAGTTTGTTTGCCACTTATCGGTCTGTGTTAAGCCTCCTTCTTATTACCAAGCCTCTGCAAGGCAATCCACATCCTCTCCACACCATGGTTCACCAGGAGATTGGCACCCCTGCAACCTTAGTGCTCTGCACTCTTTGACTGTCCTAGTTGGGCACTTCCAAGCTCGCCTAGGAACTATCTTTTGCCATGGATTCCTAACTCCTAAGGTCTCCTACCTCTACCTTATGTACAAACATGGAGTCTAGCCTCTGTTTCCAAGAACCCATACACCAAGTACAGGGGAAACACAGTCTAGAGCTCCATCTCTACCGGTCTGACCGTTAGAACAAAAATTGCAAGAAATGAACTAACCTAACAAAAACAAATGCTTGAACCGATGCAACAAGCTAACTATTGAACTAAGCAATGCCTAAAAAGGAATTACACTACCTACTCTACTCTCAACATCTGATCAAACCATCAATGCATAAATCCAAAACCATAAACCAAAAGATGTTCTTCAATATCACAGTCTTAATTGCACTCCATGAAATTATTGCAAATCAAAAACCAACCAACATTGCTCTCAGCTCGAGCAACTCCTTATAACTCCTCTCCAAGGTAGTTACCAATCCCTTGGGTCAGACACTTCCATAATCAAGTGGCAAAAGGCGCAAAATGTCCCCTTTTGCCACCTTTGCCAATTATTGCTAACTCCTAAACAACTAAGAAACATGAGTTAAAAACTCCCTCCTGATCACTCCTGATCAAGACAAGAAAACACTCTAACTCAAATTCCAATGGTCAATCATGACCTTCTTAGAAAAGAATTTACACTAAATTTATCCTAGACTACCCATAGCCTAGTGTTTCCTAGGTGCTCCTGCACCATTCTCCCCCCTCTACACAAACTCTAAGGAATGTTAGGAGAGGGTAATGACACATATATGCCCTACCTCTTGAGCTGAGCTTCATCCATCCATGTAGCCTCAGATTCATGCTTATTCCTCCATTTGACAAGATGCTCCATGTATACCTTGTGTCTTGTAGCCTTCTTCACTCTTGACTCCAAGATCTTCTCTGCCTGAGGCTTGTCTTGATTAGGTAAGGATATATTGTTGATGTCCTTGAAGATATCCTTATTGTTTTGATCCACATCATTGACTGACCCCTTGTACTTGATCAAGTTAGCTATATTCAAAACTGGTGAGATTCCTAAACCAGTAGGTAACTCTAACTTGTATGCATTTTTACCATACTTGGCTAATATCTTGCATGGTCCTACTCTTTTCATTTGCAACTTGGTTGGCATTCCCTTCTACAACCTTGAATTGTTAAGGTGGACCATGACATAGTCTCCTACTGCAAATTGCACATCCTTCCTTGACAAATCTACCTTCTCCTTCAACTTTTGTGTAGCCTCGGTGACTATCTTCTTCACCTGCTCTTGAATATCTTTCATGGTTTGACTGAAGTCCTCCGCATGTCCACTTCTATGTTCCATAGCTCCAAGATCTTTGAGCTCACATATGCCTCTTGGGTGCATCCCATACAAAACTTCAAAAGGGCTCTTCCCTATAGTTTTGTTCACACTGTCATTGTATGCATACTCAGCCTATGAGATAACCATGCCCCATGTTTGTCCATACTCCTTAGTTAGGAATCTTAGAAGGTTACCTACCACTCTATTAACCACCTCTGTTTTCCCATCAGTTTGAGGATGGTAACCTAATCTAAATGACAGGTTCGTACCCAATATACTCCATAGAGTCTTCCAAAAGTGACTCATGAACTTCACATCCCTATCTGAAACAATGCTCAAAGGCAATCCATGGATCCTTACAACTTCCTTGAAGAAGAGATGAGCTATGTAACTAGAATCATGAGTAGTTTTGCAAGGTATAAAATGACTCATTTTGCTAAATCTGTCCACTACTACATAGACACTATCAAAACCAGTCTTGGTCTTAGGAAGGCCTACCACAAAATCCATGCTTACACACTCCCATGGTCTGTTAGGAATGGGTAGGGGTTGATATAGACCAGCATTACTAGCTCCTCCCTTATCTTTCATACACACCACACATTGCTCCACATTTTTTCTGACATCTCTTGCCAATTTAGGCCAATAGTAGAATCTTTGCACTAGTTCTAAAGTCTTGTTGATGCCAAAGTGTCCACTAAGACTTCCATTATGCTTTTCCTGAATGAGATTTTCCCTCATTGACCCTCTTGGAACACATAACTGATTTCCTTTTAACAATAACCCACTTTGCAATGTATACTCAGAGTATTGGCTATGAAAATGATTCTCAAAGTCTAAACATACCTTGTAGACCTTTGGAAAGTCTTCATCTTCCCCATAGAGATCCTTGAAACTCTCTATGCCAATGCTCTTGATCTGTATCTCTTGCACTGTCAACAATCTCCTGCTTAGTGCATCTGCCACCTTGTTCAACTGTCCCTTCTTATGCTTAATGGTAAAAGTAAAAGCTTGGATGTATTCCATCCATTTCAAATGCCTATTACTCAACTTCTCTTGAGTGTTGATATAGCTAAGTTCCTGATTGTCAATAAAGACTACAAACTCCTTGGGTAGAAGGTAATGCCTCCACTTCCTAAGTGACTGAACCAAAGCATAAAGTTCTAAGTCATAGGTTGAATACTTCTTCTTTGCTTCATTGAGCTTCTCACTAAAGAAGGCTATAGGCTTGCCCTCTTGACTTAACACTCCTCCTACTGCAACTCCACTAGCATCACATTCCATAGTGAACAACTTGTCAAAGCTAGGTAACAAGAGAATAGGTTGAGTTGCCACTTCTTGTTTCAGTTTCTCAAACCCTTTCTCAGCTTCTTGAGTCCACACAAACTTAGTTTTTAAACCACCCTTGATTGTATCTAGGACTGGTTCACATATACCACTAAAGTTCCTTATGAATTTTCTGTAGAACTGAGCCAATCCATGGAAACTTCTTACCTCAGTCCATGTGGTTGGTGTAGGGAAGTTTAGGATAGCTTCCACCTTACTTGGATCCATCTTCAATGATCCTTTGGAAACTACAAAACCCAAATATACAAGCTCTTGCTTAAAGAACTCACACTTCTCTAGATTGATTGCCAACTTCTCCTCTTGCAACCTTCTAAGAACCAACTCCACATGTTTTAAATGCTCTTCTGTTGTCTTGTTGAATATGAGGATGTCATCAAGGTATACCACCACAAATATCCCTGTAAAGTCTTTAAGCACTTCATTCATGAGTCTCATGAATGTGCTAGGGGCATTAGAGAGGCCAAATGGCATAACTCTCCACTCATACAACCCATCATTTGTCTTAAAGGCTATTTTCCACTCATCTCCATCCTTGATTCTGATCTGATGGTATCCACTCTTGAGATCCAACTTGGTGAAGTACTGAGCTCCTCTAAGACAATCTATTAAATCTTCAATCCTAGGGATAAGGAATCTATATCTGATTGTAATTCTATTTATAGCTCTAGAGTCAGTACAAATTCTCCACTTACCACCTTTCTTGGATGCTAAAACCACTGGTACTGCACATGGGCTAATTCTCTTCCTAATCAAGTCTTGATCCAATAACTCCTGCACTTGTCTAGCTACCTCTAAATTCTGATCTGGTGTAAGCTTGTATGCTACTTTGTTTGGCAATGAATCCCCTGGTATGAAGTCAATCTGATGACTGATGGCTCTTTGTGGAGGTAAGGTTGCTGGTGTTCCATCACTCACTATGTCCTTATACTTCTCAAGAAACTTCTGGACTACTTCGGGTATGACTGTTTTCTTAGCCTTGTCTTCTTTAGATTGTAACATAACCACATATCCTTCACCCCCTTGATGTAGGTTGTTAAGGAACTCCTTCCCACTACTCAACATGACACTTGGTGTCTTTGACTTTCCCTCTTCTTCTTCTAACAATGACAACTTGAAAGTCTTCCCATCCTTCTCGAAGGAAATGCTATTCTCTTTCCCATCATACATGGCACTTCTGTCATACTGCCATGGTCTACCCAATAGTAGATGGCATGCATCCATGGGTAAAGCATCACAAACTAACTTATCCTTATACCCTCCAATGGAAAACTCCACCGTTACTTGCTCATTCACTAGAACACTTTGCCCTTTGTTGAGCCATGTTACCTTGTAGGGGTTAGTGTGGGGTACCTTTTTCATTTTCAGTTTTCATTACTACTTCTTCTAAGATGATATTGTCTGTTGAACCTGAATCTACAATGACCTTGGATACTTTACCAAGTATCTTGCACTTCACTCTAAATAGAGATCTTCTTTGTTTTGGTTCTTCCTTGACCGGTTGTCTGATCAAAACTCTACTGAACATCAGATTCTCCCCCACTTCTGATTCAATGTGACTGACCTCTGGTGATTTGACACTCATGGTGTCCTCTTGTGCATATGCCACTCTCTTCTCAGTATTTGATGAAGATGCTTTCTTCGGGCACCTATAAGCAGGATGTCCAACTTGACCACAATGGTAGCATTTCATGTTTGCAAAGTATGAATTGCTCCTGCCTGCTCCTCTTCCTCTAGTGGATCCTCCTTGAGAACCTCTACCTCTATTATACCCTCCTATAGAAGGTGTTTCATTGCCATGATCTATGGATTTAAACTCTCCTTGGTTTCTTTGGTCATTGCCTCTACCTTGGTAGCCACCTCATTGTCCTCTTTGATCTCTTTGATCTTTTCCTTTGCCTCTTCCCTTAGAAGCCTGGTCTTGCTTCCTCTTGTTTCTTTCCTCAATCTTGATAGCTAATTGGTAACATTGATGTACCGTCTTAGGACTTAAAAGAGCCATCTCCTCTTGAATGTTCCATTTCAAGCCATTAAGATACCTAGCCACCTTGAGACTTTCATCTTCTGAAACATTAGACCTCATACAAAGTTTTTGGAACTCCTTTGTGTAGGTATTCACATCTTGGTCTTTCTTCCTTAGGCTTTGTCTCTTCTTGTGTAACTGAATCTCATAATCATCAGGAATGTAGGCTTCTCTCACCTTTGCAACCATACCTTTCCAAGTTGAGATAGGTTTCTTTCCTTCCTTCTCCCTCTCTGTTTGGATGAATTTCCACCATGTCAAGGCTGATCCTCTCAATCTTGATTTAGCCACCTTCACCTTTTGTGCTTCTGTGACTCCATCACACTCAAAATGATTCTCCATGCCTTCTATCCAATCCATGACTAGATCGGCTTCCAACTTCCCACTGAACAATGGTATGCCTTCAAGTGCTTTCCCACTCAAAGCTTTCAATGCCTTCAAGAAAGGATCCTCTTGTAGAACAGGGTCAGGTTCAGGGGTCTTTTCTTCCTCTGCAACCTCTTCTTTCTTTGGTACCCTACCTTCCAATCTATCACTGACCTCATCGGTCTTGCTTAGCACATTGCTCAATGTCTCCTCCAATTGTGCTAGTCTTTCCCTTAGTCTCCTATTATCTTCTTCCTAGTCTTCAACCTTCTTTGCCAACTCCATATTTGTCACCATGATTGTGGAACCACTGGATTCAAGGTTTGACATATAAGATTCTATCCCAAATATTTAACTAGCTCTGATACCAATCTGATAGGGTAGGGTTGGGTGGAACACTCATTGTCCCATGCTCTGGGTCCTTGTTCTCAAGAACTCCTAGGTGACTCTCCCACCTTAACCTTTAGGTCCTATCTTAGGTATAGGTACCCCTGTTCCTACTGGCCAACCCCACTCTCATCACTCTTCCATTCTACCAAGCCAATCTTGGTGCCTTGCCACTATCTCACCCTTGACCCTTACTCTTCCCTAAAGGCCAATTACTTCCAACATTTAGTTAGGTTCTTGTAGGGGTGTAGAGATGTAGTAAAAAGCTTCATAGCAAACCTACTAGGGTTCATGATCAATCACTAGACTTCAATTCTCCATCACTTCCACCAAACCCTCTCCTAGGGTTAGAAAAGGCTACAAGCCCTAGAGTCCCAACTAGGCCTCCTAACCCGAGAAAAATGGAGAGTGAGCCCAAATTCTCCAAATGAATCCAAATCTTTTCTTGGGATTCATGGCACCCTTGCCCACACCTTGAATATTTTTGGGGTTTGGAGCCTCCACTGTCTGTACACTGCTCCAACCCTTAACTTAGCAAATTTAGGCTTGTTTTAAGCCAATTTCTGACCTCCTTGAGATCAATCAGTTTGTTTGCCACTTCCCGGTCTGTGTTAAGCCTCCTTGTTACCAAGCCTCTGCAAGGAAATCCACATCCTCTCCACACCGTGGTTCACCATGAGATTGGCACCCCTACAACCTTAGTGCTCTGCACTCTTTGACTACCCTAGCCGGGCACTGCCAAGCTCGCCTAGGAACTATCTTTTGCCATGGATTCCTGACTCCTAAGGTCTCCTACCTCTACCTTATGTAAAAAAATGGAGTCTAGCCTCTGTTTCCAAGAACCCATACAGTAGGTAGAGGGGAAACACGGTCTAGAGCTCCATCTTTGTCGGTCTGACCATAAGAACAAAAATTGCAAGAAATGAACTAACCTAACAAAAACAAATGCTTGAACTGATGCAACAAGCTAACTATTGAACTAAGCAATGCCTGAAAAGGAATTACACTACCTACTCTACTCTCAACATCTAATCAAACCATCAATGCATAAATCAAAAACCATAAACCACAAGATGTTCTTTAATATCACAGTCTTAATTGCACTCCATGAAATTATTACAAATCAAAAACCAACCAACCTTGCTCTCAGCTCAAGAAACTCCTTATAACTCCTCTCCAAGGTAGTTACCAATCCCTTGGGTCAGACATTTCCATAATCAAGTGGAAAAAGGTGCAAAATGTCCCATTTTGCCACCTTTGCCAATTATTGCTAACTCCTAAACAACTAAGAAACATTAGTTACAAACTCCCTCCTGATCACTCCTGGTCAAGACAAGACAACACTCTAACTCAAATTCCAATGGTCAATCATGACCTTCTTAGAAAAGCATTTACACTAAATTTATCCTAGACTACCCATAGCCTAGTGTTTCCTAAGTGCTCCTGCACCACGCATGCACTATCATGAGGCCATACCTAGAGCAGCACGGGTCCTAGAGTACTTGCAGCGGACCAACCATAGACCAGCAGAGGGTGATGGTGACAGAGGCGAGGGCAGCAGACAGGAGGGTTAGGCCTCCTTTTGATCGAGATAATACTTTTTGTGCCTTATGGGCTCCTTTTTGATAGCCCGATGGGCCTTTTAGTATTGATTGACATACATGTATAGTGATCTGATTATTTTGTACTATGACAATTATCTGATGATGATATATATATATATAAGTCGATGATTTTGATTATGATGTGATGTGTACCATTTATTTATGCATGTATGGATGATTCTATTTCTACATGTGAAATGATGTTATGGTGTTATATGATGTATTTATGGATGCATTTATTTTTGGTGATGTATGCATTATGTAATGATTATGACCTAACAGATCTATATTATGTTGTTGACCTATGATATGTAGATGTGATGATGTTGCAGTCTATGATTATTTGAAATGATATGATATGTAATATGCAAAATGAAAAATGATATGGAAATGATCTATGGTGTACACGCGAAATGATGTGAATCATGCTTATATGTGAAATGATTATGGATGGATGCCCTTTTTGCATGTTCTTATTTATGCTTATAATGATGTGTAATGATTTAGCAAATGAAATGTAAATAATAAATAAAAATAATTGCGATGTTATTTATGAGATGATATGGATGATTAATGGATGATATAATGCAATGTAATGGTCGTGTTTTATATGAGATGTGTATTGATGATGCAAATGAAATGGTTTCTTAAGATTCTTAGAATAACAAATATTATTATTCTAAACATATTAAATGATAATGTAATGTATGTGATGCATTTAATGTGATGTGATGCAATGATATGAAGTGATATGTTAATGCAAAGTGGTATGGTGATTTTTTATGCAAAATGAATGTAATGTGTGATATGGCTTCATAATGTTATGCAATGGATTATCTATAATGCTTATGTATCTATTATGTATGATTATGCAGTAGGTGGTAATGTGAAATGGTTATGAAATGTTTATGCAAATGAATATTTATGCAATGATTGATGTGATGAATGTAATGTGGTGCAAAAAATGGATGCAATGTAATGAGAAAGGGATATGCTAATTTTATGGAAAATTCTTATAATGCCATGTTTATATAATGATGAAAATGTAATGCATATGTTTCCTATATGATATGTTGATGCAATATGCTAATGATTTGTGGATGCAAGATCGATGACGATGAGGATGATGATGATGATCAACTGTCATAGTACCTTGTTAGCGTGAGAAGCAAAAAGGGATGAAAGAGAAGAAGTCATTTCAACAAGACAAAAGATGATGATTATGCAAATGATGATGATTTCTTGCCGAGGAATTAGTATTTTCAAAGGGCCAATTTCCTTATGTTTGATAACACAAGTGCGATGCATCAAGGTATGGAGAACCAGGATGGTGTTGTACCCAATGTGATGGAATTTTAACTTGACAAACAGATAGGAGTATCCTTGTTCACGCCTGACATACAGACACCTTGCTAGGATGCACTTTAGAAGTTTCAAACACCTCGGACCAAAACACAGAAAGGTTTAACCTATCAATGCAATAGTCAACAAGTTGCCCAAAACTTCCTCAATACATACCTAACAAAGCAAGTATTCGCCAAGGTTATATTATAGGGACGTCCAACAAGCACAGTAGACAAAAGATAATGATCATTGCCCCATTCCTATTTCTCTAAATCCTTTGTTTGGATATCATCGAGAAGTCCTTGGAATGAGCGCAATAAGATAAGTCAAAAGATAAAGACAAAGTAAACAAACAAGTTGATGTTCTTCAATACCGCTAACCAAAAGGGAATGTGTTTTTAAGGAGAAGGACCGAAACTATTGTCAAAAGATAATGCCCATTGTAGGAAGGATGCATCCTAGGACATGTTAGTGGATGGTGGCGCGTCATTTCATTTATCCTAAGCGTTCTTTCAAATGATTGATATGGGACCAATTGGATGATAGGTTATTGACACAAAGAGTCGACCAACTTGTTTACGTACTGAATTAGACCTAAGACTTGACAATTTGAGTTTTCACTTTTAACCTGCTAGACTTGTTTCTGATTGTCTTACCAAATATTGAGGATGACGATTGTTTATTATGAGTGAAAGCAAGATGAGACGAATGAATTTTTTGAATATTTGGATATTTTTTATCTTTTTGAGATGTTTTGAGGCTGTTTTTGGTATTTTTTGACATTTTCAAATGTTTTGATTTTCAATTTTCCAATGTTTTGGGATTTTCTGAGATTTTGACCAAGAGACTAACCTAAAGACCTATCCTAGGGGCCTCAGGGGCTGATCAATAGATTATCCTTTCCTACGGTATATACACAGAGACCACGTAATTCGACTGACGAGTTGATCGATTTACAGATGATGATATACATGATGAGATATTAGTTTATTATGACATACGCCTAAAGGACTAACCTAAGTGTCTTGGGGGATGATCAAAGATCAAACTTTTCTACGTTCAAGGCTTAGAGACCCGTAGTTTGACAAGACGACTTTGATTTTGACTTTTTCACTGACTTTTTGACCTGTTTTTGGATTTTGATATGTTTTGATGTTATTAGATTTTATGATGTTTTGATGTTTTTGGATTTTTTGATGTTTTGATGTTTTTGAATTTTCTGATATTTTGATGTTTTTGGATTTTCTAATGTTTTGATATTTTTGGATTATCTGATGTTAGGACTTTAAGAATATACACAAATCTGATCTGATACGAACATGCCCCTAGCGTGATGCAATAGACTACTCTGATAAAGGCAGGACAAACTGACCTTGAGGATGGGCTGAGTAGTACTAGGAGGGATCATGATAGGAAAACAGGACCAAGCTATGGTGCGGATGCGGGTGGATGAGTGATGGATGAAGATCTAAATGTGATGGATGATGGAAGCGTAGTGGGTGAATGATGCAGAACAAGCTGTAAAGATCCTGATGGATGGAAAGTGCTTATTTACACAAGGTGCTTGTTTGCTAGGTTTTCACCAAGGTACCTGCCCAAAGTGCCACCGAAGTGGTTTTCACTAGAGGACAATTTTTTTCTTTACTATTTTTGATCATTTTTTTTACTTTTTTGGATTTTTTGCTTTTTATTTTTATTTTTATTTTTTTGTCACCAAACGCCTGTTTGCTAGGTTTTTGCCGAAGTAACCATTTTTTCAAGACATTTTTTTATTTTTTGGATTTTTGGTTCTACACCTTGAAAGATTTAGGCATAAAACTTTTTGAGATGAGAGCTATTCATGGGTTCTTGCAGAGGTTCCCCTTTAGGTGTTGATAGTTGATATGCCCCTGACTTGTAACTTGTTGTGATAACGAATGGTCCCAACCAATTAGGTTCAAATTTTCCTTTGCTGCTTGGGTTTGGGACATTCTTCTAATTCTCCTTTAATACCAGTTCTCTGACTTGGAAAGTCCTGCTTCTAATTTTCTTTTTATAGCTCTATTTGAGTCTATTCTGACAGACTTGCAAATGATTCAAAGCATCTATACGTCGCTCATCCAGTAGATCTAGCTCATTCAGTCTTGAGACTCTGTACTATTCATCTGTGATGATGTTTTGCAGTGATATCCTGAGTGATGGGAGCTCGATCTCAATGGGGAGTACTACTTCCAATCCGTAGACCAGGGAGAAAGGGGTGGTGCTTGTGGGTGTGCGAATGCTGGTTCGGTAAGCCCAAAGGGCGGGATTAAGCTGCAAATGTCAGTCACGACCTGCATCATTAACTGTTTTCTTGAAGATTTTCAGAATGGTCTTGTTTGTAGCTTTTGCTTGGCCATTGCCTTGGGGATAGTATGGGGTAGAGAAGTGATGTTGGATTTTGAACTTTTCGCATAAGTCATGGACCTCTTGATTCTTGAATGGTGTCCCATTATCTGAGATAATGGCTTGTGGGACACCATAGCAGAAAATGAGATAGTTCAAGATGAACTTTGATATCTACTTCTTAGTCATATACGTCATGGGTATGGCTTCCACCCACTTAGTAAAGTACTATGTTGCGGTTATGATGAATTTGTGGTCGTTAGATGAAGTGGGGGTAATTTTCCCAATGAGATCAAGTCCCCACTGTGAAAAGGGCAATGGTGTGACGATGGGATGAAGCTCTTGAGTTGGAGCATGGATGAGGTCCCCATGTTGCTGACATTGTAGACATCTTCTGGCATAGTCATGTGCCTCTCTTTCCATTGTGGGCCAATAATACCCGATCCTCAGCAGTTTCTTGGCTATGGTCATTCCACTCGAGTGTGAACCACAGATACCATTATGTACTTCAGTTAGAGCAGTCAATGCCTCCTCAACATTTAAGTAGTGCAGTAGGGTTCCTTCTATGGTCCTACAATATAGGTTATCTCCTAGGATGACAAATCGAGATGCCTTTTTTACAAAGGTTTGTTTTAGGTTTGAAGGTAAGTTGGGGGGTATGACTCCTATTCAAAGGTATGTATAAATGTCATGGTACCAAGGATCACTGAGACCAACAATTTTG
This sequence comes from Sequoia sempervirens, assembly GCA_007258455.2. Taxonomy (NCBI): domain Eukaryota; kingdom Viridiplantae; phylum Streptophyta; class Pinopsida; order Cupressales; family Cupressaceae; genus Sequoia; species Sequoia sempervirens. The sequence continues at coordinate 684,505,485 of VDFB02270651.1, read as the reverse complement.
CACACAATTTCTGATTTTGGTACCTCAAATGTGGGCACGAGAAGTTGCTCTATCAGGAATTTATATTTTGGAACATTGTTGGGAATGTTCAGTAAGGATCCAATTGTTGCCATGGCGTCTACTACTCTATTGTTGGCTCTAGGAATCTGCTCAAATGTGATTTCGATGAAGGATTCTTTGAGAGTCTCCACCAATTTCTTTTATGGAGTGAACTTGTCTTCCTTGGTCTTGTATTCATCGTTCACTTGATTTATTATCAATTGAGAGTCTGTGTATACTTTGAGAGCTATAATGTTTCACTGCACTGCTATTCTAAGACCTATGGTTAAAGCCTCGTATTTTGCAATGTTATTGGTGCAGGGAAATGCCAATTTGTAGGACCTTGGTATGCAGTCCCCTTGTGGGGTGATAAAGAAGATTCCAGCTCCTGATCCATGCTACGTGTATGAGCCATCGAAGTACAGTTTCCAGTGGTCAGCTATGTTGAGATTGAAAATAGATTCATCTGGAAATTCTAAGATGAGAGGATTCTCTGAATAGATTGGTGCTTCTGCAAGTTGATATGCGATGACTTGGCCTTTGATTGCTTTTTGCTCCACATATTTGATGTTATATTCTGATAATATCATCACCCATTTGGCCATTCTTCCCATGAGTATTGCTTTTGACAATAAGTACTTGAGAGGGTCGATTTTGGTGATGAGTTTTATTTTGTGTGCCAACATGTAATGTCTAAATTTTTGTGATGCAAACACTACTGCTAGGCATGCTTTCTCAATGAATGAATAGTTTAGCTCATGGCCAACCATTGTTTTGCTGATGTAATAGATAGCCCTTTCTATTCCATTTTTGTCATGCTGAGCTAGGAGAGCTCCAAGGGCTGTTGTTGTTGCTAATACGTAGAGAATCAATGGTTTTCTTGGGATTGGTGGCATTAAGACTGGCGGTGTCAGTAGATATTCTTTGATTTTATTGAATGCCTCTTCACACTTGGTATCCCATTTGTACACTACTCCCTTGTGGAGTAGGTGAGAATATGGGTTTTTTTTGTCCGCCAATTATGCTATGAATCTTCAAATGGATTGGAGCCTACCTTGGAGACCTCTCAATTTCTTTATGTTTTTGGTGCCTCCATCTCCAGGATTGCTTTTACCTTTGGTGGATCCACCTCGATACCCCTCATTGACACTATATATCCTAAGAGATTTCCTAATTGTACGCCGAATACACACTTCTTTGGGTTTAATCTGACCTTGTACTCCTCCAGCCTATCAAAAATGGCACTTAGGGTTGCTATGTGATCTTTTCTTTTTCTGGACTTGGCTAGAATGCCATCAACATAATCTTCGACTGTTTTGTGGATCATGTCATGGAATATTAAGGTCATGGCCCTTTGGTATGTTTCTCCTGCGTTCTTTAAGTCGAATGGCATCATATTCCAGCAATAAGTCCTCCATGGACAAGTGAAGGTCATCTTATGTTGGTCCTCTTTAGCTATCATGATATGATTGTACCCTAAGAATTTGTCCATTAGTGACAACATTTCATGTCTGGCTATCATGTCTACTATCATGTCAATGTTTGGAAGTGGGAAGTCATCTTTCAAACATGCTTTATTCAAGTCTCTGAAGTCTGTGTAGATCCTGATATTCCCATTGGGTTTTGAAACAAGCACTAGGTTTGATACCCATTCTGGATAATCTATTGGTCAGATGAATCCTGCATCTAATAGCTTTTTTAGCTCCATTTTGACTAATAAGGCAATCTAAGGGTTCATTTTTTGAAGCTTTTATTTAACAGGGTTTGCTTCTGGATATACTACTAAGTGGTGGACCACGACCTTTGGATCAAGTCTAGGCATGTCAACATAGTTCCATGCGAAGTTTATCTGTCTCTCTCTTAGGAAATCTACTAGGAGCTCTTTCTCTTTTGACGGTAATGATTCCGCATAAAATGTGATATGTTGGGTTTCTTCTGTTCCTAGGTTGACTGGATTGCATTTTTTTGCTAGGACTATTGATTTTTCTTAATGAAGAGCTCTGAAAGGAAGATTGAATCCCCCATCGTCAGGCGCCTCAGAGAGGTTTTAACTATTGGATGTGTCCTTTCTTTTTACTTTTTTTGGTCAGAGAGTGCCACAGTATGGTTTTCACTCAAGGACTTAGATATTATTCTTAATTTTTCATAGTCGATGAGTTGGGGATATACTAGGCGAATGTCATGATTTTGGTGGTCTAATTCAAAATATAGGGTGCTAATCATGAACAGAGTGGTGTCCTCAAATAGCCTAAGTAGATTGGATGTGGGATCCTCATCATCACTACTACTACAAACGTCAGTTATATCAAATGTGAAGTTATCTATGACGCGACCTATAGATACTGGTAAGCATAGATTTGTTGCAGTTGGCTGAGGAGGATTATTAACCATTCTAACTGGAGGACTTCAGCCACGTATGGTTATACTCAGAGGGGTACATCCAAGGCCAAAAAATTTTATTGCTCACGTCTCCGGAATGATAGGAGTTATAAGCCCATTGTCGTTTTTCCCAAGTCTTTGGTTTTTGTCATAGCCCATTGTGAGCATCATTTGTAGACCCTTGCTTCTGTCATCCATGGGTAAATCAGTTGCTGGTATCTCATCTTGATATAGCATATGAGATGGATCTGCCTTAATAAATTTTGGCCAAGATCTCCCCAACTTGTAAATTTACGATAGTCTTCAGGAGACATTTGGGATGTGGATGCTTCATTTATTTCCGGGCATCCCCGTGATCTAGGAGATTGTGGTAACTCTCCTACCACAAAAGCATTTTTAGGGATCATGTAATTTCCACAACCGTTATCTTGAATGATGACCTTAATGTCAGAGATGGTGGGAATGGCGGGAGTGACGAGTCTCTGTCGCAGAAGTGGATGCTAGAGTGGCAGGATCAATGTATGGTGTAGATGGGCCCTCATCATTTTTTGGTACTTGGGGCATTTTATAGTACTTTTCTTCAAGGCTTTGGCAATAGGAGAAAGGTTCGGGATCTCCATGGATGGTGACTTCTTGTCCCTCATGTGTGAATTTCACACATTGATGGAAAGTTGATGCTACTGCTTTCATCGCATGAATCTATGGGCGTCCTAGGAGGATGTTATATGGCAAGTCGAGGTCCAAGAACTGACAAGTGGTTTCCATGATAGTGGGCCCTACTTGAATAGGGAGTTTGATCATGCCTCGGGACACTCTTTCTTAATCATCATATGCTCTTATTGTGATACCCTTTCCTTTGTCAATAGAATCCTTTGAGATTTTTAATTGTTTGATGAGCTTGAGAGAACATATATTCAAGCCTGCACCTCCATCTACCAAGACCCTTTTGACTTCTTTTCTGCACTATGACTTCTAAGTGGAGTGCACGATTGTGAGATGGTTGAGCAGGGAAATCCTGGTCGGAAAATGTGAGGAGATTTGGCGTAATGATATTTCTGACCATAGCTTGAAATTGTTCCTCATCAAGATCTGCGGGGATAGTGGATGAAGCCAACGCTTCATCAAGGATTTTCTTATGGGCTAATGAGATTTTTAGCAACTCCATGATGGAGATTTGCGCTAGTGTTCTTTTGAGTTGATCAAGGACGTTATATCCATTAGGGACACATCTAGATGTAGGGACTCTATTTGGCTGGGATGATCTTGCGATGGTAACTTTGCTGCCTCTTGTGGTGACTCCACAATCGACATGGGCACCTTTGATGGTGATGACCATGCAATTTTCATCTAAGGAGGTGATGGCAATTTCATATACATGATTCACATTTGTGTGGGTTCCTTTCCCTTTATCAGTGTTATTATTATTCCCTTTATTGCCATGATTAGGCATCAGATTTGTGTATATCTTAAGGTCTTGGTTTCCTGATGGTTGTTCCACGTTTATAATTCTTTGATCGATGAGATCTTGAATTATGTTTTTTAGCCTCATACAACTGTTTGTGGTATGCCCTTTGATTTTATGGAAGTCACAAAGTTGATTCTCATTATACCAAGGAGGTTTTACATTCGGTTCTTGGTAATTCTCATAGGTGGGCGCTTTGATGAGTTTTTCATTTATCAGCTTCTTCATGATGACTTCTAGTGGTTCCCCAAGAGTGGTGTACTTTCATTTGGGGTAATTCTTGTTCCATTGGGGTGGTCCTCCCCTTTGATCATTGAGATTGTTAATTTTCAGATTGTTGTTTGGTTGTTGTATTGCTTGATGATTGTTTTGGTGTTGGATTTAGATTTGTGTTGTGGGTGTATGTTGGCGAGGGGCACTAATGACCACTTTGGCATCAACGAAACCATCATTTGTAAAAAAATTGTTCCTTTCCCACGTGCAAGTTTTATCATTGTAATTGGTGGGTGGGAAGTTATTTTGTTGTTTGAGGTATGAAGTTGATCCCACAGGTTGAGTCATAAGGGCTTGTTCGATGCTGAGCGCTTTTGAGATCAAAAGGTCATATGTGGTGATCCCTTGTACCTTGAGATGGAATGCCAAGAGGTCGTCAAGGTTGGATATGATGGTGCAAACTTGTTCTTTGGGCATGGTCCATTTGCTCTAATTGGCCTTGGATCGCCATCATTGTAGAAATGAAGTGAATGGTTCACCCTTTCCTTGTTTCAGAGCTGAGAGTTCTTCTAGACTAACATCCATTGCAATGTTGCATGCATAATTTTTAATGAATGTGTCTATAATTTCTTGGAATGTTCTGATGCCTGTAGGTAGGCGAGAGAACCATTCCATAACATGGCCAGCCAAACTTCTAGGAAATAGCCACATCAGATAAGTATTGCCATATGCGACTTCCATGCAATGAACCTGGAATTCCCTAATGTGATCTTTAGGGTTTACCATCCCACAATATTTGTCAAACTTAGGGATCTCAAATCCCTTGGGGAATGGTTTCTTCACTAAGCTCTTGTCAAATGGGTAGGGACACAAGTTGTTTGGTGTCTTTGTGGTTCGCCCTAATTGAAGATCGAACACTTGTTGCGAGAGAAACCTGATTTGTGCTATTACATCATTTTGTGGATCAAGGGGTGGGATGAAGGTGTTATGGGGTGTTTCAATTGTGGGTTGGATGGGTGGGTTGGTTGGTGTGTTGTTTGATGGGATTTGCACATTGTGCCAAGCTAGGTATGCTTGCACTTGTTGTTGTTCTTATTGTTGTTGCTCTAAGATTGTCTATTGTTGTGCTTGTTGTTGCACTTGTTGTTGTTGTGCTAGGATTGCTTGTTGTTGTGCTTGTTGTTGGGATGCCAATTGGGTTGCTTCTTGCTGCTCTTGATATTGTTTTATTGCTTGTTGATATACTTGTAATTGCACTGCTTATTTTTGTGCAAGAAGTTGTGCTTGTTCTTGCACTTTTTGTGCTTGATATTGGGCGTGCGCTTGAGCTTGAGCTTGTGCTTTTTCTTATGCTACTTTTTGTTGCAAGAGAATTTGGGCTTGAGCAACCTTTTGTGCTTGTAATGTGGCTTGGGCTACTTGAGCAGCTTGTGCAGCTTGAGCAACTTGTTGTTGTTGTTTTTGCAATAAGGCTTGGGCTTGTGCGGCCTGTTGCACTTGTAATACGGCTTGGGCTGCTTGGGTAGCTTGAGCAGCTTGCTAAGCAGCTAGTTGCACGGATTTTTTTTTTGCACTTGTAGGAATCCCCTTTGATAAGAAGCTTGTAATGCCATGTTGTATTGGTTTGATATGCTAGAAGTTGGTGGTGGTGGGGGTGGTGGATTTGGAATGGCATTTGTGGTGGTGGTGGGTGGTGATGTCATGTACGGTGGTTAGAGTGGTGGATGGTGTTGTCGATGTGGTTAGAGTGGTGGATAGTGTTGTTGATGTGGTTACAGTGGTGGATGGTGTTATCAATGTGGTTGGAGTGGTGGATAGTGTTGTCTATGTGGTTGGCCCTTGGGAGACCATGCTTTAAGATTTTATGGGGGTGGTGGATGATGTCGTGATTTCTTGTGTAGTTGTCATTTGTTGTTGTGATATTGATGACAAGTTTTGAGAGTTTGGCGTGATGTTTTGATTGGTGTTTGGAATGTTGGTTTGATTTATATTGATATTTGGTAAAGGTGGGAGTCCCAAGCCAAGTAGAGGTGAAAATGTGAGGGGTGTGAGTTCTTGGGAAAATGATGTGGTGTTGAAAATGCCCCCAAGTCCGAACATGTCTCCTTTCTCTTGCGAATTTGTGAGAGAAGTTTGAGGTGTTGCACGGAAGGATGATGATGATGGATCATGATGGAAAGTGAGAGGAACATACTTATCTAATGGATTTTTGGGTATGCTTTGTTCCAAGATGGTATTTGCATCCAATTCTTGATTGTTAACAAGGGGTTGTGTTTGAATAGCATTAAGAAATGCATTTCCTTTGTTAACATTAGGTTGGGTTGGAGAAAAAGATGTGATTTGTGGAGTGTTTTGAGTGATGCTTTGGGATGGGGGTGTGGATGAAATTAGAGGCATGACCTCTAAAGATGGTTCCACTATAGAGCTCGTGTCAAAATCAAAAGGTAATTTGGCCCCTTGTTTTGCTAGTTCGAGCATGTATAGTGATGGGTTAAGCCTCATCATGTTGTTGACGATCTTATGGTTTTCCAGATTTTGGAGCATTTCAGTTATTTCATCGTGCGACATCCCAAAGGTAAGGTCTTCTTCTTGATTTTCCTCTTGTGGGTTTTGTGATGATGAGGTAATCAAAGGATTATTTGGATTGTTTGATTCAATAGGATTCATTTTGGCATTTGTTTGGATTAGGTCACTTGAAGCAGGTGTTTCTTTGTCAGCTTCCATGTTCTTCTTGTATTGAGATCTAGTTTGAACCATAAAACAAGGATCAATTTTCCAAAATATGGGAGATGAATCTCTTAATTCCTTGGATTGATCTTTACTTTATGCCCAAAAGAGAAATTTTAGGATATCTTGAGGATTGAAAGGTGATATAATGATGATGTAAGAGATGGATGATTTGGATGTTTAATCTTTTGATAAATCTTGAGGGGGATGCTAGACTTTTAGGACTTTTGGATACGTTTCGACTTTTTTTTTTCTTTTTCTTTTTCTCTTGGGATTGTCCTTGATTTGATTGATTTTGGTTTGCTTTGGTTTTGAACAAAATAGACCCTAAGATGTTGGATGATTATCTAAAGGGTAGATTTTCTCAAAGGATGATGATTTGAATATGTGTAGGGAGAAGGATGCATCTACCCACACCTACTCAAACAAGATGATAATTTAACCAAGCATATGAAGAAGGATGCATCTACATATACCTAGCTAAACAAGATGGTTTGATAACTTTGACTAAGTATATGCAAAAGGATGCATCTACGCATACCTAGCCAAAGATGATTTGATAAAGATTTCAATGATTTTGTCTCAAAGATTTGATGATTTTGATTTTTTCCAAAAATCCTAGCATGAAGGATAGTTTCAAGATTTCTCCAAAGGTGACGATGAGATGATTTTTTGTTTTGATGTTCGAAGGATGGGTGAAAAGAGATTTTGATTTCTTTTTATCCTAAGATGAACCTAAAAAAGACACTTTGTTTACCTAAAACCTTGGTATTGAAGAACATGCAATGCTTCTATAGACCTTTATAACCAAGAAGTGATTCAATTTGAGCATACATTTCTAGATTTTGAATCAAGGACTTTCATTTTGGGATTTTGACTTCTTGGAAATTGTGAGGTTTCAACACATGTGAGAGTTCATTTTGTTTATCTTTGCTTAGTGACTTTATTTTAGCACAAACACTTTCTTTGATTAAATTTTCCAAACTAGATGTCTAATGTCTTAATTTATTTGAATCCCACAAAGTATGTTACGTGGAAATTTGATGAATTCAAGGCAAGGGTTACCTATTTTTTAACTTTAGTAGACAAATTGAGATGTAATCCAATGTGTTTAGAAACCTCTAAGGATAGAATCCCAAGGGAAAGCAATAACACATGGATTGGGTCAATTGTATTTGTTTCCTAAAAGGTTTGAAATTTTGATGATGATGTTTAAGTGTTTGTTTCCAAGATGTTTTTGAACAAGCAAAGCAGTTTGCAACCAAGAATAAGTACAACCCTATGGATGTGCAAGACAATATTTGTTGAGTCCCCACTTGGACAAGTCTAGCTACGCTTATTTTTAGCGAATGGTTAGATGCTTGACCCCACTGGCTCCCGTCCACAACTCATTAATGTCAATCGGGGCAGCCAAGCATCAACACCCATGAAACTCCCATGGCACGCTTTCCATTTCTACTAAAAGACTGTAAAAGTGGGGCGTTTCAAAATGACCGTTCTTGCACCAACAAATAGATCAAGGATTTTGGCAATTCTAAAACATGGGTTTTAATTAGGACTTTCCATTTGTGGAGATTAACCCATACGGTGAGAGTCCCTTTTCCGATCCATCTCGTCGGAGCCAACCGCGTGATATTGGCGTTTATTCCAATACCCACATTTATATCCTAGCTAGAAATACTCTCAGGTTCAAAGTGTTACTGGTTGATTCATTCCCTTGGGTGAGTACTTTTTCCCCAAGGCAGGCCCTCTAAGATAAAAAATAAAAATAAAAATAAACTTATTCATAGTTTGATCAACCCTTGTTTAGAAACAAAGGGAGAACACATGCAATTAGTTCATTCACACTTGCACAAGATTTTGTTCAATTTTAAACCCAATAATAAAGTGTGGAGGTGATTGCTTTATCTCAACCTAAAATCACAAAAAAGGCCTTTTGATTCTCAAGATCGCTATAAAGCATGAGAGAAGCACATACGTCATTTTTCAATGAAGTTGTTTAAGTAAGTCATCACAAAAATAAAGTTGCACATGTTTGTTTTAAATCCACAAAGTAATTGTGAGTTCCTTTTAAAGCACCAAAGGACAAATGAGAGACATTTTGTTCAATTGTTAACCAAAAAAAAAAAACTCTAGTAAGTTGTAGTCCTAATGTTCATTTTAAGCTTTTGCAAAAATTGAAAAGATTATTTTTAAAGCCCAAACGAAATTAGTATCTTAAGCAAAAAGAGATAACAGTTTCTTAAAAATGTTAAACAAACACTAAAGTGTCTAAAAACACTTTGATTTTATGAATTACCATCATCATGCTTCATTTTCTTTCATTTTAATTGATCCAACCTACAAGAGAGAAAATCAGTCAAATTCTGCAAAACACAGAGGTTAAAAGGCAAAAAATAGAAGATCAACTCATCATTAATCAAAAACCAGGTGCTAAAATAGAATTTCAACTTTTTACTGCCTGCCAGCGGTGCAACCCATGACTATGTCGTAGTTTGATTTATTAGCGGTGTTGTACAATGTCGCTTACCAATCAATGGCGCTTTGTGTCTGGACCAATGAGCTCAAATGCATCGCCCTTTTCACCAGCGTTCTTGTTTAGAATTCAATTTCAAAAAAAAATTGGCGAGATGGCTCAAGCGTCACAGTTTGATTTTTTAGCGGTGCTATGTGGCGATGTTGGAGAGTCAGCGGTGCTAAAACAATGATGTTGAGATCCCAGCATTGGAATTTTCTTGTGCACAAACAGAAACACAGAATTTTTAGAAAAACGTGATAGAAAATGAAATTATGCCCTCCTTCTAGTGCCAAATGTGTGAACCCCAATCCTAATACCTGCAAAACAATAAGAGCAAAATCATTAGATTGTCAATTGCAAGCACGAACAAGGATCCCCCATGAAATCCATTAACATAGCTCAAATTAGGAAAAACAATGAAGAACACAATGAAAATAACAAAATAGAGATTGAACCCTAATTAAGCTAGCAAACTCATGATCCCATGGGGGAATTAGTGCCAATTTGATGTGAAAATTGGCTCTTTCCCAGCTCCTATGATGCAAGATTGATGTGTTTATGATGATTGATCCACTTTGATGAAGGATGGTGAATGCTCCAAGCTAAAAACCTGCATAACCTAGCTAAGATTCAATGATGATGGATGAAATTTGATAGATATTTGAGCATGGTAACTTTGCATAATTTGTGGATGATCAAATGAAGAATGAAGCCTCTTATTTATAGATGAGATTGATGGATGAATGTCCAAAATTGAGCAATGTGGGACTAACATTCATCCAATGGAAAGATGTCACTTGTCAACCTATGAGTGGATGGAGGATGTGCAAGTTTTGAGGATTGTGTCAATAAATGCCTATTTTTGAATTTTGAATTTTGTTGAAATGACTTGCAAGAGGGAAGAAAGAATGCATTGAATGTCACTTGGCTCAAGGAAAAGGACATGTAAGATGGAGTTAAATGCCTTGTTGGATGTACATGTCAACTTGGATTTTTGAATTCAAACTTGGAGAATATTCCAAAAAGATGCCTTGTTGAAGAAAATAGAGATTTAATAAATCAATTAAATCTATTTTTATGTGCAAGTGGTAAAAGCTGGAGGATGGGACATGATATGAGATTAAATTAATCAAAGTTAATTAATTTAATGAAGGAGATTAGATGATGTGACAAATTTGACTTAAATTTGTAGATTTATTTAAATCAAATATGAAAAGAATATGATAAAAGGATTAATTAAATAAGGATTTTGATTTATTTAATTAAAATAGATGATGTTAGATTAAACTAAATAAGGTTTTAATTTATTTAAATTAATAGATAGATTTTAGACATTTAATCAAATAAAATTAATTATTTAATTAAATAGGATAATTAGATCAAGATGATTGATTTAATCAAAAAAGGATGACTTAATTAGATAAAATGATTTATTTAATTAAGGGAAGGAAATTGATGAATTTAATCAAATAAGGGGATTTGATTAAATGATTAGACTGAAGGATGATTCAGAATGGAACGATGTTAGTAGTCGGGATCAGATGCACAATGTCAATCAATACATTTTACGTGTCTACAGAGATAATGTTATCATAAAGCATGAGATTGAATCTATTGTGATGAGGATGACCAAGGAGATTGAAGACAAAAAGAAGAATGAAGAGAATCTTTCTCAGTCCTTGAAATAAAAATCTAAAGAATACAACTGAATTATTGATGGATTCAATCAGTTGGAGCTTGAATTGGAACAATCAAGAAACACTGAAGAAGAGCTTGAAAGACAGATTGTTACTCTCAGAGATGAACTTGCTGCTACAAATGAATACAAGGAGAAGTTCAAGATTAGCTCAGCTAAGCTTGATGAACTGATTCAAAATCAAAGGACTAGAAGTGACAAGCAAGGTCTTGGATATGAGAAAGGAGAAAGCTCTAGATCTAGTCAAAGAAAATTCAGGCAAGGAAATCAGATGAACAAAGCTGGAAGGTATCCGGTAAGACAACCTAATGCTCAAAAATTCAATGGATATTGTTTTCTTTGCAATAAATTTGGTCATATGATCGCTACTCAATGTAGAAGCAAAATGAATCCAAGTGGTCCATCATTCTCATATAAGTGTTTCAATTGTAATAAGTATGGTCATAAGTGAGTTGAATGTAGAAAAATATCAAAAAAAAAAATCAATAGACATGTTAGACGTTATGCGTGCAATAGATTTGGCCATATTGCTGATCAGTGCAAATCAAGAGAAAATCAATGGAACAACTGGTTCGAAAAAAGAAATGTGGTGTGCTACAATTGTAACAAATCTGGTCACATTGCTACATTCTGCAGAAGCAGGAAGGGTCCAGTAAACAAAGGGAAAAATGTGCAGAAGGATGATAAGGGAAAAGGAAAAGTTACTGTGGATGAGATCAGGAAGCAAATGAAGAAGAAATGGGTGAAGAAGAGTGCTTATGTTATAGGAAATGAGTTAGCGCCAGAATTTGGTTTTGGAAATTCCTCTGGGAATTAGTTTATGGCCTTTGGCCTAAGGGGGGAGCTCAAGAAAATATTTTAACCCCCTGTTGGTAGTTAGTACCAGAATGTGGTAAATTGGAACCGTTGCAGTGATGATCTACAGATGTTTTTGGATCTCTTGTGGAGGAAACTTATGCAATTTATTAGAGGTCCGTAGAAAATTTTTATTTCATAGTCTATGTAAACAGGGTATCTAGAAGACCTAGGGCAAAAGAATTTATTGTGACAAAAAGGTTAGGTATGCAAATGATTAAAGGTTATTTCTATTCTTCATTTGTCACATTGCGTTTTGAGAAGAAGTTTGGAGAGCTCTAAAGCGAACTTTGGTGAAGATTCAAGTCTAAAGGTGATTCGGCGATCAAACCCTAATCCAATGAAAGGTATTTATCTATGAACTTGTGAACTTGAAATTTTTGGAAATGGTTGCTTTGTTGGTTGTGGATATTAAGGATAGACCCTTTCCAAAGTTCAAGTGGCACATGTTCAAATCTATTGAGACTGAACCATTAAGTCCATTTTCTTCTGTTTTGTATGGTGTTTTGCATATCAAAGATAATAGGGCATACATTCATGCAAATGTTGAGGAGTTAGGAAGCTCCTAGTTGTTAAATTTGTTCACAAATCACATTGTGGGAGAAGATCTCCGTTTAAAACTTGAATTTAAAACTTAGGAGAGGAAGTTCACTCAAATTGTTAGAAATTTCCCGTGTTCGACGAAAATGAATGGGTTCAATACATATTGAGTAGAGTGCATGTTGAGTTCATGTGGTTAAATCAGCCTTTCAAGATCACTAAGGAAGCTATAAGGATTGTAACTGGTCTGAATTCATCTGGTGGATTGTTGACATTGAAATTTGTGAAGAACCAAATAGTTACCGAGGCAACTAGTTCAGTGTTTGATAAGAGAGCCATGACAATCAATGACATCATCGAAGTGGATGTGAGATTTTCCTCTATGGTTATTGGATACAAAATCTATCACTCCAAACAGGATAACTCTATATCTGGTACTGTAATCTATGTAGCTTATCAAATGGTCAAGGAAAATGTAGAGTATGACCTATGTGAGTTACTCTGGAGCTAGCGAATTGAAAATCTTGGAAAAATCAAGAAGGATAAGAAAAATTATTTCAAGTATGGCAATTTGTTGTTATGTTTGTTTTTCTACTTAATGAATGAAGTTTCGGGAGTTGGAAAAGTGCAATGGCAAGGTGATAAACCAGTATTTGTTCAAATCAAAGGCATCTTGTATGGAATTGGTGATAACAAAGCAAGAAAAACTGCTATCTGGGGTTATTTCAAAAGTTTTCAAAGTGAGATGCAAGCTAGGGAAAGGATTCCTACATCTATTGTGGAAAATTACAAGGAGACTATTTGCTTCATGGTTGATATTGATCAATGTTTGATGGAAGTCGTAGAACCTATAACAGTTTGGATACTGCCTATGGTTTATGAGGTTGAAGAACACATTTTGGAGCTATATGCTCAACACCTATTGAGTAAACCTTGAGATCTGACATAAGAAAGGTTTGGTACCTTTGAAGACAAGGATATGCAAGTGCATGAACAATTGAAGAATCCTATGATAGTCTGGAAGGTAAGAAAGGAAGTTGAAGCTTTTGCATAAAGAATGGGTATATCAGTTAAAGTTGTAAGGGAAGCTAGGAGGAAAAGAGAACAAGTTGAAGGAGAGTTTTCTATAATTGAGTCTCCTAGTCTAAAAACATCCTCTGCTAGAACTAGATCTACAAGGAGCCTGCACTCTCATCCGGTCCTGCAAAGAAATTGAGCCCTATGAAAGCTCAAGTCAAGACATTCGGGAGAGAAGGAAAGAGAAAGAAGGATAAAAGCACAAGATTTTATGTTGTAGAAGAAGATGTAGAAACTAAATATGATGAAGAGGTAAGATAAATTAAGCAAAAGGGAACTAAAGCATCAAAATTCTCTAAGGACAAGCCCTTTGGTGAAGAGAAAGCAAAGATAAAGATGAAAACTAGCAAATCAGGTATGTCTATAGAAGAAGTGGAAAAAGATTTGATTAAAGATGGTAATCTCAGACCACTTTCTGAATGGTATGACACTTTTGATAGTGTCGGTCAAAGAATTCTTAAAGAAGCTACAATAAAATATTTGAATAATTCCAATATGACTCTCATAGAAATAATGTCATAGTTGCCTAAAGGGCTATATGAAGTCTTAGAAGTGAGGAGAGTGAATACAAGAACTGAAGAAGAGAAATGAGAGAACAAATACTTGTTGATCCATGTCTAGTGATGTCAATAGAAGAGATGAAGAAGATTCTAAATTATGCCAAAAGGGATTTTAAGAGCAAGACAAGGGTAAACAAGCTGATGATCAGGCAGACTGAAAAAGTTGCAAAAGGTACTGAGAAAATCCTCAAGGCATTTCTATTGAAGAACAGATATAATGTTGTTTCTGAAGAATCTCATGATAAAAATGCTCCATCTAGTCCAAAAATTGAAGAAGGTAAAGAATATACAATTGAGGATACTTTGAATCCTCTAGACATGCAAGATGCTAAAATTCCTATGGAGACCGAAGCTCCTAAAGATGTATCAATTGATGAAATTGTGATTCCTGAAGCCAAGGAAGAATTTGTGATTGAAGAGAAGGCTGAAGCAAAAGAAGTTGTTGTGGAAGCAAGAGACACTACTAAGGCGGTAAAGGAGTTTTTAGAAGAGCAACAGGAGGAGTTTGACCCTAAATTGGTTAAAGGTCCTATCAACTTGGCCACTCTATCTCCTATTGAGAAGTTGAAGGTAGCATCATTTGCTCAGGCTAAGGCAAGAGAGGAGATATTGAAACCTCACATTGTGGACAGTGAGTTGTTGAGTCTTGCATCTGGTATCTTAGAGAAAATCATGCCTACATATGTCAAGCATACATATGATTCTCCATTAGGTCAGTTGAAGAAACTTGTCAATTCTATAAGTACTCACTTTGAGTCTCTTGAAAAGTCAGTTGAGGATAAGGTTTAGAAAGAATTTGATGCAAAAAGGTTCGGTAGATTGAAGGGTATGATTGTTAATGATAAATATTTGTTAGCTACCTGTGTAAAGAAAATTCAAGGTGCATTATCTGAAGGAAGAAATATTTATAATTCATGCTTATCATTGTGTAAATTCACTTAGGACACTGAAAAGAAAATGAAGGACTATGAGAAAAAGTTAGCAAATATTTCTCAAGCATTTGATCCTCTAACTGTTTCTGTTGGTAAGCAAGAAGGTCAATTCATATCCCTGCTTGACAAAATAAAAATTTTGAAGCATGAAAATGATAAAATTGTTGAAAGGGTATGTGAGCTCAGAGGACTAATTGGTCCTAAAATGGAGACAATGATTAGTGCATTGAAAGAAGCATACGATGCTATGGTTGTCAGTGATCCGACAAACCTTGAGTCAGTAGAGATGAAATCCTACTTTTTATGTGGTCACATGACTATTTTGGAGAGTATCAAAAAGAGTTGGGACACTAGTTTGAGCCAGTTGCAGAATAATTTTGGAGACTTATTCAAGTTTATGTAAGTTGTAGAAGCATGTTTGTACATATGTAGAATTTTTTTTATTTTTGGTATGCAGATTCTTGTCTTTGTCATTGATGTCAAAGGGGGAGAGTAGGACAATGAAAAATGCCTTATTCATCTCAGGGGGAGTTGTGATTAAGAGTTGTGTTTTGAAGTTTTGAAGGTTGGCAGTGTATTCATGTTGGTACTGATTCGACACTTAATCATTTTTCACTAAGTGTTTCCATCAATTCCAAAGGGGAGATTGTTGGCAAGAGACACTGCACAAGTCATCTGGTGTTGTCATTGATGGAAACCCTAGTCAGTAATCCAATCTGCACGTCAACATTTACTCGTATTGGAAGTCAGATTGAAGTTTTGTGTTAACTATCAAAGCTAGAACAGAGCATCCGACAGAGTTGTGTATATCGATTCATATGTAATTTCCTATTATCATTTTGAGTTGTGGATCTCAAAAAAAAAAAATTTATGTATAAACTATGTTATCCTTGAATCATAGAGCCTCGTATCGATTGGTGTGCAAGTTTCAAGATCCAGTTGATTGATTTTCAGTCTGAAAGTGTAAAAAATCCGACTTGATGAATGTAGCATGTTGTGAATGTTCGAGGTGAAATTGTTTAAGGTATTTTTGTGTTTGAGCATGTTTTTTTGGGTCCTCACTATGTTGTGGCCGACATTGGTTGGTGTGCATTGAAAATTATTTATGGATTGAGCCAACAATTTGTACATATTTTATATTTTGTTGAAGTCGACATGTGGTTGATTAAATCTCTAGTTGCGGATGTTGCGGATATATATAAGCGATTGCTCATATCATTTTAAGATGTAATAAGGTGTGATGCAATGTGTTGCAAAATTTAGAAGGATTGTAGAGTGATTATGCACAGTTTCTCTTGTGCAAAAAAATTTGTGATCCAAATTAAAGAAAATAGAGCAGAAGAGTATAATCAGACAGAGTGAGAAGAATGTGATTTATGTGCTTAACCGGAACTATAATCTGGCATTAGCAAATGTTATATTCTTAGTTCAAATATTTTGGATGTAATCCAAATCTTTTTGTAAGATAGTGAGTCTTCCTTTTTGTATCTGAGCAATGAGCTCTAGGTAATGCGCTTGAATGCATGTGCATTCCCCTTTTGTAAACACTTATATTTGAGTATACTCATATTGTGGATTGAACTCCACCATTTTTTTCCCCTAACAGAGTTTCCACGTAAAAAAATCCTTGTGTTATGGTGTTGTGGTTGATTGCTTTGTATTCTTGCATCTTTGTTTTGGTTCAATGCTATAAGTGGTTTAAAGATCGGGTTAATAAATTTTGTAGAACACTAATTCGCCCCCCCCCCAGTGTTCCTTGATTCCAACAACTTGGGCTTTAATTTATTTTTATTTTTTATTTTGTGAATGAGATTTTGCAGTTTGTATGGATGTACAACCTAGGCCAAAAAAAGTTGCCTTTTTTTCCAACTTCTCCAAAATAGGGAAAATTTTATATCATTTTTCATTTCTTGGGCCTCCTAGATCCAATGGTGAGATTTATTTTCTCTCAAGAGGTTGTTTATGAAATTTCCCCTACAAAACCATCATATAAAAACTCATACCAAGAAACCCTCTTACCCAAATTTTGAAAGCTTCAGATCTGCAATAAACCCAACAAATCTTGACAATCCAAAAGCTCAAATATGCAAACAAACACTTGCAATATGTGTTCCATATCTTGCAATGCCTCAAATATTTCATGCATATCCATGGATTCAACTTTGCAAAAAACTCTCAAGCTAGGATTATAACAAAAATTCATCAACCATGAAAGCTCTGATACCACTTGTTAGGAAATAATACATTCAACCCACAATATTACTCCATTTCCTACATAACCCCATGAGAGATAAATATACATACAAGTAGCCATAATGCATAGATCAAGTAGACAATCCACAAGATAACACAAGATATACCTTAGGAAAATCCTCAAGAGGTAAAAACTCAACCTTTAAAAGCATCCATACTCCATATTATTCAGCGATAAAGCAATACAAGAGTTACAATGAATACCTCTGAAGCATCAAGCCTTCCAATGCATCCTCATGTGTCCAAGCATGAATCCATACATGGACCATGTCATGCTTCACTTATACACTCCTCAAAAATACTCAATAATGATAGCCCACTCATCCAACCAACCTTAACCACTAAACATGTGTTTGTTTTATAGATTCAAGCTCACACAAATACAACCAAGTGGTAAAATAAAACCATGTACCACAAAACCATGTGAATACAAAACCACTAACCCCTTATTTAATATTGGGTACTAAGTTTTCACTTTATTTAATATTTCTCCAATATTAAAGTATTATCACATGTTTCCCACACATTAAATAATAATACAATGTTACAATACAACATAAAGTGGCCCCCAAATAATTACCTAGTGATATCAACCACACCACCTAGGTGCATCACAACTAAATAATTAATTAATTACAACATTATAATACATCAAATTATGAAATGGTGTACAACATCGTATCCAAACAACTTTGTTATTACATGTGTCTTATAAAGTATTGTATAGGAAAGGGGGATACTCATGTAGTCTGAAATGCATGATTATCATCTTAGGAAATATTTTGAGTATATAAATTATATAGTTCAACGATGAGTGACTAAATAGTATGGGATATGCATGTCATTCACTAGGTAAATGTTATGTCAACACATGATAATAATTTTGTAAATGTAACGTTGAAGTTACATGTAAATGACTAAAACATCTATAATAACAAAAGATGTGTTATATGAGAGCAAATTGATAAAGTTGAAATATATATGATTAAACATATAGAATAGCATTGTTTTCTTCAATTGTAAATTATTTATGTGTATGTATGTATAGTTCTTATCAAATAGTGATGAAAAGAAGAAAAGGATGTATACAAACATTATGAAAAATAAATATATTCAATACCAGTTAAATTCAATTATTGATTAAATGTTTTATGAGTTGTGATGTAGATGCATCTCATGCTACTGAGGACAACAACTAATCTACAAGGGTAATTTTATGTGACTTATTCCCCAAGAGAAAGGAAAAAAATAAGATAACCCTTTAGAATTAAAAGGGAGCTATAATAATAAAATATATTATGATCCTTCGGTCAAAAGAGATATTAATAAAGAATATGGATAAAAACTTATTTAAAAGATGGAAAACAATTATTTAAATAATTATTGAATGCAACCTTTGTGAAAGGGTGTGATGGTTTGGAAACCACCCCTTAAAGCTTATATATTTAGCATTTATGTGATACTTGGAAAATGCATAGAGAAGAGAGAAAGGAAAAGAGAAATTCAGAGGGCACAAAGGAGTGAAGGTTAGGGTCATTCGCTGGAATTGAGGCATTTGGAGAAGAGGCACACAATGTGTGTCCAACTCAAGATACAAGGTACATCGAGGAGTGTCCTGGCCAAGGTTGTGTTATTTATACCATGTCGCCCGTCTGGTAGGTTGGGTTTTGTGTAAGAATCAGTTTCCTCTAGGGGTGCCTCCTTGTTGTGGATAGTCTAGACTTGTAACTATTCCTTTGAGTGTCAGATAGTAGCCTCTCTTTGATTTACAAATATGTGTTAATAAACTTTAATTGTAGTCATTGGTTTAAATGTTTAATTGATATATGTATTTGTGTAACACAATTAATTCTTGTTATTTTAATAAATAATATATCTTCTTTATTGATTGAATTGAAGACATATTTAGATTCATCTATTTGGGAAATAGTTAGATCACTCAAAGTCCCGATAGGATCAACGAAAGATGTCGATTGGGATTGGGAATCCTGATTAGATTGGACTTGTCAGGCCTTAGGTCCTAAAGTCCTATCAAAACCCGATGACCCAATGGGATGAAAATAAAATAAAATAAAACTTAGAGTTTTTTATCAAAAATGAACATGCCACATGGCAACATTATATGTATTTATAGACCAAAAAGGGGCCCACTGAAAAGGTTTGGTAGAATTATAAAAAGGTGTCATGTGGCACAGTTTTTATGCATCCATGGAAAGACAAAAGGGCTCAACAAGAGAAGGCACAGATGTGCAGAAAGGATTCCACATGGCATCATTTTTTATGCATCCACAAGACAAAAAGGAATCTGAAGAAAAACTTAGCAGGCTTGCGGAAAGGATGCCACATGGCATCATTTTTGTGGGTTCGTTGATTGAAAAGGGAAAGGCGGAAAAAGGCTAGCTAATCCACAAAAAGGATGTCATATGGAATCATTTTCATGCATTCGTGAGATGAAGCAAAGCAAAGAAGAAAAGAGATGTGGGTTTGTAGAAAATGTGTAACATGGAAAAAAATTTGTGCACTCGTGAGAAGAAGATAGGCCTATCGAGAAAGGCTAATGGGCTTGCTAAAAAAAATTACATTGTAGGCTTTCTACACTTCCATGAGTAGAAGCATTTGAAAAGGAGAGCAGTGCAAATGAGAGCTAGGGAAATTTTGAAGTGTTGAACAAAACCCTATCAATGAAATTCACAAGGTATTTATAATTTCTCGCAAACCCTAGCTCAAGAAAAGTTTAAAATATTTACTCTACAAGTTATTGATTTGCTTGAGAGGTTGAGACCTAAATTTAAGAAGCATCAGTACAAGTCAATGGTAACAGATAATGAAGGGGCATTCTCTAGGGTTCCTTCAGATTTGTTGCACACAAAGGATATGCAAATTTACATTCATTCAAAGCTGGATGAATATGATCACATGAAATCAGCAGAGTTTAGGGAAAATTTTCTAACTAGAGATTATTTCAAGTTAAAACTAGAGTATGCGACTTTAACCGAGAAAAATTTGGATGTGTGGACAAGATTTCCTAATTTCTATTTTGAAGTTAAGTGGATGAAGTATCTTTTGAGTAGAATTCATGATAAATTCATGTGGTTGGACTTGTCGCATATGATAACCAAAGAGGCAATTAGGGTTGTTACCAGTTTGAGCTCCACCAAACTAGTTTCAGCATTGAAGGCGGTAAAGAATGAGGTGGTAAGGAAGCTTACCAGAGCCAAATTTGACAAGCATGCCCTAACTGTGAACGACATTGAAGATTCGACAGTTAAATATGCTTTAATGATGATTAGCTACAAGATATTTTCACAAACAGAGAAAATTCAACCTTTTCCACCGTAATACACACAACCTATCAAATGATGAAAGAGGGAAAATACTTTGATCTTTGTGAGCTCCTAATATTACAGTTGTTGGAAAACTTACATAAGACAAAGGAGTCAAAATACCCTTTTTGGTATGGTACTCGTATCATTTTCTTAATATTTTACTTTCTCAATGAGTTACTCAAAGTGAAGAATGTTGTATGGCTAGATAATATTCTTATAGCCACTCAAATTAGAGATCACTTGAGGAGATTCCTTAGTAAAGAGTCTTATGATTCAATGTTGTGGGGATTCTTTAAACCTTTTCAATCCTAGATCAAGAAAGAGAAAGGACCCCTACTAAAGTTGTGGATGAGTATAAAAATGAATTGACATTTATGGTTAGTAGAGATTATTGCTACATGGAAGCAGTTGAACCTATAAATGTTTGGGTTCTAGAGCTACCTTATGAGGTAGATGAGTCAAAATGCATTGATCTTGCAAAGATTGTTTTGAGAAAACATAAAGGTCTATAAATTGAAAGGTTTGGTACTTATAAAGAGAATTCAAGTAAAGAAAACCTGGTAAAGAAGGACATTGAAGAAAATTTTGAAAAGATGAAGGTTGATTTGGAGGAGTTTGGTACCCTTGAGGACCTTGTGAAAAAATATAAAGGCACATCTACTCCTCCAAAGACTCCACAAAAATCAAGGTCATGTAGGACCTCATTTTCCACACCACCTACTATAACAAAGCCTTCCAGAAAAAAATCAACAAGTGGTTCTAAGAAGAAAGATACATCCAACACCTTTTTGTAATAGAAGTCTCCCAAGAGAAGAAGGAAAGAAAAAGCAACAAGAGAAAAGAATATTACTTGTGAAGAAGAAGAAGAGGAAGAGGAAGAACATCAATTGGTTTGGATTAGGAAGTCAAAAGTATCTTAGGAAGAGACTAACACAGAAAAGAGAAAGAAGAAAGAGGAGACCGCTCCAGTCCAAGAGCATAGTCTTATGAAGTTTGATGCATTATTCAGTGATATTGCATACCATGGTGCACTAAAGGAAATACACTATTGTATGAAGAGTTGACTCATGTTGGAAAAGTTACAATTGTTCAAAGGTAATAGAGATGTATATGGTGACATTTGATGTGAATCTATATGATATTCATAACCAACTATTGGTGAGTCTTGTAGATTTTCTTAGTGCCAACAAACAAGAAGTTGTGGTGGAAGAAGAAAAGATAAGAAAACAAGCTTTGGAGAAAACTAGAGTAACCCTTACTCATGAAGAAATAATAAGGTTTCTCAATTGCAAGCAAGAGAATTTAGGACCAAACAAAGGATAAACAGGAAAACTAGGGAAGAACTCAAAAGAAATCAAGATGATGGAGAGGAAAACAAAGGAGATAACAATCAATATTCTTGCATAAATGAAGAAAGTTGTACCTACATATAAGGAAACAACTCCTCTGGATGTTGAAGATCAATTACAGAAAGACACATCACTCCCAAAAATCAATGAGCTTGTCATAGAGAAACATGAGCAACATGAGCAAGAAGATATGTTGACAAACAACACTCCTCTGAATGTGGAGGTAACTGATGAGAAAAACAAAGAATTTGAGCAAGGAGTCCCAGAGAAGACTGAAGCACAAAAATAAGAAACTTTACCTCAGGTCTAGACATTAAGAAGACTACAAAAGAGTGCTCTGGTAGTGGAGAGAAGGAGAAGAGTGATACTCATTCATAAGAAAGCTCTAAAATAGGCTGTGAATCCTCTGGACTCTCCGGAGATTCGTTCAAATATCTTCTAGACATGCAATTACAAATCCAACTAGTGGTTTCTACACAATTTCTACAAATTCCCATGCAACAAGGACAAGTGGATATGGAAAGGATTTCCTCTCTACATAAATTATAGTTTGGTGATGTATTTCATGCCTCCACAAGAAAGGAGATTCTCAAAACTCACCAAAAGAGCAAAAATTTAGTTGAT
This sequence comes from Sequoia sempervirens, assembly GCA_007258455.2. Classification (NCBI taxonomy): domain Eukaryota; kingdom Viridiplantae; phylum Streptophyta; class Pinopsida; order Cupressales; family Cupressaceae; genus Sequoia; species Sequoia sempervirens. Next base: position 684,482,935 of record VDFB02270651.1, on the reverse strand, counting down.
GAAGCGGTCTTGAGGTGTTGCAAGAAGGACTTCCCAAAGTATCCACCAATACTTCTTTGTCAGGTATTCAACAATTGAAGTTGTTGTTAGACTCTTTTAAGGAGTACTCTATTGGTTTGAAAGAAAAGATTGAAAGGGAAGTAGTAAAGAAGGTGAATGATAAGAGGCTATTAGATGCCTTAGATAAGTGTGCTAATGTACACACCAAGTTGCAAGGCAACTTGGAGGATGTTACAAAGTTTTGGAGGAAGCCAAACAATTGTTTCAATTTTGTTTAAAGTGGTCATTTTCTACTAGGAGCATAAAAGATCAGATGGACTTAATTGAGTCACAAATTTCTTAGACTTCAAGTGCATATGATCCTATGAATGATGGGGATGGAGCTACCATAGTGATTATTGAAAATCTATATGATCAATTCTTCTCATTGCAAGAACAAAAAGAGATCATAATGTAGTATAGTCAACTCTAAGATATGGTAACTGCAAGGCTTACATATTTGACTAAAGTTGAGGCAAATGTGAAGGTTATGCAAAAGACAATTGTGCCTAGTTCTCTGGAAGGAGAAGACCTCCATAATCAGTTTGAAAACTAGTGCTACATGCTTTCCTTCACCAAGAAGGATTGGGAGGCTGTCAAGAAGGATTGGGAAGCACACCTTGAAAAATTGAAGCTATCATATCAAGGTACACTACCCTCATCCAGCTAAGGTGTAAAATTTTGAATTGCATCTCAATTTTTGATATATATGTACATATGTGGAGTTAGTAGATGGTGTTGTAATACAATTTTGTCTTTTTAGTGATGGATAACATAGATAGGGGGAGCTATTCTCATGTAAATATATGATAAAGGGGGAGTGAAGAAGATAAGTATCTTTGTGGTGCCCTTGGCCCTTGATGTCAAAGGGGGAGTGTTTTGGAGAAGTGTGTTTCCATCAATGACAAAATGGGATTGATGCAGGAGCATCCATGGCATAGTGGCTATCTTGTGTGAAAAAGACGTTTTACTTTTAATTTCAATTTTTGTTGTAAGTTGATTTTTTTTTATGTGAAATTCAAATTTTGGAGTGCATTTAGATGTCATGCCATGTTGTAAATTTAAATTTCAAATTTGGAGTAAATTTGAAGAAGGTAAGATGAGTGGAGATAATGGAGAATATGCTTTGAAAGCAAAAAAGCCTGAAAAGGTAATGAAGGCATGGGTTTCTTGGAGACCACTAATTTGACTTGTAACTCCAAATTTGAAATCCCATAACTCCTAAAAAATAGGGATCTTGAAGGTGGGCGCCTCGTTTGGGAAAAACAAATTTTTTCTTTATTCTTGAAAGCAAGAAAGCCTTTAAAGCACTATCTTTCAAATTTTCCAAGTTTGGAAGTTTGTGTGGTTATTTTATTCATTTTTATTGATTAATTTTAATTTCATTGGCTTCACTTGGAGATGGGCGTTTATTTTCCTGGGTGTGGGTTGGAATGCAAGAAAATTAAAACTAAATGAATTTACATTTCATTTGACGGTAGCTTGTGTTAAGCAAAATTAATTCATTTTTGAAACAAGCTTCTTCATAATATAGAGAGAAAGACAAGAGAGGGCATAGCATACCTCTAAAAAGGGTTTTGGATGGTGTTGTTGTAGGTTGGAGGTTGATTTCAAAACCATGAACATCACTAGTTGATGCAGATTTGTGTGGTTATGATTGTGTTGAGAAGTTTATTGTGTGGGTGTTGGAGAAATCTTGTGTTACAAAGCTTTGATTTGTTGTATCAAGTCATTTTATATTGAATTTCAAAATTCTTGTAAGGGCTTGTTGCAGCCCATTGTCCTTTCTGGACTTATGTAATCAAAATTTTAAAATTTAATAGAATATGTGATTACTGGTTGCAAGTTAAAATCCTGAGTTGCATAATTGTTGCAAGAGTTTGTTTTCCTATGAAGAGATTTACCAACGATTTTATGTGAACTATTTAAATTAATTTTCATTGAGTAATTTATTTTTAATTAGCTCCACACATTAGGGATATTCTTGGAAATATGAGCATGATGATGTATGGTGTTTTTATTGATGGAAACCCATTGAAGAAGTGATGGTTCATCAGTATGAATATAGTCCAGAGCAGTCCAAGTGTTTTTAGGAAATTGGCTAAGTGTTTGACTGAAATAGTATGTAACAGAGAATCAATTTTTTGGTCCGCATTTCTCGGCACTGCAATATCTTGTCATGCGGTTATGAGGTAATAATTGTATGTGTTGAAGTTGTGTATATCCAAATTTTTAGGGTTCTAAGTCTTTCGTGGCTGAAGATATTGATGAAAAACAATTAGGATTAGTAGAGGACGAGTTACAATCACAGAGTGCTTGTTGGAATGCTTTGTATTCCACCATAGAGGATCATTATGCTTTGCGATTTCAGGAAGTGCTTGAAGATGTCAGATGAGTATGCACTCTGAGTTTTAGGTGGTTTGGTGGTTCGCATGTCAAGTTGTGAATGAACAGTTGGTTCATTTAGTTGTTGCTTCACTAGTTTTGTTGTGTGGTGTTGACCTAAGGGTTTTGGGGTTGTGCAATATTAAGTTGAGTATGAAGTGGGTTTACAGGAGTGATTATAGGTCATGCTGACCTATTTTGGTGAAGAACACGTTTTGGTTTCTTTTGGAAGGTATGTATGATGGAGTTTTGAGTTGACAGGTTATGGTGTCACACATTTCATTTAATTATGCCAACCTAATTGATGATATAAGTATTTGCGAAATATATACATATATATATATATATAAAAGGTCAATTCAATGTGTTGTATAAGTGATGATGAGGTATATGTGGATGAGTGAGGGTCTAAAGTGTGAAAGGTGTTAGTGGTGAAGTATAAAGTGTGTAAAGTCAATTTATTGAGCCTAATTGGAGTTGTTTCTTCAGCATATTGCAGATGCATTATTATCAATTCAAAATCTACCAGTAAGCCACTCTTTTCTATATCTTTTGTAATTCTGGAAGAAATGGTCTTCCTTGGGTAGTGATCCCTCCTATTTTTTGGATAGTGAGTCCTCCGGGCAGTGATCCCTTCAACTACTGAGCCTCCTATAATATGTTGTAACCAGTTATGATATATTGTGAGCTAATCTTCACCGTTGTTTTTCCCTTTCAATGGTTTTCCACGTAAATTGAGTTTTTTTGTGTTGTTTGTTATGGTACACGCTTCAATTATTTATTTCCATTTTTTCAAGTTTAATGAGATGCTTTGAATGCACTTTTAAGTTAATGAATTTTAGGGAATATTGATTCACCCCCTCCCTTCTCAATATTCCAATGTTCAAAAATTTATGTGCATGAAACACAAGTGATCTAGAGGAGACATTATTGTCTCAAAGGAAATGATTCATGAAAGCATCAATGTGCAAAATGTAAACTCTAAACTAACCCTATAAGAAAAAATGTGCACATAAAGCTCAAAAGATGATTAATTTAAGGATGTGAGTCCAACCAAGCATGCCAAAATGTAAAATGAAGAAGAACAAGGTATAACACGCAAAGAACAAAACACAAATGCAAGCTTCTTTTATCCTATTCTTTTTCACCACCTCATGACTAAGCTAGATAAATAAGAGTTGTAGCCAAAAATCTCATTGGTTTCCTCTCGAGGTTAGTCCATTAATTGAGTGGAATAAATGCAATTATTCTACAAAGCATCAAAGTAACATTAATATGAAGTAGATTAATTGATAGTGGCTTCCAAAATCTAAAATGAAGAACAAGGTATAACACACAAAGAACAAAACACAAATGCAAGCTTCTTTTATCCTATTCTTTTTCACCACCTCATGACTAAGCTAGATAAATAAGAGTTGTAGCCAAAACTCTCATTGGTTTCCTCTCAAGGTTAGTCCATTAATTGAGTGGAATAAATGCAATTATTCTACAAAGCATCAAAGTAACATTAATATGAAGTAGATTAATTGATAATGGCTTGGATTAGGTTTAATTTATAGATTTTCCAATTAAGGATTAGAAGGATTGTATTAACTTGAAAGATAAATGGTTTATATAGATTAAGAGGACTAAGTTGATATGAAGATGAAAAGTGTCACCTTGTGATGGGAGGATTTAGGTGGGACATGGATTGATAGGAGATAAAGGGCCAAGATTTTTTATTTTAATATAATGGAAAAAATGCACTTTTCTCATACATGTGTGAAGGGTTTTGGGGATGAGAGGGGTTTTGGGGAAGAGAGTTAATGCATGGAGAACAATGGTGATATGTGTCTTCTCACACATGTGCGAGAAGACACATAGGAATGAGAGAGGACAAGTCATATCTCACAAGTGTGAAAGATCACAAGAGATCATGGGATTTGACATGTGTTCTCTCACACATGTTGGAGAGACCACATGGGATAATGGAAATGGTCAAGCTTTTCTAGGATAGGGAAGAGGGCTAAGATTTTGTTGTATGATTTTATGGGTAGATGGGCTATGATGTGGAATGGAATTAGGTTAATTAATCATATTAAATAGTGTGCAAATGATCAAGTATAGTAATTAATTCGGATTAAGAAAGTGTACAAAATAGGGAATTAAATAAAAATGGTCATTTATTTAATTTTTAGATGAATGCGTAGAGTGGAATCAAGTTAATTTATTTAAGTTTAAACCTTACAAAATTATCAATCAAAAAGCTCGATTTTATCTAGTTAAATTATTGAATGGGTTAATTAAATAATAAAAATTAATTAATTAATTTTGGGACGATAATTGAAATAATTAAATAAATAATTTAATTTAGACATGTCAGGTTGGAATGATGCAAAATTAATGGAATTAATTATCGATGAATTTTAGGTGTCTACAAAACAACTTTAAACTTTGGAATCTCAAGATAGTGGATCTCCAAGTTGGAAAAAATCTATTATATAACAAGCAAATAAAAAACCATTCAACATGAAAGATGGTGACTAGAACAATGTAAATCAAAAGACAAGGAGTCTTATTAGACTTTTCCTTTATAGATTCAATGCTCATAAATGTTTCATCCCACCACCAAGAAAATTTTGGATAAGATGGGAAACTTGAACCAAACTAAATCTTTGGTAAACAAGTCTTTTGGTAAGATGGGTGATGGTGATTTCATGATGGAGCATTTGAATTGTTTGAACATCATGCTGATTTAGTTAGAATCGATTGATGTAAAGATGGATGAAGAGGGCATGTGCATAGCCCTCTTGTGTTTATTACTTAACAATTGGCACTACCTAGTGTGAATGCTTCGTCTAGACCTGCTCACACATGAACAAACAATCAAACATTAGTCATTAAACAAGTCACAAACAAGCATTCCCCCTGAAATTCATTCAAATACAAGAACATTGAAATCAAAGCAAAATAACAAATACAAGCTAATGAAATCCTATTCTAATACTCAAACTAGCATCCCATGGGGGAATTGATGCTTCTTTGATGTGGAAAGAAGCCCTTTCCCAATTCCTTGATAAGCTTGATGATGATTGATTGATCCTTGATGAAAAATGACATTAACCTAGCTATGGATGATGAATTCTATGATGACTTGGATGAAAATGTACATGAACTTGCATAAACTTGTGGATAATAACCTTGCATCAAAATTTGGATCCTAAATCAATAGAGAAGGCCTCTATTTATAATGAAGAAGGATGGAGGATTGAAGAATAGGAAGAATGTGGGATTAAAAAAGGACCAATGGCATTGATACATTTGTCTCAATGCTAATGGGTAAGGATTGATCACATTTTGTATGTGTTTGTAAGAGGCACCAAATGGATGCTTGAGAGGCATGAAATGCATGTGCTTGAATTGTTTTGGGGAGGTGGGGAATTGTTTGAATGAGAAAGTCAAATAAAGGGAGTCAATGAAGGAATATTCCCTATAATGTGCTTTTGAGAGGAAAAATGAGATAATTAGTTAATTGGAAGAATTAATTTTCATGTGCACGTGGGTGGTTAGTCAGGGGTTGAGTTTGACCGAGGTTGAGTCAAAAGCTAGAGAATGGGTAATGAGGATTAAAGTTAATTAATTTAAATTTAATTAACTTTGAGTGGGTTAGTGAATTTGATTTAAATCATTTGATTTATTTAATCAAATAAGAGGACTTTGGGTATTTAATTAAACAAATTGATTTATTTAATTAAACGCGATTAGTGAATTAATCTAATAAATTACTTTATTTGATTAATAGAGGAAATGGAATTAGATTCATGATATTGATTAAGATTATTTGCATGTCTACATTTTTTTCCCTCTTTGAAGCAATGTACCTATTGCATTGGTTCAAAGAATAACCTTGCTGAGATCAAAATTCAAAAAAAATCTAATTTTTTCGGATGCCCCAATGGAAAGTACACTGGTACACTGCCTCCTCAAGAGATCGAGCAAAAATTCCAATTTTTCAAGTCTATCTCACGATAAAGATTTAGGATTAGTTCAACTCAAAGGGAACTAGAAAGCTCGAATGTTTGATGTAGACCAATTTGATGATGTATAGACAGTCATCGGCCATGGGTAACCTCATGTCTATTATGATATATCATACATATTTAATACTTGGATAGAAATGTTAGTAAAGATAGAAGTATAAGAAGTATAAGAGGGATCAACCCTTGAGTCTAAGAAGATGCAGAAGTCCAACAAGTCTATGAAACGTCGAGACTTTATTAGATATGATGATGAATGATGATGGTTTTCTTATCCAAGGATTAGGGATGTAATGAGCATATCTTTCCTTATGTTTGATAACACACATAGATACGATGCATCAAGGTACAAATAACCAGGATGGTGTGTTATCTAGTGTGATGGAATTTGACTCAAAAAATAAATAGGAGTATTCTTGTTCACACTTGACATACGGAAACCTCACTAGGATGCATTTCAAAAGTTTCAAACATCTTGGACTAAAACACAGTAAGGCATAGCCTATCAATGAAATAGTCAACAAGCTGTGTAAAAATTCTTCCATACACACCTACCAAAGCAAGTATTCACCAAATTATGTTACAAGAATGTCCAACAAACACAAAAAACAAAAGATAGTGATCAATGCCCCATTCCTTTCTCTCTAAATATTTTTAGATAGACATCCTTGAGAGGTCATGGGAATAGGTACAATAAAATAAATCACAAAAAAAGATCAAGTAAACAAACAATTCAATGTTCTCCATACCGCTAGCCAATACTAAACTATAGTGAAGTATGACGTTGATGTCCATTGTAGGAAGGATACATCCTAGGATATGATGTTATCATATGATTTTGAGACTAATGGGATTATGGGCTACTAATACAAAGAATTGACCAACTTGTTTACCTATTGACTTAGACTTGGGACCTTGACGTTTGGGTTTACACTTTTAAATTTGTTATACTTGTTTTTTATTGTTTTGCCAAAGGGTGAAGGTGATGATTGATTTATTATGGATGATTGATTATTGTATGTGAAGTGAAATGAGACAGATGAATTTTTTCAAATATTTGAATTTTTTAATATTTTTGAAATGTTATGAGGTTGTATTTTTGGATTTTTAGGTTATTTAAATGTTTTTTGTATTTTTGTGTCTCAGGGGCTGATCAAATATTATCTTTTCCTATGTTTAAGCTCAGATACGATGTAGTTCGAATAATGACTCAATGCTCTGTTTTGGGAATGTTGAATAACCTTGTCCTTTTAAACAATAAGCTTGGTGGCATGGTGCAGGAGCACCACTAAATAATGTTTGTCAACTTAAGATGATACCTAGTAGGCTTTAGGCTTTTGCTAGGTTTTGAGTCTAATATGCTAAATAAGGTCCAAAAAGACCATTTAATATGTAATAGAGGTGTTTTGTGTCTTAGGAGTTAAAATGTTCAAAGTTGCAAAGCAAATTGTAAATGTTGTCAAAAAGGCAGAAATTGTTAAATTTGCAACTTTCTAAGAAGTTGAAAGGTCAAGAGTTTGAAAAATTAGTTATGGGGCAGTTGTAATCTCAATGTAAAAAAAACTATAAAAGCCTCCAAAAAGGCTCGACCAAGTTGGTTGAAGTGGTTTTGGAAGCATTTTTCATGAAATACGTCATTTTTCTGAAAATTCACTAGTTTTTATGAACTTTCTTTGCTTTGTATGACCTGTACAGTCCTTGTTATGCATTGAAGTGGATTGAAATCTATAGAGGCATGATCTAACTTCTTTTTGAATAAAGTTTGAAGTCTTTTCATTAGGTTTTGTTGAAGATTTTTTTACTTTTCTGAAGCAACCTTGTAAATACAAAGTTAAGGGTTTTGATTGAAACAAAATGAAGTAAATGTCATTCCACCTAATGTCCTCATTTGTTGCTTGGTGGAATGACTCCTCTGATGGTAAATTAGGTGTTTCAATGTGTTATATAGGCAAGGAAGTGGAGATTGTATGATTTGGGTCACACCCTAGGGTTAATCAGTGCATGTTTCCATATGAAAAGAAGATGCTAATGAAGGTTTTTGTATAAATAGTGAAAGAGTTGCTTATGTGTCGGTCTTGTGAGTGTATGCAAACCATTTGGAGTCTATTGATGCAATTATGAAGTCTAAGAAGCCCAGGTCATGTGAGATTCAATAAACCCTAGATGTTTTGTGTGTAATTGGTGGGTTTCAAGGATCAGTGTTGTAGAAGCCATGTATTTGAGAATAAATGTTGGAATTTGATGTTTTGGGACACAATTTGACTATGTCAATAGAGTTTGGGTGTTAAGCAAGTGTTTAGGAGAGATCTCCTTTGGAAAAGTGGGTTAATTTAGTAGCCTAGAAATAGGGCAAGTTATTGGTTCTTGATGTTGGGTGAAAGAAACCCTATGGAATCTTTTGGTATGTGGTTTAGGACTCCACGATGAACCTTTATGGTGTTTGATAGGCCATTACGGCCTTCGCTAAAAGATATCTCCATTGGTTGATTATTGAGGGCTATATGTTATAAGAAGAGTGATTTTGTCTTAGTTGAGGGATTTGTGTTGTAAGGAGTTATTTTCTAATTGAGTTGGTCATTTTCAAGTTGAAGAGAGTCTTTTATCCACCTTGCTTGCATCATGGCACCATTCCAAGTGAAATTTGTGGTGGATTCAAAAAAATACCTTTCCCTAATTTTGTGTATTTACAACATTATGGGGTGTTAGATCCTTCATGGAATGCTTTGGTTGGCAGTATTCCTAAGTAGATTGGAGATTGCATTTGCAATGGTTGAGTTATCTTTACAAGGAAACCTGCATACCAGTCACGTTCCTCGGCAACTTTTTCTTCTTGGAAATCTTACTATACTGGATATGTCTTTCAATCTTCTTAGTGGACCCATTTTACCTAAGTTTGCAATACTTCAAAACCTACAAAGCCTCAACTTGTCTAATAACTAGTTCATTGGTAGTAGAGTTGGGAAATAGTTCAGGTCTTGTGAGTCGATGTTTATTGCAAGTGAAAGTGAAATGGGATGGATGTTCTTGGTATATTGAAATGTTTTTCAAGGTTGTTTTTGGATTTTCGAGATATTTTACAAATGTTTTGATTTTCAATTTTTCTAATATTTTTGTGTTTTCTGAAATTTTGACCAAGAGCCAAACCTAAAGACCTATCCTAGGGCCTCGGGGGTTGATCAAAGATTAGCCTTGCCTACATTATACATGCAAAGACCACGTAGTTCGACTAACTCGACTCATAAGATGAAGATATGCACAAATGAAAGACAACATTTTATTATGATGGACTCATAAAGGACTGACCTAGGGTGTCTCGAGGGCACATCGATGATGACCTTGCCTACATTTAGAGCTTAGAGACCCGTAGTTCGACACGACTCTATTTTTTAACTTTTTCTGACTTTTTTGACTTGTTTTAGATTTTGATATAGTTTGAATGTTTTTAGATTTTCTGATTTTATGATGTTTTTGGATTTTCTAATTTTCTAAATGTTTTTGGATTTTTTTGATTTTATGATGTTTAGGGATTTTTTGATTTTATGATTTTTTTGAGTTTTTGATTTTAAGGCTTCAAGAATATACACAAATCTGATCTAATGCAGGTATAGGAACATGCCCCCAGCATGGTGTGATGTGCATGTTTGTTTTCGGGGGGGGGAGGGGCGGGGCGGAGAGGGAATTGTTTGAATGAGAAAGTCAAATAAAGGGAGTCAATGAAGGAATATTCCCTATAATGTGCTTTTGAGAGGGAAAATGAGACAATTAATTAATTAGAATTAATTTTCATGTGCAAGTGGGTGGGGTAGTCAGGGGTTGAGTTTGACTAAGGTTGAGTCAAAAGCTAGAGAATGGGTAATGAGGATTAAAGTTAATTAATTTAAAATTTAATTAACTTTGAGTGGGTTAGTGAATTTGATTAAAAACATTTGATTTATTTAATCAAATAAAAGGACTTTGGGTATTTAATTAAACAAATTGATTTATTTAATTAAACATGATTAGTGAATTACTTTATTTGATTAATAGAGGAAATGGAATTAGATGTATGATATTGATTAAGATTATTTGCATGTCTGCACCTAGTTATAATAGTTAGTAGCATCATCATAAATCTAAAGCTTGAAAGGTGGTGGGTTCATTGCTCTCTAAGGAGATAAAGTGGAAGACATCAAAATTCATCAAGATGTATTCACTATCAAAGGTCATTCCAAGGACAAAAAGAAGAAAAAGAAGAATGATAGGCATGCTAAGTCTAAGGGAAGATCTAAGTCTCCTAGAAGAATTGAGGTGAACTATTGGAATTGCAACATGAGTAAGAACATCAAGAAAGATTGTGAGTAGGACAAGAATGAATTAGATGATGATTTGGGTTCTAAGAGCATTCCATGAAAATGGAGGTGATGCCTTTATTGTAGGTTATTCTATGCATGCACATGATGATGCATGGTTTATTGAGTATGGAACATTTGTCCATATCACTCCCATAAATAGTGTTTCATTCATTATGAGAGTTAAGATACTAGAGAAGTGCATTTGGGAAGGAATTTGAGATGTTCTAGATCACATGCAATGGATTTTTAGTCTAGTGCCACGGTTAGGTATGAATATATTGGTTACAAACAAATTAACTTTAGGATTTTGAAGACGCTATCATAATGTATTGGAAAGCTTTGGATTGCTTTCAATGAAAAGTTTGGCAATGATAAGAATTTATTATTTTTACATAGATTATCTCCTAATATTAAGGACATGTACTATTGTGCCATGGTAGATCCTAAATTAGTTGTGGGAATCTTAGCAAAATGTGATATATTTTCTTATGTGCAAATTTGTTGGTCAAACATAGATGGTGTTTTGTTATAAAGATGTAAAGCATAGTGCCATAAGGAGTTTTTAAAGTCCACACTAATCATGCAAAAGCAACATTTACTATGGTTTAGATTTGGTCTATAGTGTTGAATATATTCATCATTTTACCTTGTAGAGCTCCTATATATTGTGGTATTGTAGTTAGAATTTGGTTAGCATTAGGCAATTAGTTGTGTACTTATTATTTTCTAAATAAATGAAGAGTGAGGATGAATATCTCCTAGTTGAGGAGATAGTGTTAGAACCAATTGAGTCACACTAATGTTTAGTAACAAAAAGATCAAGAAGCCTACCCATATAGTTAAATGTGAGTTCTATATGAACCCGATGAAAAGGTTGTTCAAAAAGTGTGTTAAGCATTTAGAGGAAGATGGATGATATTATATCCCCCACTTGTGGAGGACCTTTTAATAGAGATTGCAACCTAATAAGTAATATTAAAAACCTTTCTTTTTCAAATGTTTTCTTGTTTTGCTTTGTATTTTCAAATATGTGTTTAAAATTATAAGAATATCAATTTTGAGGGCAAGTTTGAGAAGGCAAGGCAAGTTTAATGGCAACAAGTTTATTCCTAAGGAAAAGGAATGATTGTTGATAAGAGATTCCCTCCTATTCTGAAGCTTAGATATTTCATATATTTTATCTTTTATTGTTGGGTTTGACCTTGAGGTTGAATGATTAGATGTGCAAACAACTTTTTTGTATGAGAATTTAGAGGATAAGATTTATGTGACACAACTAGAGTACTTTTGTGTAGTGTAATGGTTTGCAAGATATTTCTTTATGGTCTAAGATTAACGCTTATGTCATAGTTTGTTTCATATGTTATTGGAATAGAGTTTTGTATAAGAACCAAGTCAAATTATGTTGTTTAAGTGAGACATGTTTGTAATCACATTGTTATTTCACCTTATAATTTTTTAGTATGAGTAAGTAAATGATTAGAGCTCTTAACGCTCAACTTTCTATCTTGCTTGAACTTGTGATAACTAAGTTTAACTTAGACATGATGATTAGGGTATATAAAGTGAACACAATACTTTAGATTAGCCAACTAAAGTGTGTTAACTTAAAATTACAATGGATCAGTATGTAGGATTGCAAATCAATTGCTCATTTTTATGGGAAGAAAGTTTTAGGTTGATGAATATCCTTCTACACTAATGTGATAAGAGGATATGAACCACATCCCTTATGCAAGTGCACTCAATAGTCTCCTACACACTATGATCTTCACCAAACATTGCCCAAAGTGGAGGAGTTCCACAAGTTGTATAGTAGATGAACTTTGTAGTGATAAAAGTTTTGCGACAAAGAACTTTTTACATTTAATGATTGCCAAATTCTATACACAATTTTTGTTTTGATATAAATAATCCTCTAAAGATAGATTAATCATAAATAGCATTTAAATCCAACTTTAGAGATTCCATTTACCAAAATATAATGATAGTCCATGCATTTTAGTGCATACATTCTCACTACTAACCAAACTATAGAACATCTTATGCAAACTTTGACCTTGCATGCATTGATTAATAAGGGGACAACCCATGTTCATGGAGCCCCACATATATTTGATAAATAAACATACATTGTGATTTCCACAAACAAACACTTTCATGAATTGAGTTAACATCTCAACGTTAACATTAGTTTAAATCCCTTACATGTTTGGTTTAATTAAAAAAAAGTTTAAGTAGCAATATGGTTTTTTTCTAAGGTTAATTTCCCTTATCACTAATGTATGGTAAATTTGCTTATGTTACATGAGCATATGCTAAAGAATACAAATACAAACAAGAATTCCTCTTAAAACTTTAAAACAATCCACAATATTTTTTTCTTAAATTTAAATCATATACTTTTCTACTAAGACCAATAACAAATTGAACTTGGAAATTGAGATTGTGCAATTAGAATACTAAGTAGACTACCTTTCTCCACAATCAATAGTGACTAAAAATCAATTATTAAAAGTTAGAATAACTAAAGATGTGTCCTTCATCAATACAACCTTCCAACTAAACCCCTAGTTATCAGAAGCAATTTTATTTCCAAGACTCAAGGTGGGAGAAGAAAGCATCAAAGAACCCTAATTATATATATACACCTAATGTTGGTTCACTATCTAATATGACAACTTAGAAAGGGTGCAAGGTGGCATTGATTGGTCCATGATTAGAGTTCTTTGATGCAATCTTATATATATTATATCAATATCTACTATGAATCGAACTTAGGAAAGGTACAAGGTGACATCGATTAGTCCATGATTAGGGTTTGTTGATGCAATATTCTCCTAACTCTAGTCTTGTAAATAGTTGTTGAATACATTCAAATGTGTGTAATTGCTCACCTTAATATAAAAACACCCAGGCAACAAGTTACAACCTAGCTAATAAAACACACAAAAACATGCGCACACATCTTGAAACAAAGCATACAACAAGCATAATTTATGAAGACAACACAACTACAAAAGACAACCACCATGCTAAAGAAGATACAACAACACTACAAAAGTGAACAATAGTATTGTTGAAGACAAAATTATTGTTGGAGATGACATGCAAAATATAATATGTTGTAAAAAAAAGTTTGAGATTTACAATTCCCCTAAGTGAATCTTAAAAATAAGCAACAAACTACATGAAAAAAATGGTAGCACCAACTATTTAACCACAACCTAAGTATTAGACAAGAAAACACAAGTTCCACCACAAATCTTAACTTAGTTTAGACTCAAACCTCTACAATCATAAAATACAAAGATAAAATAACTATTTTATTTTTAAAAAGCACACTTAGATTTATGTAAATAAAATATAACGAACATATAACACTTAGATTTATGTGTTTACAGTCTAAATCCTAGAGCATTTGCATCTAAGAGCATCAAGAGCAATTATGGTCTTTTATGGTCTTGATGCTTTTAGATACAAATGGTGATATAAGGTTGTCAGACAATGCTCTAGGAGCTCTTAGATAAATAAACCTAGTGTTCAATATGAAAGTTTTGCACTCAAACTGACTCATATTATAGAATACGTTTTGGCTTGGAGAACATGAAATTAGGCACACGCAAGGTAGACAAATATAATTTCATCCTAGAGACAAATTGATATCACAATCATGTCTCAGGTTTTAAAAAAAAAAAGGCAAGATTAGAAATGGGTCTACACCACTAGGGCTAGATTGATAAATATTAACTCTTAAATTAAGTCGACATATTTATCAATAGGGCTAAAATGACAACAACACACTAATGAAAAGTGCGTGCTCTACAAAGGTACAACATTTCAAAACCACTCTTTGAAAAACTAGAGAAACACCATATCAAACGTGGCAGTTCAAGAAGTAGACATGTACAGCTATAAACCAGGCCCAATCTTCTTCCAAAAGTACTCTTTGAAAAAATAAATTAACACCATATCAAACGTGGCAGTTCAGGAAGTGGACATGTACAGCTGTAAACCAGGCCCAATCTTCTTCCAAAAGTTTGTACCTTGAAAGTTACAATTATAGTTTTGGTCATACTTTCTATCAATATGTACATTTAATGTTGGCGTTGAATCCTTTTTGGCAGTTGAAATCCAAAGTATTCTCCAGTGTTATTCTGCATCCGTGCAGCTTTTGATCTCTTCTCGCACTTCATCCGTGATAAGGAAGGTCTCTATAACATATCAAAAAGACGTTTGAAAATAACGAGACCGCCAAAAGCACGTGACAACATTGGTCTCAAGCAAATGGATAAGGAGGAAAGATTCCCGTGGACATTAGGTAACAACTTTTAAAATGGAAAGGTCAAACGAGATCTTTGATCTTTGCTGCGAAAATAGCTTTAGTCTGCAGGAATACTTCCCGGTATTCTATGGTACACTATAATTTATTTGATAATTTATCCAATAATTTCACGAAGTATTCAATTGATTTTTAAAAATGCAAAACAGATTGGCATTTAGGTCTCTTAAGTTTAATATTTCTTATTAATTTCCATAAATATTCATGTTTCAGATTTTTTTTTTTTATTAAAATGTTTTTCAAGTTCCTTCGGCGGAGAACCATACCCTTGCCAAGGTCCAACCCTCCCTATACCTCAACGTTGCCTTGGGGCTTTCTATAAACCAGCCATATCCAACTGTCAAACTTAAGACATTCACAAATTAATTTTGATTGTTTTTGTACTATTGGCTAAAGCTTAAAGAAAAACCATACACAATAAAAGGTTCAGCAATCCATCATCGGCATAACCCCACAGGCGTAAACAGCCATTACCAAGATGCAGAGTGATGAGCAAAGAGCTACAAAAGAAGTTTTTGGCCAATGTATATTGAGCGTGTCGACCAGTCTTCAGTAATTGGTGTGCCCGCTGTTTTACCCCCATCTTAACAGCCATTTGATCATATAAAGAGAATTGAGTTTCAATAGTTGAGCTCAGAAATACACCTCGAGGGTTGAACCATCGAGAATTACAATCTGCAACATGGTAGCTTGTATTTATTCACATCCTGCTCGTAGAGTTGAGCAATGCATTATTGCCATAACCCCACAAGTGGAAACAGTCAAAAAAAGATGCAGAGTAATAAGCAAGAGGTACAAAACTAGTCTCAGCCATTGAAAACAGAGGCCACCGAGTGGAAACAATCATGTCCCAAAAAAAAACACAAGATAATTCTTCACTAATGGAGGTGTTCACAGTTAACCTCCCATCTTGACGGCCCTTCTTTGAATTAATTTTGATTTTGATTCTACTGAGACTTGAATTTCAAGAATAAGTTCCTGAATATAACTTGGACCACTGAGAATTGCAATCTGCCACATGTCAACTAGTATTTATTCATCGGCATCCATTGTAGACTTCACCCCAGGAATATGTTCTGCCACATGCTCATCTCTACACGCAATAGAACCTCTAGAGAATAAAAAATCTCCTTTAGGAACAACTTTGTGTCTCCAAAAGAGGTGGGCATAACTACTTGTAGGAGTGATTATAATATATGCTCTTCCACAAACACACCCATGTCTATCTTCCAAATTCTTATCATTGTGTAGCTTTTTCCACAAAAGAAAATATAAATAAACCTCATCTCTCAGAGCACGTCAACATTGCTATCTTTTATTCCTTAAATTTGACTGCCGTGCATCAAATTAGACTCATGGTTTCCGCATTTGGTGGAGTGCTTAAACAGGAAAAGCCATCTAAATATTGAATTTTTAATTGAAGTCTTCCCAAACACCACATGCAGAATTAAGAGGAATTGAATTGTTGATCACTGTAAGTTAAAAAAACACAATTCCTCTTGGATCGATATCTTTTTTCTTTTCATTTCAAATATCTATTGAATGACAAAAACACAATTCCTCTTGGATCGATATCTTTTTTCTTTTCATTTCAAATATCTATTGAATGACAATAACTTCGGATTACAAGTTCAGTCTTATTTTAAGAATCCTCTTCTAGAAATGAGTTTACGGTTTAGCGGTGCAGGAAAATAATAATATATAGAGAAATCTATTACTAGTGAGGAGATATAAAAACTAGGTCATATGGAGGAATGAATTTACTTAGAAAAAGCTTACAAACTGATTTCTATTATAACAGAGCCCACAAAGTTTTTGAAAGATAGCCCAAAAACTGGATATCCTACAAGGGAACTAAATTTCGCAATTTCAATGCATCGAGTACAAACTCTTATCTTCCAAGGATAATAAGTTTACAACAACTATCAACTTCACATAAAGTAAATATTTGCCTTATGCCCTACATTTATAAGAAACTTCACTAACTGTACCGGACAGTGTCACTAATGCGTCACTACATATATCCTAGCTAAGAGAACATATTAATACACAAAATTCAATCTTTTTCCCTTGTAAATATTTCCATACATGTAAAAATTGTTGGATATCTACAACTGGAGCTCCTGTGTTAGTAAATTAAAGTGCTACTATTTAAACAGTGACCGTCAATCCTTAAGCTAAACATAATAGCGGAAACACAAGAAATGCTATCGGGATGTTATTCTAATCTCTCACTTAGTAACATAGACTGGATTATTAACATGGCATTCATTAAAATTTTGGAACACTGTTAGCTTTCAAAAAGAAAAGAGAATTTAGGAAAACATATTAGTCAAGAATATCTTACCTTCTTAATTCAATTTAACAATTTGGAAGCATCAAATCACAAGGGCCAACCGAGGACAAACAATGTAAAGAATGTGAGGAAGTGAAGTATGAGCAGGAGAACCAAAAACTTGATATCTTGAAACAATTGCCCCAAGCCTTCTTTAAGCGATTAGCTCAATAAATATAGCTTACACAAACTGTTTAAGTCGGAACAAACCCTGACACATCCATCCGACAAACTGCTATTTTAAAAACCTATGATTATAAAGGGCAAGTATAAAATAACCCTGGTATAGATATCATGAGAGGTATAAAGAAAAAAGACATTTCCAAAAGTACATAGTTATAATGAAAAAATTGTACATCCTATTTCCAAAGCATTTTGAAAGGAATGGCATAATATCAAAAACTTGCCTTAAAGATGATATATGTACATGGCATTAATTTCTTCAATTTCTATATTATTGCGAAGGCCTATTTAACTTTGAAACCCCTATTACAGTCATTCTTATTCATAATGAACACCAGGACTCCAAAGAAGAGTGGGGGAAAGAGAAGATAATAAGGAATGCAAACTCACAAGAACGAGAAATATGTAGAATTCGCAATTGAGTGATCCCAATCCCAGAGCGTGTGCAAACATGCACAAGAAAGTTCATAGGAATAAGGTTAATTCAATTACAAGAAATTCTTTGAAGCTAAGCTATGATGTGAGGGATTTCTAACCACGGACGTGATAACATACCTTTTTTAATGTTGGGTGCTACCAACAATGTTAGATGAATTTGCTCAATTAATGTACAGAAGAAGCTTCTCTCAATATATTTAATTGTTGTGGCTGATGACACCATCTCCAAGGAAATGTCACCCTCACGACCACACTTGACAATTAGTTATCTTTTACTTTGGGCTGAAATGAACATGAACCATTCGGTATGCCTCTCCGATTCTCGCATCAGTTTTGGGGCCATCCACCTTTAAATTTAATGTACCCAGATTAGAAGATGGATGGCCATCCTGACTTTGAATTAAACTATTCCATATCATATATCAACCTCTACCATGGTCCAGACTCAATTCTCCTCAGAACTCTTTTTCTGGTTCCTGGTTGTGCCATGGGAGCCATCATCTCAAGAATCTGAATTCAAAGATAATGCAACTTTAAGATTCAAGCTCTAGTATAATAATGGGTGAAACAACTCAGCACAATCTGAATGCTTGCAACTTCATTACTCCAAATTATGAAAACAAGAAAAAATGTTATTAATAACAAATAAAAAGGCCAGATAAGTAGGTAGTAAAACTTGGAATGTACTTGAAGGAATATATAGGTTTTTGTAATGTCCGTGCAGGAATATCATCTTGAAAGAGTAGAAAAGATATATGATATCACCAACTGAGACTAGAATAAAAAGTTGCAATAAAATGAGCGTACAGACCTAAATTCCAAATGAATGTAGGAGGATGAGATGTTTTGAAAACAAAACATTATGAAATCTTTCACAATGTGACCAAAAGAGAGAATCTATAATTATGCCATAGCAGTCATTAATGATCATGTTAGCTACAATACCTGCTTTTTACGCCGTTCTTCCATTTCCTCCTGTTTTACAACACATGCAATGTTGTCAGTCAACTCAAATAAGCCCCCTCTAGCCACAGAAGTAACTTGAGGGAAAAACCATTACCCTTTTTACAGTACCTACAACTCAAATTCTAAAGTGCATTTACAAGCCTTACAACTTTGCCAAGAAGCACATATTCTGTTGCATTTTATTTCTTCTGAATTACTTTTCTGAATAAGCAACTCTAAAAGAAAATTATAAGTACCTGTCGCTTTCTCAATTTCATGTTCTCTTCTTTGAGTTGAGTTACTTCAGCTTCTAACTCTACAGTATAAGCCTGCAAACGAAAATGTTATTAGTACAAACTGTATTTAAAAGTAAAATGCACGAAGTACGAACCAAGGGGACTACATAGGTTCACTTAATTAAATACACATTTCTCACAATTTTTGTAAAGAATGTTTGCCAATTGTCTAGCAATTCTATAAAAAAATTAACAATCTAACATAAACATAACTCTCAATACCAAAAAAATCCAAACACTCATCTGAGAAATGTCAAGATAATACCTGCTTACGAGCTCGAGATCTAGCAGCTGACTCTCTATTTTTTATCATTCGCCTTTGTCGTCTTTCAACAACCTTCTCAACTGGCCCTTCCAAGCCTCTTTTCCGTCCTCTAAACCCCACATCTAATCCTCCATATGGAATGGGTGATATTGTACTGTTATCCACGTGGCTTGGGCCAACACCATCTGATGAAAGAGGACTTGCGGGTGATCCAGCTGCGAGTGCAAGTGGTTGAGGTCCAAAACCACCACCCAATCCACCCCCAAGACCCCCAACTGCTCCCAATCCTGCTGACAGAGCACCATTCCCCATTCCACCCCCTATTGCAACTCCTCCAAGAGCCCCCTGACCCATTAATTGTGTATTCCCACTGGCTCTTTTTGCATTATAAACAGCAGCTGCTGCAGCCTCTGCAGCAGCTTGATGGTGTAGAAGTTGATGCTGATGCTGTTGCTGTTGCTGCTGCTGAGCAAGGACAGCTACAGTTGTATTCCTGTAGGGATTATTAAGCCAATCAGGATGCTGCTGGTGCTTGAAGGCATCAAGATTCATTCCATCCATTGGAGTATGAGTAGAAAGAACATTTGTTGGAGACAGAGAAAGTCCTGGTATGCCTCCCGCCCCTCCTTTATTATTACCCACTTCTCCATTCCTAGACCCTCTCTCATGAAACCCAAGCCCTAGAGAATTACCGATACCCATTCTATCTCCACCATTCCTTTCTGCTAAATTTGCTCCAAACTCCCCATCCAACCCATTTCGAAAGGACCCAAACGGCTGCTGACCACATCCATGCTCTGCCTCTTCTCTTACAACCCCTGCCTTGACCAAGAAATCCTCCAAAGTCATCTCTCCAAATGTAACTTGCCTTGGCTGCGCTGGCTGCCCACTGCCATTCCCCTCTGTGTTCTCCTTGTGAATTTCCCTCCAAACATCATCCACTGTTTTCCTACTCAAAGTTCTGGGCAGAGTCAAAGAGCCCTGTCTCTGCAAACTAGCTTGCCCAGGAAGACTGCCCCCATTTCCCCCTTCCGCTACTGCCCCCATGGCCGCAGCCATTGCCTGGCTTTCCTCTGCAGTCCAGATGTTTTTAAGAAACTCGTCCATATTCATGGACCCAAAATTCTTCCCTGGCTCCCCAAGAGTGTTCTGAAACTCATCCAAGGTCAAGGTATATATAGACGTCTGTCTTGCCAATGGATACCCTCCCATCTTCCCTCCACCAGGAAGGGAACAAGGTGGGATTGAGTTATGAGATACCATAACACGTGACTCGGTTTGAGATCCCATCTTATGTTAACAATCCAAAGCTCTGATATATCTCTAAACTAGTCAACAACTCTATTCAATATGCGATTACAATCGGTTCTTCAGAGTACAATGCCTACACAAATGGTACATGTCCTTACGCTGAGGCTCCAATATAACATTTCTATAAAGAAAATCTCCAGATTTAAAGCTGAAATAATCGAAGACCAAAATCTTCTACACATATATTCCAGCAATCTTTTACCTATCATGACTTGTATATCTTTTGGATTAAATCAAATACTCTAAATTAAAATCTTAAATAATCTAAAACGATCAGTTCAGCTGCCCAGTTTTGCTTAAATTGCACTAAAAATTCCAATATAAAGGTAAAATAAACGAAAACAATCATTTCCCCTGCTCATCATCAACTTAAATTGTACTCTATTTTCAAACTCAAAACTTAAATAATCTAAAGAACCCAAGTATCCTTAATGTCATTGGCTTAAACTAAATCAAAAAATTAAAACTTGAACAAATCTGAAAGAGCTAGCTTATTATTTAAAAAAACTACTCTGGATCTTCCAACTTAAAAGCTTCAAAAACAGCATTTCTGGATAATGACAAAATATCTCAAATTCATTTCTGTATATTTCCTTTCAGTTGCAATGTACCATTCTTTTATTTATTGCATGCTGAAATTCAACCAAATTTTCAAATTTTCTTCTTCAAAGTTGTCCATTTGGCGAAAAACTGAAAAATTCTCAGTTTCCTTGTCTACATGTTAAAATATTCGTCCAAGAAAGCATTTCAACGTACCTGGAAAACGTACGAGATCTGAATCAGCATCAGCAGCGTCACATAGAAAAACTCACCCCGTCGAGACGCCGCAAAATCAAAATTGCTGACACCAGATCGGCTGTATGCAAAGATCTCTACTCAAATGTGTTCATAAACGCCTGTAAAAACACGAAAAAAGACAGAAAATTTTATTAAACAAAAAAAAAAAATTACATTTTTCAATATCTAAAATTCGAAAGCCCTCAAACCCTACGCAAACGAGAAAGAAAAATTAAATCAGTTACGTGACAGTAATCTAGAAATATATATTTTGTCATCATCAAACATTATGCATCGTCACCTTATGTGCACAGATTGAAAATGTTGAAGAAATATTTTCAATTCTGAAGCCTCAAAACAACATCAAACCAGCGACAAGCTATAACAAGCAAAGATTCTAACAGAATCGAAGCAGAATAAAAATCCATAGCCAGCCCTTCTCACAGTAAACTCCAAGGCAGCAGCAACGCCCTCACTTTCCAACATGCAATTTTTCCTGTTTTCCCCTTCTCCACAAACATTATTTCCCAACCCGCCAAGTGTATCTCAGAATCCCCCGCCACGAGTCACCACAAAACAACAGCTGCAGTATCTCTCATTTCTTTTCCAACCTTCCTCTACGGGATTCGACTTCCGGACCTCCAGATCTTTAGAACCCCCCCCCCCCGTCCGCCCTTAAATGTAAATCTTCCTTACAGTTTAGCCTTTGTTGGCACCACAAAACATAACATTAACCCTCATATTTGACTAATTAGGGCTAATAATTTGTTGTTAATTATTATTGTTTTTAACAAACTTCTGGCTCTTAATATATTTTATATTTGTTGGCCCGTAATTATTGGCATCTCTAAAATTCGATATATTTTTAGAAAAATCTGGAACGACCCTGACAAGCCTGCTCATCGGCCGGCACATGTCACCTAAACAACTTCAAAAACACAGACCGAAGTGCCCCGGTAACCGACGCGTGTGTGGTGAACTACCGAGCTCGCTGCTCCGTCGACACGCGTCCAAGGTCGGCGCACTACGTGTCGATCATCAGAGCTGTTTCCCGGCCGTCGCAGGACGGACGGGATCATCTATCGTCTTTGTGGGGAACCGGATAATAATTAATTATTGCCAAGTAAAACGTAAAAAAAAAGATGGTGAAGTTTCGGATAAGTATGAGTTTGTTTCGTGCACGCACGCTAGGTAACCGTGGGCCGTTCTATTTATGCTCTTCAGATTTGACGGCGATAAAATCACATGATTACAACGCCTTTGTAAGATTCTGTTTCCGACCGCATTAAATCCTTTATAATCCCCCTACCCTTCATCGCGCATGTTTTTTTGGGTTCAAATTTTTGGGACGAAGTTTTGTCAAGAGACGCTATCCAAAAAAGTCAATTTTATGGGCACCTAGGGAGTGTGCATGGAAATTTGTCTAGTGGTCCTTTTGGACTCTTTTTCCTCCCCAGAGTTCCACCCTTCCGCATCATCATGACTTTGTAGCTTATCTATTATGCAAGGATGACTTCTTTGCAATCATCATATTTGTAGAGTTTATGTCCATGTGAATTAAAGCTGAGTTCCACCCTTCCACATCATCATGACTTTGTAGCTTATCTATTATGCAAGGATGACTTCTTTGCAATTATCATATTTGTAGAGTTTATGTCCAGGGGAATTGAAGCTTTTAGTTCAAGTATTGAATCATTGCATTTTATCAAAAGGGCGAAGAAAGAGGTAAAGGAAAACATATAAATAGATGAGATATCTTTTAATAATAGAAGTTTAAAATAATAGTTAGTGGATTTGTGATATAAGTGTCTATGAAGTAGACAAAAGGTTATTTATATGTTTAATCAAGAGAGGGATGAGCAAATAGGAATCACATGATAATGCACAATTATAAACTTGTGAATTACCATAACAATCCAATAACATGAAAGCATGTTGTAACTAAAAAATAAATGAGAAAATATTAAGCCCGCAAAGCTCTATAAGCATGAGCTTACCTAGTATGTTTTAACCCTACAATTGAGTGCATTGCTCTTACTTATACAAAAGAGAAACTAAAAATACACTGGCATATTAATGTCTCGGTCATGTAGAGAATTTGCATGTACCTACCTACATGAAAACCTATCTAGAATAGCTCCTCTACTCAGTGTAGGCATGCCCACCATTTGATCTAGAGTGGAGGAGTAAATGTATGTCTTAATTGCATCTTCTAATGTTGGAATGAGATCACTAAAAGAGATTTTGAGTTTCAAAAATATGATGGCTAGGTCCTCAAATATGTGATGCTTGATTTCATTAAATATGGCTCAACATGAAGAATGGTGTGCTTGTTAGGAAGTCATGGGCTTATGCCTTGCTGATAAATTTTCTTTAGCCAATGGTGCACTAACTAGCAATATAGAAATGGCCTTAGGAGAGAGTATGGTCTATTGGATGAAGAGTCACATGATTAATCAAATAGTGCCTACATGTTCTTAATATCAATGTGTTATATTAGTAAGGCCCACTTGATTGCAAAAGGGACTCCTTTTGACCAATGGTATAATAGGATTTATTCAGCATATTGACAACACTTTAGGGATGTATGGGCATGGCATGGGGATTTGATGATATCACCATTGCTTTACCCTACTCTTTTAATGACCATGCAAGCGAAAGGAAAGAGACCCACCATATGCTAATAACATGCATAATATTAATCAATGGAATAATAGGAAGCACTAACAACCCCCTACCACCATTTGAGAATGCTCTAGTTATCAACAAACAACTACTATAGTGTGTTACTCTAATTTAGGTCATCACCCTTAAAATCATCGCCCCTACTTGATTTTGATAAGACCATGTCTTTAGCAGTATTTTCCTAAGTTTTACTAACCTTGGCAGGTGCCACTTGGGTTATCATAACCTCTTCTTATGCCGCTTTCCCTTTGCAATATTTAACTTACTTGTTATCTTATGTTGGCGGCCTGTTATGAAGTTTCTATAACTCTCCAAAATACCAAAATGCTTTGTGAAGTCTTAGACCTCTAAAAGTCTTAAAGATTGGTGATTCATACTTAACGTTTCATAACATTTTCAAAAGCTCATTGGTGACAGAAAGTCAAGAAAATCAAAGGGATTTCAAGTATAAGCGATATTTTTGGTAGGTTCGGCAACCATTGTCGGTCTTCGACAAGGTTTCACAAACCTCCTATTTTATCGATTCATGATGCACTATTTTTGAAGAAGGAAAAGGCAACAAAAGTAAAAGTTTTCCTAAGTGTAGCAAATTCCAATGGACTTTTTAGAATTGCCTTAACAAGCGATAATAATGTAAAATCAATGATCAATTAGAAATGTGCAATCATAGAATGCTCATATGCAAGAAAATCAACATAAGTGAATACCATTACCAAATACATGAATGTAATTGAAGTATGAAAACACTTAGATGAAAGAAAGAAAAGAACACCAAAGTATCAAAAAGTTCATATTGTATTATATCATATCATCAATATTTATAAAATTGGTATTCGTATTACAAAATGGGGGTTATCAAAACAACATTTTCAAGCACAAAGGGTGAATATTAGCACACATATTCCCTCCACCACTTCCTCAAGATGCTCAAATTGGGCTAGTGAAAGCAGGTTCTTGTGAGATTGCAAAAAATGGGCAAACAGCCCCATATCATTTCACACTAGCCCCACATGAAGGAGAGTCATTACTTCTTTCGTAATCTCATGTTGGGTTGTAGTTGTAGTAGAAATAGCATCTCCCACAAGCTCAGTTTTGGGAAACTTAGATCTCTGATGGCCAAATTCACCCTATGCAAGTATTCAGGTCAAACCAAATGTTCTGCTGCCCTCACTCCCCAATCACATCACCCAAAAGTGTGAACCACATTGTAGATAAAGAGCTCCAAGAGTTCATTATTATGTACATGAACTTGGTTCAAGAACTTCTCTCCCAAGATTTCACGTAGTATTTCCTCCTTTATCTCGCTTTGAAAGACCTCCCTCAACTAGTTTGATAGCAACCTAAAGAAGGGGCTACACTCAACTTCTTCAATCACTATGAAGTCATTCATTGAAGCACCATCACTTTGTGCACTTTCCATTTTTTAGGATGTCGTTTGGTTAGTGAAATGTGGCCATTTCTAGCAAATTTATAGAAATCAGGGAGCATATCTGAGCTAGATCTCATTGGGACCTGGCAAATGAAAAGACAATGATGTGGCGTAAGTTAAATGCTGATGTGACAAGGATTTATTCAATTTTCCAAGTTGTTTCTCCATATTGATAGTTTGCGCGTGCGATCTCATGCTAATATGAATTGGTCATTTAATTCAGTTTTTTAGAACTACACTAATTGTAAATATGACCTGTCGTGGGGCAAGATTTGGAGTGAGAAAAATTTGGGCGACTATCTAAGACTGTGTTAATGGAAAATATAATGACGATTATTCCTGACCATTAATGTGCTTCCATATATATTGGCTTCCAAGGTGGGCAATTAGCTAGCAAGAAACTACTACTCAATTTGGCAACCGCCAAGATTTGGGGGTTGTTTCCCTATAAGTTTGATATGAATGATATTGTAAGGGTCCGTATTTTCTCAAATTACACTATTATGTAATGAGAGAAGTGGAACATTTCTTCTGAATTTATTTATGTTCACAATTAAGTTTTCAGTCTGTGAATTGTGAGTTATGAGTATGGTACCCATTGTATCAATTTATAGGTTGTGTGGGTGTTGTGAGCATGTTCTTTGTGTGTAATTTCCTCTTGGCATTATATTTATTTATTGTGATCATAATTAATCTTTGATGCATTTCTTTATCGATCATTGATTATCTAAGTCGTTGTGCTTAATGGTTAATAGTCCTTTCAATTTGCTCACACTAGTTTCATATTTATGAATTAGTGTTTGTTCCCCTTTTCTGCTTTCGAGTTAAAAGCATACCCAAGTAAATCAAATCATATGAGGAAGTTGTACCTCTAAAATTTAGAG
>VDFB02270651.1:684354782-684456174 GCA_007258455.2 Sequoia sempervirens | reverse complement strand
TCAAATGGATACAGACATAGGTCATTGTGACAGATTTTGGACCCAATGGACTCTCTAACTCTTATAGGGTTTTTTCACCTAAAAGGAGAAAGATTAGATCAAAAAATGCTTATGTAACACTCAAATTAGGACGTATGCAATGTGATATGATGTAAATGAACTTGAATAAATGAAATTAACTGATTAAGATGATCTAAAATGAATGCAAAAGTGCAATTTAAGCTATGTTTGAAAACACATTGTGTATTACAAAATCACCTACAAATGAATGGAAAAATGCAATATAAATGAATCAGACCAAAAGTGTGCACCTGGAATCTTGATGAAGAATGGAAATTGCTTTTGAAATACTGATGATGCTAAAATTTAGGCCTGGTGGGACTCATTGGCCATTCTGGGCGAATTAGTCCCAGTTCTGGTAAACTATGCTGGAACCCGTTTTCGACAAAAGGGTACTAAAAAATGCAGAAAACTCAAAATTGGCCCTATGGTGGGACTCATTCACCACCCATGGAGAATGATTCCACTTTTGAATTTTTGATTTTCAAAAGTGGATTCTGAAGCTTCCGATCTGCACTTTGATGCCCTACAGGTGTTTGCTTCCGAAACTCTGATTTACAAGTTTGAAAGTAGATTTTTGTTGATATTTTGTCTTGATGAATGAGTAGAATACTTTAGAAACCTTGAAAATTGATCTTTAATTATTCCTAAGCTTTCAAGAGTCATAAATCTACACACAAAAGAAGAGGAGAAGAAATGTTGAATGTTAGGGTATGGGGGTTTGCCTTGGTCAAACCCTATTTAGGTAATTAAACCAAAATGATGAAAGAATGTAATAAAGAATGAAAAATGGAATTGATTACCTTGCCATGATGATAGATCTTGAAATTATATAAAAAAAACATGTAGAATTTTCCCTTGAATGTCCTAGGAAGCAATCTTAATGAAGAAACCCTAGCTTGCTTGACTTGAATGAGAAGATAGATGATGAATTAATGATGAGAGATGTAATAATGAGTTGTTAGATGTAAAAAGAGCATAAAAACACATATTTATAGACAATTGTGCCTTAGTACCCGATTATACCTCATCACAGGCCGACATCAAGAAAAATTAAACTTTAAACCTAATTTTTCTCGCAAAAACCCTAAAAATGACTCAAAATGAGACTCATTCACCACTAATGGCGAATGGGTCCACCTAGATGGACTAATTCACCACTAATGGTGAATGGGTCTTGCAAGGGTCATTTTTGCTAGCTAGAATGCCAAGAAGTAAGAAAATTAGGCTTATATGATGACTATGTCAGTTATTTGATCAAATTATGCCTCAAGATGCACAATATGGGTCAATTAAGGCCTATTAATGATGATGTAAATGTTGAATAGAGCTTGGGACACATAAATCAATGTGAAAGTGTAATTAGATACACTTTACAACACTAAAATGAGGTCCACACAACCTAGGAAGGCACAAGAACCAATGTGTTTTTGTAAAACACACTACAACACTAGTTTAACATTAAGTTTACATTAAGAACCTTCTAGATTGATGCAATGATGTTATTAAACACATTTTATAATGTTTAATTAGGGAGAAATAAGTTAATTAAGTCTAGAAAAGGGTGAAAGTCCTTTACAAGACTTTACAACACCTTTACAAGACGTTATTAATAGCATGTTGTTTGATTTGCAAGGGTCCAAGACCTAGTGTGGACACATAAAATGTCTCACAACACTAGATTAAGGCCTAATTAAGTCCACTTAATCATGAATTAATCCCATGTCAAGCAAAGGGTCCTTTTTTCTATGGCACAATCATATGACATGTGGGCCTTTTTGTTGGACATTTACAAGTTTTCCACTTGTTTATGCAAAGCTGCAAGTTGAGCTATAAGTGCATCCACTATGGGGTTTTTTGTGGCATCACACATGCTAGTGATAGGTATCCCATGAGTTCCCACTTGTTATGAGGGGATGTTCTGATTTGGGATGTGTTGTTGGTGGGAGATGTATGATACATTCATGTTTTGTTGATATTGAGTGTTTTACATGGGAATGTGTTGTTGTTGTTGTGTATGGATGTGAGATGTATATGTAGGGATGTATATACCTAAAATTTTCATTTGTATTTGTGTAATTTGTGGTTATGGGAAATATTAAGCCGACCAAAATAACCATGGAAAAAATAGGTCACAATAATCCAGGGAAAAAATAACCTAGGGTCATAATAACCCAATCCAAAATAACTCGTGGTCAGAATAACCCATGGAAAAAATATCCCCATAAGAATATAGAGAAAGGAAAGAAAAATTTATAAATTACATGTATGTTGCTAAAAAAACTTTATTATTCAAAATTTCAATTAAAGTGTCAAATTATGAGCGATGCCTCTTATATAATCTAAAATGTTATTCTTGGCATAACCATCAACCAATATTTTTAGTCTTTCTTTGAGTTCATGGTATTTTTTCCTGCTTGCTTGCCCAGTGTATCCAACCATATATTTCTCTATTCTATTCTCTTAGAGACTATTCATTTTTCACTGCTTTGATGAATTTCTAGACTAAGTTGTGCGATGCTTGAAGCAATTCACTAAATCCTCTATGCCATCTCTCAATAGTATTATTGATTATGGGAAGATCATCTTGAGTAGCTAAATAACAATTCCACATTGTGATTGGAAACTTAGGTGATCATCTATTGCCTCTTCTAGTTAGTCTACCAATCCATGTGTCTTCAAAATAATCAATTATGGGTTGCAGGGTCTCCTCATGTTCTGTATAATAAGAAGATTATTGAAGTGTTTCAAATGCATCAATTATGTCTATTTGAGGTATGAAATCTAATGCAACAAATTTCTTGATCTCATATGAAAATACTTCATCGGCACTGTAACATGTTTGTAGACCTTCTTCTTGAACTTTCCTCCAGAAGCATTGAGAGAAATGGAAAAAACATCCCTGAATAGTGGCATTTGGAAATTTTTTAGAAATATTTTGTCTAGGGTTATTTTGGCTGGGTTATTATGTCTTGATACCTATATATCAAAAATTATGAAGAATGTGTTGGTTCCCTAAAAAGTATATTGATTTTTTGTACACCCTTTTAGAAAACCCTAGGAAAATTTAAAATAATGTTCAAAAAAATATGTTACAAAATATCTTCTTTTATGAATTTGGATTTCTCCTCTTCTTATCACTCTACACACTCTTACTTCTTCTCCCCTTCTTCCTTTCTTTACTTCTCTTAATTCTACCACTTTATATATCTTCTTAATGCCTTTTCATTTATATCTTTTCATAATAACTCTTAATCAACTAATTCCCACGAAATTGCCTTTATTTTTATAATTATTTACTATTTTATAGGTTATTTAAGCATGTTAAAGGTGTTTTAAGGCTATTTTAGGGGTATATCATGGATACATGGTCTAAAAATGACCTAAATAGCCTCTATGGTGCCTCACAATCATATTTATAATTTATTTTATGTCATTTATAGTTTACTAGCTTGATCTAAAATGACCATGGGTTATTCTGTCCATGGATTATTTTGACCATGGGTTATTTTGTCCATAGGTTATTATGACCCTAGGTTATTTTGTCCTTGGGTTATTTTGGCTGGGTTATTATGTCCTGATACCGTAATTTGTTGACCTGAAATGTTTTGATGCCCAAATGAACTCATGTGTTGATAAATGTGACCATGTGGAATGTTTGTGTTTTTCCTTTGGGGTATATGGGTGTTGGTATTGATATGTGATAGAGTGTGAACATTTGGTTGGGGTCCTTGAATGGTCAATAGTCTCTTGTTCCACCCAAAAGGGTTTAATGAATTTGTTGCCATGACATTAGTTGAGGACCTAATCGAAGGATTTGATGATGTTGTTCCCATGGCACTAGATGAAGATCCAAATATGAGGTTTGATGTGTTGGTTCCCATTGTACTAGTTGAAGTCCCAAATGTTGGTCCAACAGTTTGTGATGGAATTGTGGATATTTGTTGTGGAATTGAGTGTGATTTGGTGTTTTCTAGGGTTGATGTTCCCCTAATGGATGTTGTGTTGACCATGTTGGAAGTGTTTTGAGTGTTGGTGTGAGTGGTAGTGCCAATGGGAGTAGTGTTAATGGTGTTTTTGGTATTTTATGTGGTGACATTTTGGGTTGTGGCACCAATGGTGGTATTATTTGCATTATGTTGTTGTGTTGATATGGGTTGACTTGTTTGAGTGGTATGGTCATGAGATGTTTCTCTTAAGGTGTTAATGTCAAACCCTCATGGCAACCTAGCTCCTTGGTCTAGAAGCATGGCTAGGTATCCGTTTGAGTTGTGTAGGATTAATTATTCCACAAAGGAATCCACGTTAGGATTTTGTGTAGCTGCTTCTAGTTCTTCCACAAATACTTGTCCATTTTCATCTCTGGGTATGAAAGGTTCAAATGGATTGTGTGAGGAAGATGGCATGTTCATGCCACTAAAGCAGTTGATGAAAGGTGCTCCCATGTCCGTGTTTGAGTTCATATCATATGAAAAGTTATAGGGGTTATTGCCTTGTCCAAAAGGGTCCATGTGTCTCATTTTTATTTGTAGGCTTGTTTCAACCATATAAATCTTGCTCAAATGGGAGAGGATGGAGGATGATCAAATCTATATATGCAAATGATATGACACTATGTTTCTGGATTTTTATAATAAGGAATGTAATAATGACAATGCAACTATGTTTTTTGTGTTTTTGAAGTAAGGAATGCAATAATGATGATATTGTCTAAAGGGAATGTAAAATGCAATGGGGATAATGAGGACTAAAATGAGGGGTGTAAGACTAAAGTGTTCCAATGCAAATGCAAGGAGCTCTAAGGTGCACTCAATGTTGGTAGACTTTTTGGAAAGGTTTGCTAACCATTCAAGGTTTGTACAATTCCTCAATTTCAATGGACAAGGGACTATTTGTTGGACTATGGAAAATGATAAGATGACAAGATGAGGTTCCAAACTAGACTTATGAGTTGGAATTATCTCACAAAAGGACAAAGACTAAAAAGGTTGTTTTGACCAAGTCTAAAGACGATCTAATTTTGAAGGAAAAGGTTTAACCAAGAATGAAAAGTTTACCTATTCGAAAGTCTGCAAAATGAGGACTTATGATTTTATTTATGCTGAAAAATGATGGTGAATCATAAGGTACAACTAAAAAGTGTAATGGTAGACCTATGCCAAACTAAATGCAAACTAAAAATGCAAGGATGGAGAATTTGAGCAATTTTTTTTTCTGGTTTTGAATAGAGACTACAGAAAAAAGGTGTTTGAAAATAGTTTGGAAATTTTTGGTCTCAGGTTTTGACAGTGACATATTTTTCAAATTGACAGGAAATTGCATCGTTTCAAGTGACAAATGCATTGCAATAAGTCAAATACGTCTTAGTTTTAACAAATGCGTTGTTCCAGGTCACATATGTAGTTCAACAAATTGATTTCATTTCACAGGGAAGTAAATGCAATGCAATATAATTGAGATGCATGGATTTTGATAGCAAAAGCAATTTATCAGGCAATTACATTACACATAGTCTCAAATGTGGCTCAAAATATCAAATTCATTGCATAGGATAGCAAATACGATGCAACATAGGAAAATTCGTTGTTCTAAGTGTCAAATGTGTTTTAATAGGGAACATTGTTGCAAAAAGTCTCAAATGTGTTGCAATTTGTAGCAGTGTCTAGTTTTTGTGTAATTTTTGGCCGATTTTTGAACTTGTTTCAATCTTAATGTGTTTTTCCATATTGGTAAGGATGTTTATTTGTTCATTGTTTTAGAAAACACTTGGAAAACACATTGTCTTTGAATTTTTTGAAATCAAGCACAAAGAAGACAAGCATAATCCTAGGGTTGGCAAGGACTATATTCCCTAGATTCCACGTGGGTTTCCCCAGCCACACTTATTCTTTGAGGGTGATTTAGAAGCTTGGCCACATAGGCTCCCTATTACATTGCACTCACTTCTTGGGTCAACCAAGCTTCGAGCCCCCATAAATCTCCCATGGTAGGATGTTCACCTCTACTAAGAACTATGAGAATGTGGATGCCTTGGCAATTGCCATTGCTGCACCAGTGAATAGATAGGGTTTTTGGCTTCTACACAATTTTTTTTTTAGTTCAGGCACTTGTTCGAGTGACCACACATGAGGCAAGACTAGCTCTGATAAGGAGGAATCCCAACCTACAAAGGTTATGCTCCACAGGATTTATGGGGATTCACTTGTCTATGTGACACATTTAAACTCGTAATCCTAAGTTTTCCATTAGGATTCACATTTGTATACCAGTTGGGAGTAGCTTGGCTAAAAAGCTTCGTTGCTAGTTTGAGTCACCTTCAGGTGAGTACTTTTTCCCACCAAGGAAGGCCCAATTCCTAGAGTCAATAACAGTTTCTCTTGCACCTAGGATCACACAAGTGCACAAGGGGAGAGGATACTTCTATTATTGAATCAGGGTTACACAAATTTGAAGACAAGATTGTTCATTTTAATGCCCAAATCCAAATGTGTGGGTGGTTATAAAAAATGTCTAAAGGTGTTTATGATTCTCAAAAGCACCAAATGGTGTGAGAGAAAAGCATACACACCTAGAAACAAAATGAAAACCACAAGACAATGCAAGCACTTGTAAATTTTAAACTTGCTTATAATTTCAACTCAAGCACTCAAGTTCTTTTTAGGCCCACTAATCATTCTATGTGAAAAAGGCATGCAAGATGAAGCAAACTAAAACTAGAGCCCTTCAAAGCACGATTAGTAGTTTTGGCCTCCAATCTTTGACAAACAAAAGTTTAGGTTTTAAATTTCAAATCACGAATGCTCAAACCTGCAAAAAGGTCAAAGATTAGCCAAAAAAAATCAAAATTAAAGTAGAAAGAAAAACATTAATCAAAATTAATCTAATCTAAAAAAAATAAATTTAATGAGAATCACAAATTAATCTAATCTAAAATTCTAAATTAATTAATCTAAAAAATCTAAAAAAATGTAATAATCTAATCTAAATTAATTAATTTAAACTAACAAAATTAATATTTAATCTAAATGAATAAAAACTAAGATTTAATCTAAGTTAACAAAATTACTAAAATGAAATCTAATCTAAATTGCTAAATTAAATTAGTAAAATTAAATCTAATCAAACTTACTAAATTAAAACTAATTTAAATTTACATTTTATAATTTACTAAATTAATTAATCTAAAGAAAAAAAATCTTAAAAGAAAAATCTTAAAATAATCTAATCTAGCTAAATTAGTAAAAACTAAGATTTAATCTAAGTTAACAAAATTACTAAAGTTAAATCTAATCTAAATTACTAAATGAAAATACTAAAAGGAAATGTAATCTAAATTTACTAAATTAAATCGCTAAAAGTCAATCTAATCTAAAGTTACTAAATTAAATCTAATCTAAATTGATGAAGTTAATTAATCTAAAAATCTAAAAAAAATCTAGAAATCTAGAAATAATCTAATCTATTTAAGCTTAAAATCTTAAAAAACTGATAAAATTATAATTTAATCTAAAAAATTTAAAATTTTAAAAAATCTAATGAATCTAAAAATTAAAAAAAAAACTAACAAAAGTAAAATTTAATCTAAAAATTAAATTAAAAATTGAAAAAGCTGAAAGTTAATCTAATCTAAATTAAAATTAAAATTAAATGTATAAAATTTAATCTAATCTAAATTATTAAGAACTAAAATTTAAATTAAAAATCTAAAAATTTAAAATTTAATCTAATCTAAAAAGAAATCCAAAAATCTAAACTAACAAAGACTAAAAGTTAAATTAAAAAGGAATCTAACTAATAAAACAAAAGTTACCCAAAACTAAATTAAAATTTTTGAAAGCTTTTCCCACCCTCACTTCACGCAAGGGTTTTTGAATGCAAAAGCTTATCAATATTGCATTAAATGTTGTGTGACGAAAATAGATCAAAAACAAGATTTGCAAAATCTTATCAAGAAAATCTAGCATGCGCCCCTCCTAGCAATGTTAGAATTGATGAATGCACTTTGTTTGTTCTGCCAGTTGTGGCAAGCATTCAGAAGAGAGAGATTTTGTGAAACTAGCATTAGAAATAGAAGTTTCTTCCAACTATTTGTGGACCACCAATTAAATACAACATTTAAAACAAAAAAATTTATCGCCGTCTTTCTGTTTGCTTTTCACGTGCTTTTGGATATGTGGTTTGTAGGATGTAATGCACCAAAGTGGAGAAGTGAAATGTCTACACCAGCAAAGAAGAGTTTGGAGGAACAACAACCAGTAGTGCTGTGGAAGAACATCCAAACCGTCAAAGCTGGAAGTTCCTTCTATTGCCAACAAAGAGCACAACAATTTTCCGACAAAAAGATGATTGAGAAAATTTCAAGCAAATGCAATTGTCAGTTGCAAAGCCAACTTACACAACCTTATTTTAGCATCCTCTGCTTGCACAAAAAAATGGGGGATTTGAGCCTGGGTATGGCGATTCATCAAAGCATAGGTGAGAGCATATTTTTATCAGATGTTGGAGTTACAAGTGGCCCGGTAGACTTCGATGCAAAATTTGGAAGCATACGGAAGGCACATGAACTGTGTGAAAAAGTGTCTCAACTAGATCAACTTCAGGATAGGCACAAAATGGATTTGTTGAAAAAGATTTGGAAAATTTTAAGCAAATGTAGCTGTCACAGAAAATCCAGATTCAACAACCTTTGCCAACATCCTCATTGCCTGCGCCAAAAAAGAATGGTTTTTTTTTTTTGTTTTGTTTTGAAATTGGGGATGGGCATCCCTATTAAAAGACTGCGTATGAAACATAGACCAAACACATGAATTTTTTGAAAAAATGTCTCAAAGAATTATGGTCTCATGGAATGCAGTAATGGCAGGGTGTGCACAAAATGATTGCATTTTGAAGGAATATCCTTAATGGATTTTTAGTAATGGCAGTTGAATATCCTACAATAAGGAATATCCTTATTTCAAAATATGCACGTGAACAATATTAGATTTAGATTTGAGAAAGTGGATATTTCTTGATTAATCTAAATCTAAGATTAGATTGTATCAAATATATTCTCATGTATATATAAGAATAGGCACTCCCTTTGACAACATATTTTTAGATTAATCGATATTTGTATACTCGTTCCTGAAATATTTACTTTGGCTGAGATTTATAAGAAAGTGCGTAAGACTTAAAAGTGCATATCTCTTCTTTGAGAGCATATTCTGATATTAGATTGTATCAAATATATTCTCATTTGATAGAATATACATATGCACTTTCTCATAAAACACCATGAGCAAGTCTTATATTTTAATTTAGATACAATGTGCTATAATATGCACTCAAACAGAACAATATGCTAAAAATATACTTGATTAATTTGGTCAAAATACAAAAAAACAAAACTAACACCCAATTCAAAAAATCAAAATAGATCATATTAAATTCTTTATTTCAAAATACGTCGGGTGCACCTGGACAAAAAGATCAGGTTGTCTCAAAGAAAGCCTTTAGAGATAGGGTTTTTCCATCATATTTAATGTATACACCTAAAATCGGTCACAACATTTAATTAATTAAATACTATTTATTTAATTAATATTCGACTACGTATAAATAAATTCGCAATTTATTTATATTGTTCATATCCTTTAATTCTTCAAATCTAAAAAATCATATTCTTCTAATTTAATTAAATAAATGAATTTCTAAAGTTTGTTTTATTTAATTAAGTTTCACTAATCTTAGATTAGGAATTCAAGCACATGTCTACAAATTTTTATGCCACCTCACCAAGGTCATATGAAATTAAATAATTCTAATTTTTAAATTAGAATTATTTTCAAACACATGGATTATTCCTCACACACTTGATTCTCCCACACATTTAAGATTCAAACACATGGCTTATTCCTCACACACTTGATTCTCCCACACATTTGGAATTCAAACACATGGATTATTCCTTACACACTTGATTCTCCCACACATTTGGCATTCAAACACATGGCTTATTCCTCATACACTTGATTCTCCCATCCATTTGGCATGTTGCCCTTGGTCAATGGGACATTCTAATAATTCTAATTTTTAATTAGAATTATCTTCAACTTTTCATGCCACCTCACCAAGGTCACATGAAATTAAATAATTCTAATTTTTAATTAGAATTATTTTCAACAAACTTTCAAACACATGGTATTTTTCTCCCACATTTGAGTCTTCCATCCATTTGGCATGTTTCCTTTGGTCAAGAGATTCCTCCATCCATTTGGCATGGTGTCTTTGGTCAAGGGGACAACTTCTTGATTCTTTTCATCTCCATCATTCATCCATCTTGTTTGAATTTGGACCATCAATCATTGCCACCTCACAAGATGCTTAGAAAAGGCTATAAATACAACTCTCTGGCATTGTATTTTGCATCCACTTTTGAATAGAGTTATCATGCAGGTTTATCGTTTGAGTTTGGGATCACTTTGGAGTCTTATAATTAGTTTTTATATCATGTTTTACATCGTAGTTAGATCTTAGACTAACACTTTGCTTCATAGTTGTATTTTATGTCATCCTTTGCATCATAGTTGTGTTTTAGATTAGTATATTTAAATCATAGTTTAATTTTAGATTAATATATTTAGAGTTTGCATTTGAGCATATGTAGAATCATATA
Source organism: Sequoia sempervirens (assembly GCA_007258455.2). NCBI lineage: Eukaryota > Viridiplantae > Streptophyta > Pinopsida > Cupressales > Cupressaceae > Sequoia > Sequoia sempervirens. Next base: position 684,445,457 of record VDFB02270651.1, on the reverse strand, counting down.
GATCACCACCATAGTATCCACCATAGTTTGTCTATTCATCATAGTCACCCATCATTCATCATAATCATCCATCATTCATCATAATATCCATCATCATTTCTACCATTTAGTTTCATGTAGGAATTTAATTAGCTTGCATGTTAAATACTAATCTCGTTTCTTAAGTGTCATTCTAATTTCCTTCATGCACATAGAAATATGAGGGCCAAGAGGTTAAAGGAATCATTAAGAATAGAGGAAAATGAGACGTTCTTGAAAGATTCATTAAATTTCAATTTAGAGTAGCTTCTTTTCTTTGAATCTTTAATATAATTCATTTCATTAAGGTTTGTGTTGATACTAACTTTCCACATTTCACACACACAAAATGGCACCTACCATGGGGCCCTGCTTCGTTCTTTTTAACATTATGAAAAAATTATGTTTGCAAGTTCAGACGTGAGACTTTTGTCGCAAACAAAACTTTCTCTAGCACATATTGCTTTCAAATTGGTGCATATTGTCTCTAATTCTGGTGTATTTTGTAGTTTCATTATTTTTCACTAAATCTGAGAGCTAATAATCTATGTTTTTGTCTTGTAGGTTTCCAAGATTCATTGTCAAAGACTCAAACATAAACTACTGACATATTGCAGGGGCTGGAAGTGATTTAATTGTTTCCTTTTGGTTAAGTTAGGAACACAAATTAATTAAAGGATTAATGAACACCAAGTCTTTTGTGCTTAATGGATGGTAGGCATATGCTCTCCCCTTAACTAGGTGACCAAAAATACAAACCCATTTGTGTTTATCTATGAGTGTGAGTGGAGTATATAGCGTGTGTTCTCTCTTTATTCATGTGGAATAAAGAGTGATCGAACTATGAGTATACTTTCTTTCTTTTGTTTATCTTAGAGGGCGTGCCTTGTGGGGAAAAGTAGTCACCCAAGGGAATGACCCAGTTGGTAACACGCTAAAACCAAGCGACTTCCAGTCAGTATATAAATTTGGATACTGGAACAAAGGCTAGTATCACAAGGATAGTTTTGACGAGAAGGAAAGAAATGGTCTATCACCACATGGATTATCCCCCATGAGTGAAATGTTTGTACTAGAACCCTTGTTATAGTTTGGCCAATTTTTTTTATCTATTCTTTGGTGTAGCAATGGTCATTGCAAAGGCATCCACATTCTCGCAGTTTTTAGTAGAGATGATCAACTTTCCATGGGAGTTTTATGGGGGCTGGAAGCTTGGTTGACCTGAGAAGTGAGTGCACTATAAGGGGAGCCCGTGTGGCTAAGATTTTGAATTCATCCACTAAGAATAAGTGCGGTTGGGGTAAAAATCACATGGAATCCAAAAGAATACAGTCTTTCATAGCCTTAGGATTATACATTGCTTGATGTGTCTTTATCAAAGTGTTTTCCAAAAACATTTAAAAAAAAACATCATATGTCAAAAGTGAAAACATTGATTCAAAATTACATTCATTGAAACGACCAAATCTCTAACTGGAAAATCTGAAGAATCAAACAAACTTTCAAGAAACAGTGTTGTTCTCCCAGTCTGGTGCATCTTGTAAACCTTCTAGCACACATTGGCTGCTTTCTGGTGCATCTTGCACCTATACTCACACATACTCTCCAAGTTACCCAAGTAAATACCTGCTTATAGAGCCTTGTAAAATTTTTTGGTGCATATTGCAAGTCCTGCAGAGCATCTTGCACCTATTTCAGTGCATCTTGCACCTAGTTCAACACATCTTGCATCTAGTCCAACACATATTGCACCTGTTTTGGTGCATTTTGCACTTGTTCTAGCACATTTTACACTTGTTTTGGCGCATTTTGCACTTGTTCTGGCACATTTTGTAGATCAAAAAATTAGTGACATAAATTCATCTCCTATCTGACAATCAGTCTCATCCTGGGAATCCTCAACAGTACAAAACAGAGTCTAAACATGTGCTTTATCAAATGATTTCATGAAAGATTAAAATCCAGAAACCAAAGTCCATAGTTCTAGTCTAAAAGCTCATAAAAATGTCTCTCAACACTACGAATTTTGGGAGAGATTGGTCTTCAATTTCTACAAAAGAGCTCCAAGGAACAATCCCAACTTGTATTTGTTTTACTATTGTCAAAATCCAAGACTTTTCCAAAGATTTGAGCATCTCGTATAGGAAGAAAAACTTGTCCTCTCAAGTTCAAAATCATTCCTTAGGTATCTTAGAGTCTAAACTTGTTAAAATTGACCTCTACAAGTGGAATTCTACAACCTAAACCAAGATCTAACATCTCAAAGTGCCAAAATCATCAAATTTATCACACCTTTGATTATTAAGTCTAGTTTCATCATCAGGATTTGTCATCCTTTCATCACAAAATGAAGCTATATAGTAAAAAAAAACTTAGTCTCATTAGAATTTTTCATTCTATTTGACTTAGTTGTAATCCTTGGAACTTTTCCAAAAATTAGATGAAAGTTTAGTCTAAACTATAACACTTGTAATACCATTCCAACAAGGTTGCAAAAAAACAAATCTCAAGGAAAAAGGACTCAAAAATCAAAATGTTAAAGAGCCAAACATTGAAACTCCAAACATTGAAACTCCAACCATTGAAACTCCAAACATTGAAGCTCCAACCATTGAAGCTCCAAACATTGAAGCTCCAACCATTGAAACTCCAATCATTGAGACTCAAAACACTAAAACTCAAAACAATGAAACAAAAAACACCATGGTGGCTGAAGTTGAAGATAATCCTTTTTGTGGAATCAACTACATTGTAGGGGAAGAAGTAACCAAAGAAGATATTCAACATGTTGAACAAGACCTCAATTTCCACAAATGTTTAGAAAATATTTTCGAAAGAAATGGAGAAAAATACCTCCTTATGTAGCTAAACAAGGTGCTAAATTACCAAAAGAATTTGATGCAAATCAACTAAAAGTACCTCCCAAAAAACCCAAAAATTATCCCAAACAAGTAGTTGCCTTGAATCATCTAGTAAAGAACCTCCAAAAACAAATGCTTGACATGCAAAGGGGAACTTCAAAATGATACTTGATCCAAGACATCTGTCAATATCCGTTTGATTAAAGTATTTGCATGATTCCCTTTCTAAAACATTGTGAATTCCCTAAGTATGACAAATACAATGGAAAAACTGATCCCATTGATCATGTAAGGGAATTTAGAACCATGAGTCTCAAATTTTCCTATGAAGAAACTTACTTGATGTGATTATTTCCTTGTAGCTTAGGAGGACAATTCCTTGAACGATTTTCCAAACTCACTCCACTAGTTAACACCTTTGAGGAATTAGTCAACAAGTTCATCACTTAGTATTCTTACAACATTCAACATGACATCACCATGAAAGATATTTGTAACTTGAAACAAAAGAAGGGTGAATCGTTCCTTGTATTCTTGAAAAAATGGAGAAGGATATTTGCATGATATTCTCATCGCATACTTGAAAAGGAAAAGATAGAAATATTTATCAACAATCTCAATGATGAGATGAGTTATAGATTGGAATTGCAATGTTCCCCAACCTTCAAAAAATTGATTGAAAATAGGATTAAAATCAAAGAGACTTTAGTCAAGAGAGGAGTCATCAAGATATACAATGAAAATAACTCATAAAACTCCTCTAACAATTATAAAAATAATGGCAAACCAAAGTTTTGGCAATGAAACAAGAATGCAGGCAAAAATGACAGTGCAGTCAAAAACCAAAATACAAAACCTGTGTTCAACTTAACAACATTTGCCACCAAAACTAATCAGAACAATGATCCACCCAACACCTAAAACAACAACCAGAATGTCAACCAAGGAAACAATTAGGGTAATGCTAGATCTAGAACACCATCATATCGAATGTCCTCAAATCGAAGATGGTTCAGTCCTTTAGGACAATAATTGGAATCCGTATTGAAATAACTTCTCATAGCTAAGGTCATAACACTACAAGAGCCAAAAAATTGAGAACCACTAGTCAAACCTCCATGGTGGAATGATTCCCATTTATGTGACTTTCATCACAATAAGGGACATAAAACTAATGACTGCATGCAGTTGAAGCACTTGATACAAGATCTAATTGACAATAGAACGATATTTGTAGAAGGACCTCAAACAAACAATGATCATGGGGTTTTCAAGAACCATCTACCAAACTATGAGAAGGGAGAGTCCTCATCATCAAATAACAAGGGAAAAAACATAAACTATGTCTATGACACCACCATTCTACATATTGAGGTGGTTGATGATCCAACCCATGACAAATCGGATCTTATTGCAAATGATAACTCAACCAATGATAACACCATTGAACATGAACAAAACACCATTGCAATTGAAAATCATCACCATGATGTTGACACTACCTCACATCAAATCAATGTTATCAAAATCACAGAGAAACAAGACAACACACCTGTCAATGCAATGACAGGAGGAAAAGCCAAGGTAATATTGAAAGGAGCTACCCCTTCCACATCCAAATCAACTACTATTGTCCCTACAACCCAATATAACATCGTTGATCACCTGAAAAAGATACCTGCTCAAATATCCATATTAGAGCTTCTCAAGATTTCACCCGCTCATAAGGAAATCTTGGAACAAGCTCTAGTCACCACCATGGTACCAAAAAACTTGGAAGTTTTCCAATTCCAAACTATGGTGGGACACTTTACTGCACCACATTACTTATCATTTTCTGAACATGATGATGTATCCATCAACCATCCAGATAATGTTGCTCTCCACATCGAAGTCCTAATTCACAAACATCACGTCAAATGTGTTTTAATAGATGGAGGAGTTGCCCTAAATATCTATACTCTAAAACTTGTCCACGCACTGGGATATTCTGAAAATGCTATAGATGCTAGGAGAAAGATTACAATCAAAGCCTATGATGACGAGGAGAGATCCTCCCAAGGACTAATTGTACTACCCATTCAAGTAGGAATGGTTGTGAAAGAAACAATTTTCCAAGTGTTAGATAAAGAGTTGACATACAACATACTCCTGGGACATCCTTGGATACATGAGATGCAAGCGGTACTGTCAACATACCATCAATGTCTAAAGTTTCCTTTCAATGGGTAAGAAATCACTATCTCAGCTAATTCCAACAACCCCTAGTATTGTAACTCCCTCAAAACAACACAAGACACTTTTGTGCTGCACAATAGGGAATCTCCAATGCCTAGCTCATCCAACAGTGAAAAACAACCAAGTTCTACGTCAAAGTGGGTTGAGAAGAAGGACCAGTCAAAAGAAAAAGCTTCCAATGAGTCTAATCCATCAAATCATGAAAGTCAGCTCAATGCCTTATCAAAACAAGTTGAAAAGATCCAATTAAAAGACAAAGGCATGGGGGAACACTCATTTCAGCAATCCTTATGTTTATCAAAACTTTCATCTTCTCCAAAGTCATATGGACAACCACCAACATCAAGACAACAACTATCACAACCCACCACACTATTTGATGGAACCTTTGTAAGAGCAAGAATATTAGTGAATGAGTCAAACGACAAGGAGGTTTAAAATTGGTTGTACAAAGATGAAGAATCATCACAAGCATCCAACTCAAGTGTACATACATAAAAATATGGAAAAGGAAAGACAATCATGGAAAATATGGGATACGAGGGAAAAGGTCCTATCGGTAAACGAAAAGAAGGCATCATAGAACTGATACAACTTGTCACCATGCAAGCCAAAGATAAAACAAGATTGGGGTATAAAGAAGAATTCAAAGAAGAAACCAAACAACAAGTTGTTAAAAGAATTCTACAACGGCAAGGTAGTGATGCTCATGAAACTGATTCAAATGAGTATGAGTGGGATTCGTTGTCTATACGTGAGGAGGGCCAAAGTAAATGAATATAGATTGCTTGAAATAGGATCACTACACATTGATGATTCCAGTGAAGATGATTAGACTCAGAGTAAAATGGATAATTTAGAGGAGAGTTAACTTATAGACATTGATTTCACTATTAGAAAATCTAAAGACATTACCATTGAGACTCTTACTACATTTGACTTCAGCCAATCCAACAAATCCTTACCCCTAATACATCTTAAATTAATATATTGGGATCAAACTAAGCCATCTGATATCCCCTTCTTTTCAAACAACAAAGCCATTGCCAACTTCCTTTGTTCCACCAATCCTGAAACAAATCTGAACATCGTAACAAAGCTTCCAACTAGGAGAGTGTCAAATTTTCTAGCTACAAAATGAATAAAATAGGGAATAGATATAATAGTGAAAACCATTCAATGGCAATATCAAATCTTGTAAAAGTATAAAAAAAGAGCGTATCCAATAGTGAAAACCTCTCTGAGGTGCTGAAGGATGGAAGATTTGACACACTCCCTGAACACTTTTAGGAACGATCTAAAGTATTGGTTGAACCCACCCAGTTATCGATAGTGAAGAAACAATAAAGACTGTCCATCTCATAGAATCCTTGAAAAATCAAGAAAAACCAAACTTCATCAAATTCTTCATAGAAAGGAAAATCAATTTTTCTTGGTCATATGCCAATATGCTAGGGATTGATCCAAAACTCATCATGCACCACTTGTCACTACCAGTAGGAGTAAAATCGGTCAAGAAAAAGTTAAGGAAAAGGCATCCCCACATTGCCATATTGGTAAAAGTAGAATTGAAGAATTTATTGGATGTGGCATTTATCAGACCTATTGACTATACCGAGTGGATTTCTAACATTGTATATGTTTCCAAACTAGACAAAAGTATCAAAATATGCACAGATTTCATAGATCTCAACAAGGCTTTCCCAAAAGATGATTTTACTCTACCTAACATTGACAACATCATGGACTTGACTGTTGGCCATGAAATACTCTCGCTTATGGATGTATTTTCAGGGTATAATCAAATCAAAATTGCACCTGAGGATCAAGATAAGACAACCTTCACATGTCCATGGGGAAACTTTTGTTGGAATGTCATGCCATTCGTGTTGAAGAATGTTGGAGCCACATATCAAAGAGAAATGACCACCATCTTTCATGATATGATGCATAATTTTAATGGAAGAATATGTGAATGATTTTTTAGCTAAGTCATATACCAGAGAAGGACACCTATAAATTCTAGATAAAATCTTCACCAAACTAGAGAGGTTCAACGTGAGACTAAATCCCAAGAAATGTGTATTCAATGTAACATTAGCTAAAATTTTGGGGTACACTGTGTCAGCTAAAGGCATTCAGGTAGACCTTACAAAGGTCAAATCTATCATGGAGATGCCTCCTAAAAACATCAGCCAACTCAGATCCTTGCAAGGGAGATTCCAATCTCTCAGGAGGTTTATCGCACAATTGGTTGACAAAAATCACCCCTTTAACCACTTTCTCCACAAGAATGTATCTTTTTGATGGGATGAAAAATGCGAAGGAGCCTTCAATCAATTGAAACAATATCTGATGAGTCTTCCTGTCTTGATACCACCAACAGAAGGAAATCCACTTTTATTGTACATAGCAACAATTGAGATATCATTAGGAGGCTTGTTAGCACAAGAGGATTCAACAGGAAAACAAAGGGAAATCTATTATATCAGTAGAACCTTAAATGACCATGAGATCAATTACACCTTCATTGAAAAGGATTTTCTGGCAGTTGTGTTCTCTACCCAAAAATTGTGACATTACATGCTCACTCATATCATCAAATTGATAGCCAAGATAGATCCACTAAAATACCTTCTTAGCAAAGCTAATCTAATAGGAAGACTAGCTAAGTGGGTCATGATGTTTAGTGAATTTGACATCCAATATGTTGAAGGAAATCAAAGGACAAGAAATCATAGATCAATTAGTTGAAGCACCATTGCAAGACAATCATCCCATGAACATTGAGTTTCTAGATGTTGATATCCTAATAGTGTCCACACAACAATGGTTCTTGTACTTTGATGGTTCTTATACACAACATGGATCAGGAGCTAGAATCTTGTTTATCTCACCACAAGGACATACCATTCCCAATTCCTATAGACTGATGTTCCCTTGCACCAACAATACAACCGAATATGAAGCCTTGATCATTGGAATCAAAGTAGCAATTGAGTGGAAAATCATAGAGTTACATGTCTATGGGGATTCACAACTAGTCATTAATTAGGTAAATGATGACTATCAAACAAAGGATGACAAGTTGATTCCCTACAAAAGAATGGTTGATGACTTCAAAAAGTACTTTGTGGAAATAATATTTGAGTAGATTCCTCAAAGTGACAACAAAGCCATTGATGCCATGGTGACCATTGCTTCTCTCTTGTAGATTCTGGAGAAACAAGCTTGTTACGAGTTCATGGTGGAACAACTATTCAACCCATCTTATGACAACCCTAAGTCCCAAGTTATCTACTGGATCTAGTTGAGGTTGATACTTCCCTCTATGGGAAAATCTATACATACCTAAAAGATAACACCCTCCCTCCAAACCTATCCCATAATAAAAAACAAAACTTCATTCGCCAAACTTCCTGACACACCATTATCGTAGATGTCCTTTATCAACGAGGTCTTGACGGAACTCTCCTCCGATATCTAGAATGTGACAAGTCTAAAATGGATTTATGGGAAGTACATGAAGGTGTTTGTGGAACTCACTTGAGTGGTTTAACTTTAGCTAAGAAACTCCTCTGTCTAAGATATTACTAGCCGACTATGGAGAGGGATTCTTTTTAGTTCACCAAGAAATTCCAAAAGTGTTAGATTCATGGAAATCTCATCCACACACTAGCGCATGAACTTCACCCTTTTGCATAAACATGGCCCTTTTGTCAGTGGGGATTGGACCTCGTAGGAAAGATTCATCCATCTTCATCAAATGAACACAAGTTCATTATCACAACCACTGTGTATTTCACAAAATGGATTGAAGCTATCCCGCTAACCACCATCACAGGAAAACAAATCTCCTCCTTCATCCTGAATTACATCATTTGTAGATATGGCATCCCTCAGTCCATTATTACTAACAATGATAGAACTTTCAAAAATCAGGACGTTGAAGAACTTTCTGAGAAATTTCACATCCAACATTGGTTTTCTACACCATATTATCCTCAAGGAAATGGACAAGTAGAGGACTTGAACAAGACTATACTGAAGATCCTCAAGAAAACAATCAATGATGCTTGAAGAGACTGGCACATTTAATTGAACCCTGGCCTATTGGCTTACATAACCAATATTCATACCTCGATAGGAGCTACACCCTATGCTCTAGTCTACGGATTAGGATCCATTCTACCTATTGAGGTTGAACTACCATCACTTCGGGTGTCACTAAAAGGGATCATTTCAAATGAGGATTACAGAGTGTCTACGTTATAGGAATTGGAACTCTTGGATGAGCATCATCAGCATGTAGTGGATCACCTGAAAGCATATCAGCAGAGGATATCCAAAAACTAAAACTATAGAGTCAAGTCTATAACATTTTAGGTTGGTGACTTAGTCTTGAAAGAGAATCCCTATAATCAATAAGATTGAGAGAAGGGGAAATTTGAACCAAACTAGCTAGGATCATTTGTCATTGTCTCAATCTTTGGATTAGGAGCATATCAGTTGTCCACACCAGAAGGGGATTTATTTGATGAACCCCTTAATAGCCTACGTCTCAAGAAGTTCTACACCTGAATCATCCAGTGCATCAGAAAAAGTCCTGAAAAATAGAAAAACATTAGAAAATGTCCTAAAAAAATGGTTGCCTTGATGAAAACCTAGAAAACAAGTGTATTGGCAACAACAAAAAAACAAAAAAGCAAAAAAAAGATCAAAAATACAAAAAATCAGAAAAAGAGAAAAATACAAAAAAAAAAGTGAAAAATCATAAAAAGATAAAATAAATCATAAAATCTGAAAAAGTGCAATAAAAACAAGTAGTGAAAACCTAAAAATAGGCGCTATTTGTGATAGGCTAGCTTTTCCATCTATTTGAGCATGCCGACCATTCGCTTTCACCATCCATCTTCCTATCCTCAGAAAGCACCATATGCATATCTTGGCATCACGGTCGTGTCTCACCCTAGACTGGGGGAAAAATCCTAAACTCATTGTGGGAAATAAAATCTGAGCTTGAACCAACAGACAAACAACAACAGTACAACCCAACCCAAAACATGATCATTATGTAACTCAACATTGAACATCAAACACCATAAAAAATACATGAACACATCAACCAAAAAGCCAAATCAATCAAACAAAAAACAAACTTCACATGGATGATGTTCCTTCTGAATCAAGGGTTTATCATGTCAAACACAAATGTTCAATTGTTGTACTTTTATTTTTGTTATCATATCTCAAAAGCCCCTCGATGATGTATCAAAATAAAAGGAGCCAAGAAGGAGTATTATTTTTCTTTGTTTGTTGTCTGTGAGTTGATCATTATTATTGTGCAAATTATCATGGGACATGCTCTACAAAGTATCACTAATGAAATTCCAAATTTGCATAGGAAAATGATTAACTCTTGTTTGTTTATGCAAGCAATAACCAGGTCATATTGGTTTAATTATAATTAGATGCTTGTGTTAACTTGCACTATCAAACATCATGGAAGTAGTACTCAGGTCATTATGGTCTAAATATACCATCGATTCTTGTACTCAATTTCAAAATTTTAAAGGATCAATGATGATAAAAAGCATAATAAATTGACTGTTACAATGACAACATTTGCATACTAGATCTACATGGTTAGATTAGATTGCATCCATGATAGTTTTACATCTATATTTAGGGGTTTTCCAAGGCTGAAACGATTTCACAATGATGCTAGATCTGTCACATTAATGGATTGAGTACACTTGACATTACCAAAAACACACCATTTTCATATAGTTGCACATTAGTTCCATCATCATTTACATACATCACATATGCATTATGGCATCACTCATCCATCTATGCATCACATCATAATATCCACATCAGAAAACACAAAAAGAAGTGCATTGCATCTCACTTGCATAATCAAAATCATTTCATCAATTATTAATGGATTAAGAAATTGGTCCATTAAGAAGATGGAACGACATATCTAGCAGAGTAAGATTTCCAAGAGAAAAACATCTCTATTTTAATAGGGGCATAATTTCAAATTTGATGCATCTATAATTGAACTTGATGCATCACTGAAATCATTTATTCCTTTAATAAAATGGATATTGGATTCACATAAGAAGATTGAAAGACATATCTAACAGAGTAAGATTTCCAAGAACAAAAAGTTGCTGAAAAACATGATTGATTAACAAGGATATAATGCCCTTGTTATGAACATCTAAAACTAGTAGTGAAGATGAATTTGTTATTACTCAAATCCAAGATTGACAAAGGACTCATTGTAGCAACATAATCATGCATTATCATATCATCATTGCATACATTCCATAATCATAATTACAATACCTCATCATTACAAAGCATCATAATCATCATGACCATCATCACATATAAACATCACATAAACATCAATAGAAATATGCATTATCATGTGTTCATTTCATACATCATTCATTCATCCATTACATCATTTATTTGCATTAGAAAATTATAAAAAACATAAAATGCATCACATACATCATATGGGCATCATTCATAAAAAATCATAGAATCATAACACATAAATTACATCCTCATCAACATCATAAGCATCATAATCATCATCATAAAATAGAAAATGCATCCATAGCATATCATATCATCATCATATAGACCATCACATAGCATCATAAAGCAGAAATAAAATGCATACATCATAATCATCATGATCATCATCATATGAACATCATAAACACATATAGGCACATAGATCAATCATCATCATCGCCACATATCATATAACCTCAAAATCATAATGTAAAGTGTACAAGGATATCCAAAGGTATAAAGAGATACATAAATATAAAAAATGGCAGAAATCATAATGTCTCAACTGAATCAGTGTATACATTAGGTCTCGATACATCATCAAGTCTTAGTACTTTAATCAATCCTATACTGGGGCATATCAATGAATTAGAGAAGTCAAACCACATCACCCAATCGAATCTAAATCCTCCTACACCAGATGCAAAAATCCTCCTATGATCATAACATATCGCAAATCAACAATCTTATCAATCAATCAATCAATCAAATCTAATCAGCTCTAATGCAGTTTTGATCAAATCTCATGAGCATCTATCATTGATCATCACCAATCATAAGATCAATCATCAATATATCATTGATCCTTTCCTATCATGAGGTCAATCATCAATCTATCATTGATCCTCACCTATCACGAGGTCAATCATCAATCTATCATTGATCCTCACCTATCATGAGGTCAATTATCAATCTATCATTGATCCTCTCCTATCATGAGGTCAATCATCAATCTATCATTGATCCTCACCTATCATGAGGTCAATCATCAATCTATCATTGATCCTCACCTATCATGAGGACAATCATCAACATCCTATCATTTACCCTCACCTATCAGGAGGTCAATCATCATCATCCTATCATTGATCCTCACCTATCATGAGGTCAATCATCAACAATCACATCAACATCATCAAATCAATCAGCTGAACACGATCATCAAACATCAAACACAAAGAGGCAACATAAGGCATCAATTCATCAAATCACTCACTCAAAAGTTTTGAAATTTCCAAATGCTCAAATGAACTTTCTAATCACACGTTTTAACCTTTTAAGGTTAATTAAGTTGCATTTTATGGGGATGTTTTATTTTTCAAAGGGTCCCTAATTAATCAATTTCATCACCTGGTGGCTTATACATCATTTTTCGGGAGATAAATCATTTGTGACGCATCAAATTTTGAGATCATCAAATCACCAAAAAATCATCAAAATTTTCAAAAATTCACCGATTTATCTCTCGAGGGGGCATACATCCGTCATCACCTGAAAATCAACGTCTAGGGCATCAAAAAATTTATTTTCTTGGCATCGGTATCAAAATTTTCTTTGAAGCAACGTGTAAACACATTACTTCAAAGAGGGGAAAAATGTATACACCTAAAATCATTCACAACATTTAATTAATTAAATACTAGTTATTTAATTAATATTTGACTACACATAAATAAATTCGCAATTTATTTATATTGTTCACATCCTTTAATTCTTCAAATCTAAAAAATCATATTCTTCTAATTTAATTAAATAAATGAATTTCTAAAGTTTGTCTTATTTAATTAAGTTTCACTAATCTCAGATTAGGAATTCAAGCACATGTCTATAACTTTTTATGCCACCTCACCAAGGTCACATGAAATTAAATAATTCTAATTTTTAAATTAGAATTATTTTCAAACACATGGCTTATTCCTCACACACTTGATTCTCCCACACATTTAACATTCAAACACATGGCTTATTCCTCACACTTGATTCTTCCACACATTTAGCATTCAAACACATGACTTATTCCTCACACACTTGATTCTCCCACACATTTAACATTCAAACACATGGCTTATTCCTCACACACTTGATTCTCCCATCCATTTGGCATGTTTCCCTTGGTCAATGGGACATTCTAATAATTTTAATTTTTAATTAGAATTATCTTCAACTTTTCATGCCACCTCACCAAGGTCACATGAAATTAAATAATCCTAATTTTTAATTAGAATTATCTTCAAAAAACTTTCAAACACATGGTCTTTTTCTCCCACATTTGAGTCTTCCATCCATTTGGCATGTTTCCTTTGGTCAAGAGATTCCTCCATCCATTTGGCATGGTGTCTTTGGTCAAGGGGACAACTTCTTGATTCTCTTCATCTCCACCGTTCATCCTTCTTATTTGAATCTAGACCGTCGATCATTGCCATCTCACACGATGCTTAGAAAATGATATAAATACAACCCTCTGGCATTGTATTTGCATCCACTTTTGAATAGAGTTATCATGCAAGTTTATCGTTTAAGTTTGGGATCACTTTGGAGTCTTATAATTAGTTTTTATATCATGTTTTGCATCGTAGTTAGATCTTAGACTAACACTTTGCTTCATAGTTGTATTTTATGTCATCCTTTGCATCATAGTTGCATTTTAGATTAGTATATTTAGAGTTTGCATTTGAGCATATGTAGAATCATATAGATCACCACCATAGTATCCACCACATTTTGTCCATTCATCATAGTCACCCATCATTCATCATAATCATCCATCATTCATTATAATATCCATCATTATTTCTACCATTTAGTTTCATTTAGGAATTTAATTAGCTTGCATGTTAAATACTAATCTCGTTTCTTAAGTGTCATTCTAATTGCCTTCGTGCACATAGAAATATGAGGGCCAAGAGGTTAAAGGAATAATTAAGAATAGAGGACAATGAGACGTTCTTGAAAGATTCATTAAATTGCAATTTAGAGTAGCTTCTTTTCTTTGAATCTTTAATATAATTCATTTCATTAAGGTTTGTGTTGATACTAACTTTCCACATTTCATACACAAATTTAATACCCAAACACAAAAGATGAAGGAATATCTTGAATCTAGTCTAATGCAATCAAACGATATACTATGGAAATTTGCCAAAGATATATTATACCAAAACGTCGGGTTCACCAAATGTAACTAAAGAAAGTTTTCAAGTTAAGTGCAAGTAACATAAAACTGAATCCCTAATCAACAATAGAGTAGAATGGAAAGAAAGAAGAAAAATAACATGAAACAAAGTCACCTGATTTTCAAGCTTCCATTGGTTGACCTCCATTGGCCTTCTCCATATTGCTGCAAATTATATAATTTCCCTCAAATTTGAAGTGAAACTATCACCTGTGCCTTACACAAGAAAAATATTGAAGTAATGTGTGCTCAAGTACTCAAAAAATCTCAAGCATGCTGAAAATAACTTGTGTGTGTAAAATGGCTAGAGAGAACCTTTTAAAGAATTCCAAATTGAGAATGGATAGTCAGGATTCAAAGTTGGTGAAGCCCTAAGATCAAAGGCCAGGATTAAATGTGATGAGGAGGATTAGGGTTAGGGAAAAATTAGGTCAAATTTAGGACAAGCTTTGAAATGAAGGGTTGAGATTTAGCCAATTAAATCAATGGTGGAAAATAAATGAGATAGAATAAGAGGTAGTTGGAAAATCAAATAATAATAGAAATTATTTGATTTATGGAGGAAGGTTGACTTATGAATTAAATAATGGCTTAATTCATAAATGGGAATGAGACAAAAGGAAATAAATAATTACTTTAATTATTTATTGAAAGATAAACGGTAATGTTGTTAAATAATTGGAGGGAATAAGGATTGATTGGTGACATACTTAAATAAATAAATGTAATTTACTTATTTAAACAATCATGAAGGAATAATTATGACATTAGGACATGGTTAAATAATTGAATTATGTGAGCGAGAAGCATGGTCATCATAGAAAATATGGTTTACAAGTCGAGGCCATTTTTATGTGTCTACACGTCCAATCAAATATCTCAAATTACAAAATATGGCATCTCTAGATCATCCTCGAGCCACTACTCACAATCCAAGTATGGTTGACATGTGACTCTCTCCAAATCATCAAGCACTTGCCACCAATACTCCAATTTTCTTAGCTTGTGCTGGACCATACCACCTGAGTACCCAAAGACATATGGCTTGCCAACTGGATGATCTCTGTCTACTATAGGATGAGTAACAACTATATGCTCCCAAGCCCATCTAAAGCAGTATCACCCCAACTAATAAAACCATAGCTCCAAGATACACCACTTGATGCAGATCATGATATAAATGTTCTAACATAACACTTGGTAATTTGTTCTTATTAAGGGAACACACTCCCCTTTTCTCTCCAACCTCTTCATCTTCAACCGTCCATTCTCCAGATTGAATCTAGACCATTGATTTCTACCACCTAGGCTCATGCCTTAGAAAATCTAGGCCCTCATTTACAACAAAAAGAGAGAGAGTTGAGCATAATTACACTCTACATAATTTTCATTAACATTGTCATTTTAGTGAGCATGTTAGCATAAAGTAGTTTAATCATGGAATTTTCATTAGCAACATCTTAATTACTACATTCTCATCATATAATTTTCATACAGTAGCATCATAGCAACATTATTATCTTTGCATATAATCTACAACTAGTTTATCAATCGTGTAATGTAGAAAACATCTCTTGCATTTGCAACATCTCTCATTCTTCAAGTTGTCATTTGGAAAGTCATGTGCACAAACAATTTGAGAGAAAAGTGACTTAAATAATCTTTGGAGATAGAGGACAATGAGATTCCATTGGAGAATTGTTTGTTTCAATTTGATTGTTATTTGAATTCCTTGATATAATGTTTCATTGGTGTGTTGTATAGATTTTAATTTCTTATTCACATTATTTAGACACACGTTAAATCTCTCTTTTTTTGCTATAAATGAGGGCCTATTTATAGATTTTCCAAGGCATGAGCCTAGGTGGCTGAAATCAACAGTTTGGATTTGATTTGGAGAATGGATGGTTGAAGATGAAGAGGTTATATAGAAAAGGGGAGTGTGTTTCAATTATAAGAACAAACTACCAAGTGTGAAGAGGAATAAAATGGAGATGAAGGCCAAGTGTCCCAAATTGGTTATAATTTTTTGATGATAAATGCCAATTTAATTTCTTGAGACACATGATGAGGTGGAAGGTGGGAATTAGTTAGCAGAAATGTGCTTAAATTCAAATTTAAAATTCAAATTTAATGAGAGGAGGTTAATTAAATAAAACAAACTAATTAAATTTGTTCATTTAATTAAGACAAGAAGAAAATGATTTAGGATAGAAAGAATTAGAGAAAATGAACTATATAAATAATTTTTTCAATTTATTTATAAGTAGAAGAATTAAAGATTAATAGTTAAATAACTTGTATTTAATTAATCCTCCAAACCAAATTTGAGTATATACACTAATTTTTTACATGGAAAAAAATTACAAAAAAAATCCGGCACATCTGGGCATGTGTCCTCTACTTATATTGAAAAATTTAGAAAATTAATTTTTTTTTCTTGTACTTAGGGTGGTTAGGCATATGCCTACTTCTTATCTTTTTCCTAAAAATTTAGTACCACTACATTGAAATTTCAAATTTTCTTAAAACAAATTTACTTTTTTTCCAAAAAGGACTAGTAGCCTAGAAACTACATTCAATTTTCTACAACTTTTGTTCTTACATATTTTTCAAATTATGTTAATAACCTATCCAAATTTTTATGTCAAGTTACCTAACTCTATTTTTTTGAATTTTCATCACCATTTAGAGGCCTAGTTTGGACCTCCATGATCTTGCACTTACCCTTATAAAGAATTAAATGCAGCCACTAGGAAAGACCATTTTCCACTACCATTCATTGATCGAGTGCTTGAATCCTTAGCAGGTAAAAAATACTCCTTTCTAGATGGATTTGTGGCTATAACCAAATTAGAATAGCTCTAGAGAACCAGGATAAAACAACCTTCATATGCTCTTGGGGCACTTATGCTTATTCTATTCTTCCATTTGGGCTATGTAATGCTCCAACCACTTTCTAAAGGGAAGTGCTGAGTATATTCTCAGATTTTGCACATGACTCCATGAAAATCTACATGGATGATTTCACAACTTATGGGGACACATATTATGAAGCACTTAATAATCTAGAGAAAGTCTTAAAAAGGTGTCAAGAACATATTTTATCCTTGAGTCATGAGAAATGTTTCAAGATGATGACCCAAGGGATTGTGCTAGGGCACTTTGTCTCAAAGGATGGCATTCAAGTGGATCCCAATAAAATTGAAGTAATCTCAACATTCCTTGTACCCCAAAAACAAAAAGATGTTAGGAGTTTTCTAGGACATGTTGGGTATTATATGAGATTCATACATGACTTTAGAAAACTTGCAACTCCATTATTAATTTTACTCACAAAAGATGTTGAATTCAAGTGGACAGTTGCTTGTCAACACTCTTTTGAAGCACTCAAGACAACAATGACCAAAGCACCTATCTTAAGAGGACCAAATTGGACCTTTCCTTTCCACATACATACAAATGCTTCTGATTTTTCTATAGGAACAATGCTTGAACATAAGGGAGTTAATAAAGAGTATGCCATTTATTACTTAAGAAGAACCTACAAGGGGAAAAAATCAATTACGCAGTAGCATAGAAAGAGATGTTGGTATTTTTCTATACAATCAACAAGTTTAGACACTACATCATAGGCTATCTAGTATTAATCCACATTGATCACACAATAATAAGGTATCTAATTAATAAACTGGTGGTTTGTGGTAGGCTTGTTAGATGGTTGTTATTACTTCAAGAATTTGACATCACCATAGTCGATAAGCTAGGTAAAGCAAGTGTAGTGACATATTTTCTGTCCAGACTACCAACTCAATTAGTAGAAGATGTTGATGATTCTTTTCCAGATGAGTATTTATTTTCTCTTTCTCTACAAACACCTTGGTTTGCTGATATTGCCAACTATCTAGAAGCAAGAAAGATACCACCTCATTTCTCCCCTAGAGAAGAGAGGAAATTGGTACATAAAATATTTCCCTACTCTTGGATAGCTAGTTATTTATTCTACACAAGCCCAAATAACATTATGATAAGATACATTTGAGAAGATGAGGTATGTGATATCCTCAAAGCCTACCATGATGAACCCTATGGGGGACACTTTTTAGTAAAGAGGACTACACTCAAGATTCTCACCATTGGTTATTACTAGCTTACTCTCCATAAGGATACAATGAAATATACAAGGAGCTATAATAGGTTTCCGAGAATGGGAAAAACAACTAAAATAGATGAGATTCCTTTGTAACCATAGTTAGAACTAGCACCATTTGATAAATGGGGGCTAGAATTTATTGGCCCAATATCACCAAAATCAAACAATGAGTATATATTAGTCTACAAAAATTATCTAACAAAGTGGGTAGAAGTTAAAGCATTGTAGTTTGCAAGATATGAAAACATGGAAAAATTTCTATATGAAGATATATTTACCAAGTATGGAGTACTAAGAGAAATTTTCACAAATCTAGGTCTCCAATTTACATCAGAATTGATCAATAAATTAGTGAAAGAATATGAGATTAGGCATAGGAATTCAACACCCTACCACCCTCAAGCCAATGGGTAGGTTGAAGTAACAAATAGGGAGATTGAAAAAATTCTAACCAAAATAGTGCAGATTCATAGCAAGGATTGGGTAGCTAGGTTGCTTGAGGTAGTATGGGCCTATAAGACAACTTGGAAGACTACAATAGGCTTTACACCATATGAGTTGGTGTATGAAAAAACAATGGTACTTCCTATTGAGTTTGAATAAAGAACACCAAGGACAAAAATACAATTGGGATTGGACTTTACAACAACACAAAATGAGAGATTACATAATTTAAATGCATTAGATGAAATAAGGATGGAAGCTATGCACCACATCGAGGTTGTTCAAAAAAAAGAGTTAGATGGCATGATCAATTCATCAAAACTAAGGAATTCAGTGTGGGGGACTAGGTTTTTCTCTATGAATCAAGGTACAAAGACTATAAAGGAAAGTTACAAACAAGGTGGTTAGGTCCCAATGAGATACAACGAGTATTCCCAAATGATGCAATATAGTTGTAGACAATTGATGTAGTCATATTTTCACTATTGGTTAATGGACATATATTAAAACTTTATAAGAAGCTAGTATAGAAGGATGAATTTATTCTTTCTTTAATGCACCAATGTGGACCATTGAGTGACTCTGACAAAATGACTCTGACAAAAACATTGTACCAAACATTGGAGATTCAACAATAGATATAACAAGTTCTCGACATGACTCAACATATGAGCTACACAGATCACAAGTACTAAGGTCACTCAGGTAGAATTTATTATTACATTTCATATGCACACACAACACAGGTGGAAATAATCAACAGTCATTTTCAAGTGTAATCCATGACGTAGTAGGGACCTATAGCTTTATGCCTACAAATGACAAAATTCAAAAAGGCCCGACCTATTATTCAAGGCATCCATAGCACTTGCCTATCAGAAATTTAAATTTTTTAGTTAAATTAATTGAATATCCATCCATCTTTATTCTATTCTTCCATAAATGCAGCCTCAAAACTATCATTTCACTACATGCAACTTCATCCACCTCATCCCATAAACCATTCATATCAACTTTCTTGATTTCCATGTGTTATACCATTTATTTCACATCACATCATTATACATCCCCGAACCTTTCAAAAACATCATTCACTATGTGCCATGTAGTTATATCATTTATCACCATTTGCAAGTATGACTAGTCACATCAAATATCAGTACAGGTAGTTCAAATCACTATCACATGAGCTAAGTTTAAGTTCACTACACTTCTATAGGTACACATATTAATTTTCCATAATTTTCATAGATGGAAATTGTTTTGTTACATGTTTACATATTATATTTTGCATGCTTCACATCATTTTTAATATTTCCAATACATCATTTCACCCTCTGTCAAGTACAATGCAATTAAGTGAGGAAACTTAATACCTTTAATTGGGGGAGGGGGAGTAGTACTCTTTATTGTCATTTTTTTAATTTATAAAACCCAAACACTTTCTACAAATCCTTTGCCATTATGTTTTTCCCCATTTTGTATACAATCTTACCATCCAAGCTACAATTCAAACTCAAAGGGAAAGAAGGGGTAGAACAACTACATTTGCACATAGGTAGAAATAGATTGGTGTGGTTAAAGTGATAAACATATAATTTGAGCATAAATAGAGAAAAATGTCATCATTGGTGGAGATATAATTTGAAGAGAACCATCTATACAAAATCAATTGATGGAAGAAATATTGGTGTTTCCTATTTTTCAGTATGTTGGTTGGATAGATTACTTCTTGAAACTCATAGAGTTCAACAAAGTTATGACCCAAAAATTTGCTGTTACTTTACATAATGATGAGGTGACTTAAGAGGGTTGAAAGTGGAAACTTTAGAGGTTGCCATTATAGAGGTTTCAGGATTTCCAACAGAAGGAGAGGATTTTGCAGTTAGGGTAAACACTGTCACTACCAAGGATGAATTTAGAGGACATGGAGAGAACTTGGACTCATCCTCCCAAGGTACTAAAAGATTATCCTTGCCTTTGGTTTGGATTTTGTTGCTTCATATATAATTAAGTATCTCACATGTGATGGTAGGCAGTCTTTGTTATAAATAGTCTATTTCAAACTTTTAAGCCATCATCATCATGAGAGGTGTGTAAATGTTCCCAATTTTCTTTATAATATGTTGAAAAGAATGAGTTTTGAATACAAAAGGAAGATAAACAACACTGCATTGTCACATTACTACTTAGTTACCCTGTTAATAAAAAGAATTTTGAGGGTTCAATTTCCACTTGTTTTATGGGGGAGCTTTTTAAATTATAGTCATATTAATCACATTCTTGAGGAACCTGCTATATTAGGAATAAAAATTCCCTTTGGCTCCCTTGTTTCCTCACCTACCTATAGTAGAGGAGAGCCAGAGGAGTAGAGCTTGTGAGTCTTACCAGTTGCAACCTCTAAGCAACCTATAGTAGGAGATACCCAAGAAACCCCCACTTCTGTCAAAAAACAAAAAATAGGAAGAGAAAAGGTGAATCTTCTTTTGTATCTACCAAGAGGTAGAAGAAATCCACCCAGCCTAGGCATTCACACTGCTTGAAGAAGAAAGGTGTTATGAGGGGATCAATATAGAAGTAGGGAAAATAGATGTTTTCATGGTAGAAATTAATTCAAAATTAAAGGGGAATACCCTGAGCAATGTAAATGCACTAGTTAAACATCAATGATATTTCAGAAGCAACTTTGAATATGATTCAAAGGATGCCTTTGTTACTAAAAAGATGAAGGTTGTGATTATGCCATGAATGATGATCAATTTTTAGAAAAATATGAAGATTTTTTCATTGAGGAAAGAAATGTTAGAAAGGAATTGCAAAAGAAACTTGACAGAATAAAGCAATTGAAGCATTTATTAAAAAATTATAAGTTAAGGGACAATGAGAGGGACATGAAAATTAAAGAATTGGAGGAAAAATGACACAAATTTGAACATGGGTCCAAGCTGGATGTTCTTGCATAGCTTTCTCTTGTGGAAACATGGAATAAAGAAGTTTCTAAAGGTAGACCTCCTTTTGTTAGAACCCCAACTGGCCCCACTATTGTGTCCCTAGGGTATGATCTATGGAAAATAACTAATGAATTCTCCCAACATAAGGAAGATTGGGAGAAGGAAAACATAGAAATGATAGCAAACCATACTAGGGCTCTTGAGAAAAAGGAAATTGAATTGAAGAAGTTGGTAGTTTGCATTGAGGAAATTGTAGATAAGGCTGCACAAATCCTAAAATGAAGGCCACCCACCAAGGTGTATGCTTTATTTTTTCAAGAGAAATTTTTGTGTTTCCAATTAAACCAACTAATTAGTAACTTACTAATTTCTCTAAGTACAAATTTGAGTTTTTTAAATATTTTTACTGATTTTACACTAGATGTACAAGATCAATAATGTGAATTTTATGTCCATAACCTTGCTCTACTAGATGATACAAAATGAAACCCATTGATGTTTGTGGGGGATTTATTAATGCAGAGCACTAGCTTCTTACTTTATGAATGGACAATAAAGGGGTGGAGTAATGCAAGATTAGGAAAAAGTCAAAGGAACCCAATATAGTCATAAAGGAATGGACAACTCTCATGAAGCATAAGGGTGTAGGTAGAAGAATCATAAATGTTACAGAGAATGATTATGTTAGGATACAAAAACTAGTAGTAGGTCTCATCCATCATGCTTTTAATTTTGTATAGAGATTGCTAGAGATAAAAGAATCTCATGGGTACTGTTATCACCTAAATACACACCCTTGCTAAGTTGCAGAACTTAGCTTACTTGGTGAAACATGGGATCCTTTCGAGGTTGTGGGTTACCTAGGATGAAAAGGAACCCCCAAAGAGGGCTAGTTCCCTTGGCTCTATCACTTAATCTAACTAAACTAATACTTTGCCAAGGAAAAGAGTAAGAAGGAAACATGAAAATGAACCTACTTTTCTACTGTGGTGATGCACCAAATTTTTTTTCTCAGACCTTGAACTACTATTTTGACATACAACTAATCAATGTTTCAGCTACTTATGCACAAAATAAGGTTTGACATATCTATGTATAAGTATTTTATTGAAAGGTCTGTGTTTCTTGCAATTTTAGAAGGAAGAAAATGTGTTTTTCTTCACAAACACACACTTGTTTGAACTGTGAAACAAACAATAACCTACATAAACATATCATTTCTACTTTAAAATGATGGAAGTAGGACATTCATTTGAGGATTTATACATGAAACTCACAAAAATAACATCAATTTCCTCTCACACACACACAACCAGAACAAAATATTGGAAGGCCAAAATGCTTGTTTTATTGATAGAAGATACATATACAATAATACATAATCTAAAAATCTATATTTCTTGCTTGCTAATGTGTTACAAAGAGTTTATTTTCATTCTAAAAACTAAAAAATGTGAGTTACAATACACAATAGAAGACATGAAAGAAACCATTTCAGTTTACAATGCTATTTTTAAAAAGTGAAAGAATTGAAGAAAAATGAAAGAAAGCCTTCTTTTTGTCTATCCTATGCTGGAGGAAAAGTAGGACAACATCTAATGAAAATTTAATGACCTCGTTATGACTTGTTGACTCTCCCTTGAACTTTGGGTGCTTAAAACTATCTTCAAACCACCTTCATCAAGTTTTGATAGCTAAAAGCTCCCTGATGGCATTGGAGAAGGGAAGTGTTGACCTTTTAAAATGATTTTTGTCTCATATTTCTGCCATAATACCTCTATATCTTTTCCAATTGGCCCTGTATTTTCTCTTTGACCCATCTAGATTCTTGCAGTTGTCCAATTCTTGTTCAATTTTCCTTCTAAATACTCTCAAGTTGTTGTCCAAGTCACCAAACTACCTCAACTACCCATTATACTACCATAACTATCATAAATTTGGCATTCACACTTTCTCAACTCATCTACAAGATAATAGGGCATGATTTTTTCAACAAGTTTGAACTAAAAAGCTTCTTTGAGATGCATTAGAGGAAGAGTCTGACTTGGTATAGGAATTCCAGCTACACTAGAAATCATCATTTCATTCTTATCAAAAACCGCTTATTCTTGTCATTACACTTCATGACTACCTTGAGTATTATGCATCCATAGTATTCCATTTACTAAGGCATTAGAAGACTACCATCTCCCATGACTATCATTGACTGCACAGTATGCAAAACCTTATCTCCTTCTATCATTTGAAATGCTTCATGATGTCTTTACTTTATTACAATTTTCCCATACTATCTCTAGACCCTTATCAACTATTACAAAGATCTCACAGTCCTATCTATCATTCTTAAACTCACTATACTTTTCTAATATTCTTGCATAACTCACTATGATGATTGTCCTTTCTTAAAAACAAAAAAATAGTGCTATCACTGCCTTGTTCATTAGACTGCATCTACCATTGCTCATTTTAGGCTGTTGAAGTTCTTTTAAATCTACATCTATCTACTCACCATTGTTGTTGTTCATGAGTTGTATGTATATGTATGCCATGATAGTCTACTTGCTCTACAACAATGCCTCTTTACTACATTTTAATGTACTATCTTCTATAGGTTTTGCTATCCTTCTTGAAACTCACTCATATTGCACACTACATAAAAATGTCACACATCACTATTCTAATTTCACCACTTTCCTCTTGATATTATAATCATTCCTTAGCCAAGACACAAAAAATCAATTAGGACTATATGCTAAACTTTTCCATCATGTTTTCAGCTCTTGTAAATAATCTCAAATCAAGGTTTTTGTTGTAACACTAAAACTGAGATCTAATGCTATTGTCATGCCTATGGTTCATCAAGTGTTGTCCTCAAGAATTACTCTTAACTTGGCCTTAAACATTTCATGAGATGACTAAAAGTCACTACATTCCTCAGTATTAGTAACCCTTTGATCATGAATGATAGACTATACTATCATCTTTCATTTGGTCACTGCTCATAATAGATTATCCTTTTGACAATCTTCATGACTATCCCTTATGCTCTTAGATCATTGTCACATGAATTTTTATTGCCTTTGTTCCCCACAAGCAAGCTTGAATATCTTGTCATCATACTTCATGACTGTATACTTCATGGACTACTCTTTGTGCTTATGACTCTCTTAGACCTTTCTTGACTACAAAAGACAAATTGATATCTCTATGGAAGAAATACCACCTTTTTTTACCTTATTTCCCTTCATGATAATAGAAAATGTAGACACATAAAATTGGCCTAGGCCTGCGAACTTTATTTTCTCCATATTTCTTCTCAACATAATTAAAATATTTAATTATGTCGTATGGTCTAATTTTAACTATTAATTAAATAATTCTCAATTATTTAATTAATTCACATATTTTATTCCTTTTGACTATTTGAATAAATAAATTATATTTATTTTATTTAAATAGTCGCTAATTTATAATGTCCCCCTATTTAATTAAATAAATTCATAAATTTATTTAATTATCAATTGTCCACTATTTCTTCCTGATTATTTAAATATGTCACTAATTTTTAATGTCCTCTTATAATTAAATAAATTCTTTAATTTATTTAATTATTGTTCACTTTGGCTTTTTCTAATTTTAAATAAAGTCATTTATTTAAAATTGTCCCACTTTCTATTTTCTCTCTCCAAGTAAATAATTAAATATAATTATTTATCGTCACATGGTCCCACCACTTTTGAATTAAATTATTTTTTAATTCAAAAGGTTAACTCTCCCTCTTAAATCAAATAATTTCAAATTATTATTTGATTCTCTAGCTTTTTCTTTTTTCATGCCCAATATTTCCTCTTGTCACATGCATTCTCCACCATTGATTTGATTTTTCTAAAATTAAATCTCTGCCATTCATTTCAAATGTTTCCCTAACCCTAATTTTAGGTTGTCACATCCAATTTCAGCCTTTGATTTTAGGGCATCTCTCAACTTTCAATCTTGTCCTTTCATCCAAAATTGACTTTTCTATAAAAGGCAATTTTTGCCTCATTTGCACATCTCTTGACATTTCTTGACATCTTTTGACATTGTGACTTCATACTTCATAGGCTATTTCTGCATACTTTAGGCTTGCTTCACACTTGCATACTTGCATTTGAGGCTTTTTTGATAGAATCCTTCAATATTTGCTTAGGACATAGTCATAGTCATAGGTTGCTCATCAAAAATATGAGAGAAAACATCTACTTGCAATGAATGGAGAAGGTGCAATGAAGGTGATTCATGGAGGACATGAAGGCTTGGTGAGCTTGTTCCTTGTTTTTTTTTATGTTTTCTAACTCCATTGTTCTTCATTGTTTTACTTGGGTTTATTTTTTTATGCTTTATAATGCTAACCTGATATTTTGCCTTAGTTACATTGGTGAACCCGATGTGAAAGCACGTGTTTTTGCAGATTTCCATATGAATTTTTCATGTTTTTGCACGTACAAGTACAAAGAGCCACATTTGTAATTTTTTGAGCCGCAATCACTATGCTGTGACACATTTGATCAGTAGAATGACACAATTGCAGTCTCGAGCCAGATTTGATAACCCGAACGATGCATCTACTTTGTTGCAATGCATTTGTTGTGTAGAATGAAACATCTTCCTGGTAAATTCTAGCTTTCAGTTGCATGACGCATTTGCTGTGCAATATGACACAATCACCTGGTAAAATTTTATTTTTGGGTTTTTACAAAATTTCCAAATTTTCTCTTTTTCTATTAATAGTTTAGAGATTTTTGGGTTACTAATCTAGTTGTTTACAACATGTGGCAAGCTGGAAAAGGATTCTAACCTTTGTTTTATTTGTTTTTAATTCCTTTACAATCTTAAATCAAGTAAACAAACAATCAAACGACTTGCATTCACATCTCATTGGTTAAAATGAACATGCATATACACTCATGGGCTTAAAATGAACACAATATTGCATTGAAACTCATCAAGGCTAAAATTTACATGCATTTTATGACATTGGATTAAAATGAACTTTGTTTGTCTCACACTTAGTTGAGTTTAAAATGAACAAAGTGTTTGATGTGTTTGCTCCACATTTCAATTTGGATAATTAAAATGAACAAGTGTTTCCAATTTGTGTAACCCTGATTCAATAATAGAAGTATCCTCTCCCCTTGTGCACTTGTATGATCTTGGGTGTAAGAGAAACTATTACTGACTCTAGGAATTGGGCCTTCCTTGATGGGAAAAAGTACTCACCCCAAGGTGACTCAAACTAGCAATGAAGCTCTTTAGCTGAGCTACTCCCAACCATTATACAAATGTGAATCCTAATGGAAAACTTAGGATTATGAGTCCTGATGTGTCACATAGACAAGTGAATTCCCAAAAACCCTATGGAATGTAACCTCTATAGGCTAGAATTCCTCCTTATCGGAGCTAATATTGCCTCATGTGTAGCCACTCGAACAAGATCCCAAAATAAAAACCTTGTGTAGTTGCCAAAAACCCATCTATTTATTGGTGCACTAATAGTCGTTACCAAGGCATCCACATTCTCACAGTTCTTAGTAGAGGTGAAGACCCTATCATGGGGTATTTATGAGGGCTTGAAGCTTAGTTGACTTGATAAGTGAGTGCAACATAAGCGAGAGCCAGTGTGGCCAAGCTTCTAGATCACTTGCTAAGAATAAGTGTGGCTGCATGGAATCCAATGAATATAGTCCTTGCCTAACCTAGGATTGTGCTTGTTTTCAACATTCAAAGACAAAACCATGTGTTTTCCAAGTGTTTTATGAAACAATGAACAAATAAACATCCTTCATAGATATGGAGAAACACACTCAAACTGAAACAATCCCAAAAATCTTCCAAAATTGTAAGAAACCAGAATTTTATTCACTTTGCAATGTATTTGCTATTCTATGCAACGCATTCGACATTCTGAACTGCATCTAAGACTTTCTATAATGAAATCAACCTACTAAACCACATTTTATAGCTTAAACAATGCATCTAACTGTGTTGCAATATATTTGCTTTCTAGAACATCATAATTGATTTTTTGAACCACATTTATGACTCGAAACAATGCATTTGTTGAAACTAAGACACATTCGACCCCCTGTAATGCATTTGATACCTGAAACGACACAATTTCCTGTCACTTGGAAAAAAACTATTGCTGTCCAAAACTCGAGTTCAAAAAATTTCAATCTGCTTCCAAACATCTTTTTCCAGTGACCTCTGTCTAAAACTAGAAAAAGGAATTGCTCAAATCTTCCTTTCTTGCATATTTTAGCTTGCATTTTACCATAGGCCCACCTTTACAAATTTTTAGTTGCATCTTAGAAACCATCATCATTTCCAGCATAAAAAAGAATTTCGGTCCTCATTTTTGTAGACTTTGGAATAGGAAAACTTACCATACCTTGCAAAATATTTTCCTTCAAAAGTAAGTTATCATTGGACTTAGTAAAAAACATTTCCTTTAGTCATTGTCCTTTTGTGAGACCTTTCCAACTCAAAATTCTAGTTTGGAAACCTCATTTTTTCATCTTGTCCTTTCATTTAGTCCTACCAAAAAGTCCTTTGATAATCCAAATTGAGACATTGACCAAGCTTTGAGTGGTTAGAAAACCTTTCTTAAAAGTCCATCAAAATTGATTGCACCTTAGACCTTTGCATTGCCATACTTTAAAACAGTTTAGTCTTCCACCATTCATTTTAGTCCTCATTTTGCATCCCCTATTCCAAAAATCCAAAAAAAATAGTATCATACCTCTCATTTTAGTCTTCATTATCCTT
Source organism: Sequoia sempervirens (assembly GCA_007258455.2). NCBI lineage: Eukaryota > Viridiplantae > Streptophyta > Pinopsida > Cupressales > Cupressaceae > Sequoia > Sequoia sempervirens. The sequence continues at coordinate 684,416,432 of VDFB02270651.1, read as the reverse complement.
TTGCATTTGAAATCCTTTAGACAACATTATCACCTTGCATTATAGCATTTCTTATTCCAAAAATCCAAAAACATAGTGGCATATCATCCTCATTCCTAGGTTTAGTTGTCATTATCATTCTCTCTCTCATTTGAGCAAATCCTTGTATGGTTGAAACTAGGCTTCAAAGGAAAAGAAGACAAATGGACCCTTTTGGACAAGACACCAACCCCTACAACTTTTCTAATGATATGAATCAAAGCACAGACATGGGGGCATCTTTCATCAACCCTTTTAGTGGCATGAACATCCCATCTTCCTCACACAACCCCTTCAAACAATTTATACGTAGAGACAAAAAATGGACATGTATTCATGGAAGACTTAGAAGCTGCTGCTCAAAACCTCGATGTGGCTTCCTTTGTGGAGGAATTAGTCTTGAAAGATTCACAAAGATATTTAGCCATGCTTTTAGACCAAGGGGCCAAATTGCCACGTGGGTTTGACATTAACACTTTAAGAGAAACATCTCCTACTCATAATGTAAAAAATAATGCAAATAATGCCTTCAAAACTAATCAACCTCTTTCAACACCACAACATAATGCAAACAATACCTTCATTGGTGCCACCACACAAAATGTGAGAAAAACCATCAATACTACCTCTAATGGCACCTCCACTCAAAATACTTCCAACACAGTTAGCACAACATCCATTGGAGGAACATCAACCATATCACAAGCCACATCACAATCAATGCCTCTAATGTCAATAACTTCATCAAAAACTATTGGAGTTACCTTTGGGTCTTCAAAAATGGGGACAAATTCATCAAACCTTTTATTTGGAGCTTCATCTAGTACTATGGGAATGACATCATCAAGCCTTATACTTGGGTATTCAACTAATGCCATGGGAACAAATTCATCAAACCCCTTTGGGAGGAATAAACAATGAATTACCATTCCAGGACCTCAACCAAATGTTAACACTTCATCACAACTCAATACCAACACAAATATTCCCCAAAGGAAAAACACCAACATTCCACATGAACACATTTACCAATTTGGACAGGGTAATCAAATAACACAACACATGACTTCATTTGGACATCCAAAAATTCAAGGACAACATATTCCACAAATATAGATCAACACAAATATTCCCCAAAGGAAAAACACCAACATTCCACATGAACACATTTACCAATTTGGACAGGGTAATCAAATAACACAACACATGACTTCATTTGGACATCCAAAAATTCAAGGACAACATATTCCACAAATATAGACCAACACTGCTGGAGTGCATATTCCTACATACACATCACACATTCATACACAACAACACATTCCTAATAAAAATTACCGATACCAACAAGGTCCAAACCAAAATATGTCATACATTCCACAACAAGGGATCCCAAATTAGAACACATCATCACAACAAATGGGAACTCATGGAATACCCATCACCAACATGTGTGATGCTAAAAACAACCACATAATTGATGCACTCACAACTCAAATCATGACCTTGCAAAAATAAATGGAGAACATGCAATTGCAACAAAAAAAGACCCACACATCCTATGATTTATGTCCATACCCATTTGACATGAGTTTGTATATGCCACAATTCCCTCTATGATATGTGGTGCCTAGCTTCACCAAATTCAAAGGAAAAACTAATCCCCTTGAGCACATAAGAGAATTTACAACCAGTTGCGTGGACATTGCATATGAACATACCTATCTGATGAGACTCTTCCCGAGGAGTCTCACGAGTCTCGCACTTGAATGGTTTTCTACCTTGCCGAAAGGAATAAAGTCATGGGAAGAACTTGCTGATAAATTTGTACAAAATTATGCCTATAACATCGACACCGACGTTATCATTACCAGTTTATGTACACTTACTAAAGAGGAAACTGGTGAGACCTTTATTCCATTCTTCCAAAGGTGGAGAAGCTTATCAAGTCGATGCCTTGTTGAGATACCAGAAAAGTAAAAGGTAGATATGTTTGTCCAAAACCTTCTTAGGCCCTTAAAATACAATTTACAAGTTCATTGTTGCACCACTTTTATAGACCTCGTTGAAAAGGGAGTCCAACTTAAAAAATCCCTTATTGCTAAAGGAGAAATTAAATATGGTAACAAGAACACAAACCCAAACCCACCTACTGAGAAAAAAAATACTGGGTCAAAAAAAAACACATTACCAATGATGGCATTATTGACACTAAAGCAATAAATGTCACAGGTCCTATAGTCACTCTCAAAGGAGCTCAACTACAAAATGCACCATTGACCACACCGAAACATACCACAAACGCCATCCAAAACAATCAAAACCAAGGCCAACCATGTCAAACTAGACAATTTCCAAAGAGATGCACGTACATTGCCTTGGGTGAACCAATTGAAATGGTCCTTAAAAATATTCTTCAAAATGTCATCACATTATAGGACCCTAAACCATATGACCCTAGACAATTCAAGCCATCATGGTGGGAGGATAATGAATTTTGTGATTACCACCAAGCAAAATGGTATAAAAATTCCTCCTATTGAAAATTAAGAAATATTGTATAGGATCTTATTGAAAATCGTCCCATTGAACTAGATGGACAATAATTTGCTTCAAACTCGGACCATACAATTCATAAAAAACCACTACAGGATCATGGTTCAAACAACCCCTCTACGTCATGTCCAAAGAATAATAAAAATTGAGCCAATTACACTTGCACCACCTTTGATTATTCTAGTGGACCCATTATTAATCATCTTTGAGCTAGTGACAAACATGTTAATACAATTACCATCAAGAAAACAACTGAGTGTAATGTCACCACGCATGTGGGTAAAGTCACAATGGTTGGTCCTCCTACTTGACAACCAAAAATCACAATACCTGGTCCATCTACCAAACAATCACAACCCAAAGGACAATTTAATCTCATTGACCAATTGGGAAAAATGCCTGCTCAAATCTCCATACTTGAGCTGCTACACATTTCACCTGCACACAAATCCATACTTGATAAAACCTTGCAAGAGTGTTTTGTCCCTAATGACATTGATGTCAACCAATTTGAGGCCATGGTTGGATACTTGACCACCCCTCATCACATTACTTTTTTGGACCAAGACTATTCCTCACCAAAACCATCTCATAATGACACATTGCATATCAAAGTATTTATCCATAAACATAAGGTTAGACAAGTCTTAGTAGATGGCAGAGTAGGATTGAATATATGCTCCCTAAAATTGGTCAGGGCTCTAGGCTTTTCTGATGCTTGTGTAGATGCTACCAAAGGTATTGTCATAAAGGCATATGATGATTAGGATGCTCCTTTAGAGGCATTATCGCACTTCCTATTCGTGTGGGGCCGGTCATTGTGGATACATGTCAGGTCTAGGATCTTGAGCTACCATACAACATCTTACTTGGTCGACCTTGGATTCATGCCTTAAAAGTTGTACCATCAACTTACAACCAATGCTTGAAGTTTCCTTTTGAAGACACTAAAATTACCATGCCCAAAGATCCTGATCCATTCCAATATTGCACTAATTTGAGAGGAATTTACAAACACTAAGTGCCAATTAACAGTGAAGCTTCGACATCCATTTCCTCCAAATACATTGATCTTTCCATGCTCGCCAAGCCATCCACATCCACTCCTTCATCTTCTACCACACCATCTCCCTCCATCCTGAAGGCTGATCCTAATGTCAAGATCCAAGACCAAAGGTTGCAAAGAATACAAATTGAACATGGCCTATTGCATCACTAAAATACCCAAGTCTCCAAAAGCTTATGGTAGGCCTTGTTTTCGAATGGAGCCCAAAGAGATTTTTAAAGTTCCTTTGACAATGACATTCACCAAATGAGGGAAATTGAACAAAGAAGACATTGAAGATGTATCAGGTTGGATTTACAAAGAGATAGAAAACCTACCTCCCTTACCAATACAAATATATGGCAAAGGATATGGCATAATGAAGGTAAAAGGCTATGATGGAACTAGTGGCATTGGAAAAGACAAGACTAGAAGGAGAGAACCTATAATGCCTTCTGGAAGACCAAAATATCTAGGGTTAGGGCTTGGGCCACTCGAAATTGACGATCAATGTACCAATGCACTTTCAGGTGAGAGTGTGAATGTTTCTAAAAGTGTCGAGACTATCAAAGATTCCTTTACTGAAACTAATTTACATGAGTGGGAATTTGGTTCTAAGAGATCCTTAAGTGATTGTTGCCTTGACAAAAAAAATTTAGAACTTGGTGAGCCTTTTCTTGATGAAAGATTACAACAAATGTTTAAATTTGGATTTCCTAAATACACTACTAAAGTCCCATTTAAGAGAGAAGAATGGGTAAGAATATTTTGGCCCTGTGGCGATGAAAAACTTAAGTCATCATCATATCCCATTGACCATCATTCTGACTCGCTTGTCTGGCCATTTGACTTTATTGACCACCATTCTGACTCATTTGACTAGCCACATGACAATATTGACTGTGATTCTAATCCATTTGTCCCCTATTTGTGAATGAACTTGATTTTCCTAATGAAGATAACTACTCAATAGAATCCGAAGGGGACTTTGGGGACAACAATTTTGTCTTTTCCCTTTCTGCCTCTGTCTGCGTGCTTTCCGTAACATCCCCACCATTCACCAACACTAATGATGGTACCTCCCTTGTCTACCCACAACTCATTGACTGGGATCAACAAGGCCCCCCCACTATAGACATTTTTCATAATGAAGAAGCTATTGCAAAATTCATGGGACTCTGTGACGACATACCAATTCAAAACCATAAGGAAAGATTCACTATAGATTTAGATTGTGCAACATACTTCAGGGAGAATGTGCAATCCTCTAGTTGCAAAAATAAAAATAAAAATAAAAGAAAAAAGACACATCTTTAGGTGAAAACCGCAAGGCACCTTCTGATGATACAAAAGTAAAAATAAACGACGTATCTGAGGGTGAAAATATTTCTGAGGCACCCAAGGATGGAGGATTGGGCTTTCTCCCCATTACACAGGAAAAATCGACAATGCTTATTGAGGACACCAAAGAAGTTAACATAGCCAGAACAGAGGATCCAAAAATGGTTCTCTTTGCCGCATCATTGATAGAAGAAGAAAAACATGAATTCCAAAATTTCTTCGCAAAACATAAGATTAACTTCACATGGTCTTATGCCGATGTAGGCATCCATTAAAATCTGCAAAACACTAAACTTCATATAGGGGTTAGTATTTCACAAATCTATCAAAATGCCTCTATGAAATACCTTGAAAATGCTTAAAAAATGTAACAAAGGATGAAATAAAACTAAAAGCATTATGAAAGAAACCACAAGTTACCTATTCCATAGTGGATTGGTGTCACATGTGCTAGTGACCCTTTCCCAATCCTTGATCAAAGATCAAGATGATGTAAATGCAATGGAAATGATGAGCAAGATGAGTTCTCAAACTAAGAGAGTAACCTTGCATAAAAGTTGTGGGTCCATGAATGAGAATGAAGGCCTTCTTTTATAGATTTTCTTGATGAGAGATTGGCCAAGATGGTGAATGTGGAACTAAAGATTCTCCAATGAGAAGAGGACACTTGTCAACTGATGATAGGCCAATGGTTGTGCAAGATTTGGGAAGAGTGCCCATGAGAGGGAGAATTTGAATTCAAATTTTGCAATAAATTTTGAGAGGGAGACAAGAAAAACAACAATAAATGCTATGTTGGAGGGACAAATCAACTTGCCATGTTGAGGGAAAATGAGGGTTTTTAATAAATCAATAAAATTGATTTATTTGTGCAAGTGGAGATATCTAGAGAATGCAAGTGGGTGAGATTAGCATTTAATCAGGATTAGATTAAATTAATGATGATTATGTTAGTTTAATGCTGATTAGGTGAGTTTGACTTTCATGATTTAAATATTTTATTTATTTAAATCAGAAAAGGATGAAATATGGATTGGATTTAATTAAATAAATGTTTGATCTATTTAATTAAAGGGATGATGTTTGATTTATTAAAAGCTGATGATAATGTTTATTTGATAAATGACCTTAGGAAATGAGATTATTTAATGAATGGATGAAAGTGATGAATGGGCCTAATGTGAGACCTAATGTGACTGAATCATCGAATGCATAATGTTAATTTTGCATGTCTACATTTTGCCCCTCTTTGAAGCAATGTACTTGTTGCGTTGGTTCAAAGAATAAACTTGTCGTGATCAAAATTAAAAAAAAATTGATTTTTCGGATGCCCCAGCGGAAAGTACACTGGTACATTGCCCCCTCGAGAGATCGAGCAAAAAGATTAGATTTGAGGGTCGATCTCACGATAAAGAGGTTCAAAATGGGTGGTTATGGACGATGATGCAAAGATGATGATTTCAAGATGCTTAGAATAACAAATCTATATTATCCTAAACAACTTAAATGATGCTATGATATGCAATGGATGATTTATGAGATGCTTATACTAACAGATCTATATTATGATGATGATGATTATGCATGTGAGATGATATGCAGAATACCAATGATTTATGGATGCAAGATGGATGCATGATGGATGTATTGGTGATGATGATTAACTATTCATGCTATGATGTTAGTGCGGAAAATGAAGAAATTAGATGATGACAAGAGGATCCAACAAACCAACATCATGAGAGATGATGATGATGATAGATGAGAAAAGATAGATGGATAATTTGCTTATCAAGGATTGGGATTTTCAAAGGGTCACTTACTTTATGTTTGATAACATGCCTATGTACGATGCATCAAGGTATGAAGGACCAGGATGGCATTGTACTTAGTGTGATGGACTTTGACTCGATAAATAGATAGGTGTATTCCTGTTCACACTTGACATACGAAAACCTTGCTAGGATGCACTTTAGAAGTTTCAAACATCTCGGACCAAAACATGGAAAGGTATAACCAATCAATGTAATAGTCAACAAGCTATCCAAAACATCCTCCATACATATCTAACAAAGCAAGTATTCGCCAAGTTATTTTACAAGAACGTCCAACAAGCATAGCAGACAAAAGAATAATGATTGTTGCCCCATTCCTATCTCTCTAAATCCTTCATTCAGATATCATCGAGAGGTCCTTGGACTGAGCACAATAAGATAAGTCAAAAGAAAGAGATAAAGCACAAAAACAAGTTGATGTTCTTCAATACCGCTAACCAAAAGGAGATGTGTTTTTAAGAATAAGAACTAAAACTTATTGCCAAAAGATAATGCCCATTGTAGGAAGGATACATCCTAGGACATGTTAGTGGATGGCGGCACGTCATTTTGTTTATCCAAAGTGTTCTTTCTGATAACTAATGCCCCTTGTAGGAAGGATTCATCCTAGGACATGATGTTATCAGATGATTGATATGGGACTATTTGGATGATGGACTATCGACACAAAGACTTGACCAACTTGTTTACGTACTAACTTAGACTTGAGGCTTGACGCTTTTGAGATTTACTTTTAACCTGCTAGACTTGTTTCTAACTATTTCACCAAAGGTTGAGGATGACGATCACTTTATTATGAATGGTGTTTATTGCGGGTGCAAGCGAGATGAGGTAGATGGATTTTTTTAAATATTTGGATGTTTTTGACGTTTTGCAATGTTTTGAGGCTGTTTTTGGTATTTTTTGGATTTTGTGATATTTTTGATTTTTGGTTTTCCAAATATTTTTGGGATTTTCTGAGATTTTGACTGAGAGACTAACCTAAAGACCTATCCTAGGGGCCTCGGAGGCTGATCAACAGATTAGCCTTGCCTACGTTATACACACAGAGACCACGTAGTTCGACTGACAACTTTACCAATTTACAAATGACGATATACATGATGAGATGTCATTTTATTATGATGGACTCCTATAGGACTGACCTAAATGTCTCGGGGGATGATCAAAGATCAACCTTGCCTACATTCAAGCTCAGAGACGACGTAGTTCGACAAGACGACCTTGTTTTTGGTTTTTCTTTTTTCTGAATGACTTTTTGACCTTTTTTTTTTGGATTTTGATATGTTTTGATGTTTTTGAATTTTCTAATTTTTCTAATATTTTTTGATTTTCTAATGTTTTGATGTTTTTGGATTTCTGATTTTATGATGTTTTTGGATTTTCTAATTTTCTTGATGTTTTTGGCTTTTCTGATGTTTTGATGTTTTTGGATTTTCTGATGTTTTGAGAACTTTAAGACCATACACGAATCCGATCCGATGGGAACATGCCCCCAACATGATGTAATAGGCTACTCCGATAAAGGTAGGACAAGCTGTCGTTGAGGATGGGCCGAGTAGTACTAGGAGGGATCATGATACAAACATAGGACCAAGCTATGGTGTAGATGCAAGTGGATGAGTGATGAATGGAGATATGGATGAGATGGATGATGGACGAGAAATGGAGGGATAATGATGAATAGGCCATAAAGATCCTGGTGGATGGAAAGTGCTTATTTACACAAGGCGCATGATTGTTAGGTTTTTACCAAGGTACTTGCCCAAAGTGCCACCAAAGTGGTTTTCATTAGAGGACGATTTTTCTCTTTACTATTTTTTTGATCCTTTTTATGATTTTTTTGGACTTTTTGCTTTTTTTTAATTTTTTTTGTTTTTACCAAGATGCCTGTTTGCCAGGTTTTCACCGAAGTAACCATTTTTTAGGACTTTTTTCTGATTTTTTTGGATTTTTTTTGGTTCTATACCTGGAAGAATTAAGCATAAATTTTTTTGAGATGGGAGCTATTCATGGGCTCTTGCAGAGGTTCCCCTTCAGGTGTTGATAGTTGATATGCCCCTAATTTATAGCTTGTTGCGACGATGAAAGGCCCTAACTAATTGGGTTCAAACTTGCCTTTGCTGCTGGGATTCAGGACATTCTTCTTATTTTCTTTTAAGACCAATTCTCTGACTTGGAAAGTCCTGCTTCTGATCTTCTTGTTGTATCTTCGTTTGAGTCTATTTTGATAGACTTGTAAATGATTCAAAGCATCGATCCTTCTCTCATCTAGTAACTATAGCTCGTTTAGTCTTGAGACTTGATATTCTTCATCAGTGATGAGATTTTGCAGTGATATTCTGAGGGATAGGAGCTCGATCTCAATGGGGAGTATGGATTCTGATCCATAGACCAAGGAGAAGGGGGTGGCGCCAGTGGGTGTGTGGATGCTAGTTCGATAAGCCAAGAGGGCGGGATTAAGCTGCAGATGCCAATCACGACCTGCGTCATTGATTATTTTCTTAAGGATTTTAAGGATGGTTTTGTTCGTGGATTCTGCTTGGCCATTGCCTTGGGGATAGTATGGGGTGGAGAAGCGATGCTGGATTTTGAATTTCTCGCATAAGTCATGGACATCCTGATTCTTGAATGGTGTCCCATTATCTAAGATAATGGCTTGTGGGACACCATAATGACAGATGAGATAGTTCAGGATGGATTTTGAGATCTACTTTCCAGTGATATAGGTCATGGGTATGGCTTCCATGAAGTACTCAGTTGCAGTTATAATGAATTTGTGACCATTGGATGAGGTGGGTGAGATTTTCCCAATGAGATCGAGTCCCCACTACGAAAAGGGCCATGGTGTGATAATCAGGTGAAGCTCTTGAGCTGGAGCATGGATGCGGTCCCTATGTTGCTGACATTGTAAACACATTTTAGCGTGATCATGTGCTTCTCACTCCATTGTGGGCCAATAATACCCCAGCCTCAGTAGTTTCTTGGCTATGGTTATTCTACTCGAGTGTGAGCCACATATACCATTATGAACCTCGGTTAGAGCGGTTAATGCCTCCTAAGCATTTAGACAGTGTAATAAAGTACCTTCTATGCTTCTACGATATAAGGTATCACCTAGGATGACAAATCTGGATGCCTTTTTGATAAAGGTTTGTTTTAGGCTCGATGGTAGGTCAGCGAGTAAGACTCCTATTCGAAGATATGTATAGATGTCATGATACCAAGGATCGCCAGGACCAATGATTTCACACACATATTCTGATTCTGGTACCTCAAATGTGGGAACGAGAAGCTGCTCGATCAGAAATTCATATTTTGGTACGTTATGAGGGATGTCTAATAGAGACCCAATTGTAGCCATGGTGTCAGCTGCTTTGTTGTTGGTTCTTGGAATCTTCTCAAATGTTATGTCGATGAAGGATTCCTTTAGAGTCTCCACCAATTTTTTGTATGGGGTTAGCTTGTCATCCTTTGTCTGATATTCATTATTGACTTGATTGATGATCAACTGTGAGTCATCGCAGACCTTGAGAGCTATGATATTCCACTGCACTGCTATCCTGAGACCTATAGTCAAAGCCTCATATTCTGCGATGTTGTTAGTGCAAGGAAATGCTAGTTTGTATGATCTTGGTATGCAGTCCCCCTGTGGGGTGATGAAGAAGACACCAGCTCCTGATCCATGTTGTGTATATGACCCGTCGAAGTATAGTTTCCAGTGATCAGCAACGTTGAGGTTAAAAATAGACTCATCTGGAAACTCTAAGACAAGGGGATTCTCAGAATACATAGGTGCTTCTGCTAATTGGTCTGCAATAACTTGACCCTTGATGGCTTTTCTTTCAACATACTTGATTTCATATTCTAATAATATCATGACCCATTTTGCCATTCTGCCAGTTAGCTTTGCCTTTGATAAGAGATATTTAAGGGGGTCAATTTTGGCAATAAGCTTGATCTTGTGTGCCAACATGTAGTGTCTAAATTTTTGAGATGCAAACACTACTGCGAGGCATTCTTTCTCATTGAATGAGTAATTTAGCTCATGACCCACCATTGTCCTACTGATATAGTAGATGGCTCTCTCCATTCCATTTTCATCATGCTGGGCTAATAAAGCCCCAAGGGCTGCTGCTATTGCTGACACATATAAGATCAATGGATTTCTCGGGATAGGTGGCATTAACACTGGAGGTGTCAGTAGATATTCCTTTATTTTGTTGAATGCCTCTTCGCATTTTGTATCCCATTTGTATGATAACCCCTTGTGGAGAAGGTGCGAATATGGGTTCTACTTGTTTGCCAGTTGTGCTATGAACCTTCTAATGGATTGGAGCCTACCTTGGAGGCCTCTCAGTTGTTTTAAGTTCCTTGGTGCTTCCATCTCGAAAATTGCTTTGAATTTTGTTGGATCCACCTTGATACCCCTCATGGAGACTATGTATTCTAGCAGTTTACCTGCTTGTACACCGAAGATGCACTTCTTGGGATTTAGTCTGACTTTGTATTCCTCCAATCTGTCAAAGATAGCACTTAAGGTTGCTATATGATCTTTTCTTTTTCTTGATTTTGCTAGGATGTCGTCGACATAGTCTTTGACTATTTTGTGAATCATATCATGGAATATTAGTGTCATGGCCCTTTGATAGGTTGCTCCTGCATTCTTTAGGCCGAATGGCATCATGTTCCAACAATAGGCCCCCCATGGACAAGTAAAAGTTGTCTTGTGTTGATCTTCTTTTGCTATCATAATCTGGTTGTATCCTAAAAATTTGTCCATTAGTGATAGCATCTCATGCCCTGCTGTCATGTCCACTATCATATCAATAATGGGAAGTGGAAAATCATCCTTGGGACATGCTTTGTTCAAATCTCTAAAATCTGTACAGATTCTGATAGCTCCATTAGGTTTTGAAATAGGTACCAAGTTCGATACCGATTCTGGATAATTAATTGGTCGGATGAATCCAACATCTAATAGCTTTTTGAGCACCATTTTGACTAACAAAGCAATTTGAGGATGCATTTTGTGAAGCTTCTGTCTAACAGGTTTTGCATCTGGATACACTGCTAGGTGGTGGACCACAGTATTTGGATCAAGTCCTGGCATATCAGCATAACTCCATGCAAAGTTTATTTGTCTTTCCTTTAGGAATGCTGCTAGGAGTTCTTGCTCTTCTGATAATAGTGATTCCCCATAGAATGTGATATGCGGGTCTCCTCTGTTCCTAGGTTGACCGAGTTGCATTTTTCGGCCAAGATTGCTGACTTCTCTTGATGAATAGCTCTTAGGGGAAGATTGAATCCTTCATCCTCAGGCATCTCAAAGAGGTTTTCACCATTGGATACGTCCTTTCTTTTTACTATTTTCTTGTCAGAGAGTGCCATGGTGTGGTTTTCACTCAAGGACTTGGATATGATTCTTAGTTTCTCACTTTTGCAATTGAAGGATTCAATAATTTCCCTATAATAGGTGTGTGTGTCCAACTCCATTATGAATCCTACCTTGTGATATCCATCTGGAATGTTATCCCTCAACCCCATGAATTCTGAGAGCACTTCATCATTTTTGAATGTATCGAGAATGGTGGTCCTCGTTGGTCATAGTCGATCAGTTGGGGGTAGACTAAGCGGATCTCATGATTTTGACTATCTGGTTCAAAGGATATGGTACTAATCATACACAAGGTGGTATCTTCAAATAACCTAGGTAGGTTGGATAAGGTATCTTCATCATCGCTACTAATGTAGGGTTCAGTTATAAAATTATTTGCATCTCTACCTGTGACTATTGGTGAGTATAGTTGTACTATTACTGGCTGAGGAGAGACATTAGCGGCTCTAACCAGAGGACTTCGGCCACGTATGGTTATTCTCAGAGTGGCACATCCAAGACCAAGATTTGTTATGGGTCACATCTCTGGCATGATAGGTGTTATAAGGCCGTTGTCATTTTGTCCCAGTCTTTGATTTTGGTCATAGCCTATTGCAAACATCATTTGTATGCCCCTGCTTCTTTCATCCATTGGTAATTTAGGTGTTGGTCTTTCATCTCGATACAACATGTTTGATGGATCTGCTTCAATTACCTCATGACCAAGATCTCCCCATCTTGTGAATTTAGGATAATTTTGAGGATAAGTTTGTGATGTGGGAACTTGATTTTCTTGTGGGCGTCCTCGTGATCTTGGAGATTGTGGTAACTCTCCTATCACAAAAGCATTGTTAGGGAGCCTATAACTTCCACAACCGTCCTCCTGGATGATGAGCTTGATATTAGATATGGTGGGAATGGTGGGTGTCTCTATCACAAAAGTGGATGTGACAGTGGCGGCATCGATGTATGATGTGGATGGTCCCTCATCATTTTTCGGCACTTGGGGGATTTTGTAATATTTGGCTTCAAGGTTCTTGCAGTATGAAAATGGCTTAGGATCTCCATGGATGGTAACCTCTTGTCCATTATGTGTGAATTTCACACATTGGTGGAAGGTTGATGCTATGGCTTTCATCGCATGAATCCATGGGCGTCCTAGGAGGATATTGTATGGAAATTCGAGGTCCAAGACCTGACATGTGGTTTCCATGAGTGTTGGCCCTACTTGGATAGGGAGCTTAATTGTGCCCTGAGACACTCTTTCTTGGTCATCATATGCTCTTATTATGATTCCCTTGCCTTTGTCGATGGAATCTTATGATATTTTCAATTGCTTGATGAGGCTAAGAGAACAAATGTTCAAACCTACACCTCCATCCTCCAAGACCCTTTTGATTTTGCTCTTGTTCACAATGATCTCCAAGTGAAGTGTGTGATTGTGAGATGGTTGGGCGGGAAAATCTTGGTCAGAAAATGTAAGGAGATTAGGTCTTATGATGTTTCCAACCATAGCTTGGAATTGTTCTGCATCGAGGTCTGCGAGGACAGTGGATGAGGCTAATGCTTCCTCAAGGATCTTTTTATGTGCTAATGATATTTTTAACAACTCCATGATGGAGATGTGTGCTGGCATTCTTTTGAGTTGGTCTACAACATTGTAGCTATACAAAATGGCTCTTGATCTAGGGACTCTATTGGGTTGGGATGATCCTGCGATGGTGACTTTTCCACCTCTTGTGGTGACTCCACAGTCTTCGGCCTAAGTTCCCTTGATGGTGATGACCATGTAGTCTTCATTTAGGGAGGCAACAACTGTTTCGTATACATGATTTGCACTGCCTTTTCCTTTATCCTTGTTATTCCCTTTGTTGCCATGATTCGACATCGGATTCGTGTAGATTTTAAGATCTTGATTCCCAGTAGGTGCTTCCACATTTATGATTCTTTTGTCAATGAGATCTTGGATGATGTTCTTGAGTCTCATACAATTATTTTTTGTGTGGCCTTTTATTTTGTGGAACTCACATAGTTGATTGTCATTGTACTAAGGAGGTTTGACATCAGGTTCTTGATAATTCTCAAATGTAGGAGATTGGATGAGTTTTTCATCAATTAGCTTTTTCATGATGTCCTCAAATGGTTCCCCCAAAGTAGTGTATTTTCATTTGGGGTATGTTTTGTGTTGAGGTGGTCCTCTTTGGTCATTGAGGTTATTGATGGTGGAATTGTTGTTGGGTTGATATGTTGTGTGATTAGTGTTTTGGCGTTGTGGTTGGATTTGCGGTGCGGGTGTGTTTTGGTGTGGACCACTAATGAACACCTTGGCATCGACGATGCCATCATTAGTGATGTTCTTGTTTCTCACCCATGTATGAGGTTTATCATTGTAATTAGATGATAGGAAGTTGTTTTGTGGTTCCTGATATGACGTTGATTCGACGGGTTGGGTTGCAAGGGCTCTTTTGATGCTAAGCACCTTGGAGATTAGTTGATCATAGGTGGTGATTCCTTGAACCTTGAGGTGGAATGACAAATGGCTTTCAAGGTTGGTGATGATTGTGCAAACTTGTTCTTCTAGCATGGTCCACTTGCTCCGATTGGCCTTAGATTGCCATCATTAAAGAAATGAAGCAAAAGATTCATTTTTTCCTTGTTTTAGAGCGTATAGTTCTTCGAGACTAACATCCATTGTAATGTTACATGCATAGTTTCTAATGAATTTATCTCTGATTTCCTGGAATGTTCTGATGCCTGAGGGTAAGTGAGAGAACCATTCTATAGCGTTGCCTGCCAAGCTCCTAGGAAATAGCCGCATTAGATAAGTATCGTCATATGCAACCTCCATACAATGAACCTGGAATTCCCTGATGTGATCTTCAGGGTTTCTCATCCCTTGATATTTGTCAAATTTAGGGATCTCAAATCCCTTAGGGAATGGTTTCATGTCTAGGCTCCTATCAAATGGATAGGGACACAAGTTGCTTTGCATTTTGGTTGTCCGCCATGATTGAAGGTCAAGCACTTATTGTGAGAGCAACCTAAGTTGTGTCGTCACATCATTCTGGGGATCAGGGGGTGGGATGAATGTGTTTTGAGGTGTTACAATCATGGTTTGGATGGATGGGTTGGTTGGTGCATTGTTCAATGGTATCGGTATGTTGTGGCGGGCGAAGTAGGCTTCTACTTGCTTTTGGATGAACAATGCTTGTTGTTGCTCTTGTTGTTGTTACGTGAGGATTTGTGCTTGTTGCTATGCTTTTTTCTATTCTAACAATGCTTGTTGTTCTTCTTGTTCTTGTTCCCATAATGCTTGTTGTTGGGCTGCCAATTCTACTGCTTCTTGTTGCTCTTGGTATTGTTTTAGTGCTTGTTGTTATGCTTGCATTTGCACTACTTGTGCAAGAAGTTGTGCTTGAGCTTGTGCTTGTTGTGCTTGAGCTTGTACTTGCGCTTGCGCTGCTTGTTGTTGTAATAAAAGTTGTGCTTGAGTGACCCTTTGTGCTTGTAATGCTTGTGCAGCTTGGGTAGCTTGTTGTTGTTGCCATTGCAATAAAGCTTGGGCTTGTTGTGCTTGTTGTGCTTGTTGCACTTGTAATGCGGCTTATGCAGCTTTGGCAGCTTGCACAACTTGAGCGGCTTGTTGCATGACTTTTTGTTTCTACACTTGTTGGTATCCTTTTTGAAAAGTAGCTTGTAATGCTGTGTCAAATTAGTTTGATGTGGTGAACGTTGGTGGTGGTGGGTTTGGTATGGTGGTAGATGATGATGTTGTGTTGATTATTTGGTTGGTGGATGCTGTTGTAATGTTGATTACGTGATTGGTGGATGGTGTTGTTGATGTGGTAAGTGGAGTCGTTGATGTGATTGGCCCTTGAGAGACCATGCTTTGCAATGTTGTGGGGGTGTTTGATGATGTTGCCATTGCTTGTGTGTTTGTCGTTTGTTGTTGTGATGTCAACAATAAGTTTTGAGCATTTGGAAAAATGTTTTGATTGATGGTTGGGATGTATGTTTGATTGATACGCGGTAGAGGGGGAAGCTCTAAACCAATGAGTGATGTAGATGACAATGGTGATGGTAGGAGAGGTGGAAATGCAAGGGGGTGAATCCTTGTGAGAGTGTTGTGGTGTTGAAAATGTCCCTTGGTCTGAACATGTCTTCCTCCTCTTGTGAATTTGTGAGGAGGGGGATTTGAGGTGCTCCATGAAAAGATGTTGATGATGGGTCATAATGTAAAGTGAGAGGAACATTTTTTTATAATGGATTATGGGGGATGTTTTGTTCCAATGTGGTGTTTACATCCAAGCTTTGATTATTAACAAGGGGATGTGATTGAAGAGCATTGAGAAATGTGTTTCCCTTGTTAACGTTGGGTTGATTTGGAGAAAATGATGTTGTGATTTGCGGGATATTTTCCATGACATTTTGAGATGGGGGTGTAGATGAAATGGGGATTGTGGATGAGATTGGTGGAAAAGATGTCTCTACTATAGTGGTCACATCAAAATCTGAAGGAAACTTGGCCCCTTATTTTGCTAGTTCAAGCATGTACAACGAAGGGTTAAGTATCATCATGATGTTGATGATTCTATGGTTGTCTGGATTTTGGAGCATTTCAGCTACTTGTTCGTGAGACATTCCAAAGGTAAGATCCTCCCCTTGGGTTTCCTCTTGTGGGTTTTGTGATGATGTTGGAAGGCTAATTGTGAGATTTCCATCCCCAATGGGATTCATTTCAGAAGTGGTTTGGCTAAGATCACTTGAAGTGGGCGTTTCTTTGTTGGCTTCCATACTCTTCTTGTATTGAGATCTAGTTAGAACCATAAAATGAGGATCAATCTTCAAGAATATGGGAGATGAATCTCTTGATTCCTTGGATTAATCTCTATTTTATGTCCCAAAGTGAAAGTTTTTAGGATGCTTTTTAGGATCAAAAGTGATGATGATATGATGATGATGTTTAAGGATGGATGTTACACATGTTTTTGGCTTTTGATAAATCTTGAATGAAATACTAGGCTTTTAGGATTTAGGATTTTGAGATTTTGAGGTTTTGTCCTTGATCTTGATTTTGATTTTGATTTTGATTTTGAACAAAAAGACCCTACAATGTTTGATAATGATCTAAAGGATAGTTTTGTTCAAAGGATGATGATTTGGATGTGTGTGAGGAGAAGGATGTATCTACCCACACCCACCCAAACAAGATGATTGTTTCACTAAGTATATGAAGAAGGATTCATCTACATACACTAAGCTAGACAAGATGATTTTTGATAATTTTGACTAAGTATATGCAAAAGGATGTATCTACACATGCCTAGCCAAAAGGTGTTTCGATAAATGTTTCAAAGATTTGGTCTCAATGATTTTGGTGTTTGCTTGATTTTGTCATAAAGCCTAGCACTTCAAGGATGATTTCAAGGTTTTTCAAAAGATGATTTATGTGATGATGTTGTTTTGGAGGATGGATGAAATTTTTTTATATGTTTTGATCCCTAGATGAACCTAAAAAAACCACTTTGTTTTCCTAGACCTAGGTATTGAAGAGCATGCATAGGCTTCCTAAAGACCTTTGTAACCAAGCAATGATTTCATTTGAACATTCATTTTCGGATTTCCAATGATTTTTGCTTTGGGATTTTGTGAGTTTCTAATCACACATGAAAATTCATTTTGCTTAGCTTTGCTTAATGGCTTTATTTTACCAAAAACAATATCTTTGATTAAAGTTTCAAACTAAGATGTACAATGTCTCAATTTCTTTAAACCCCACAAGATAGTTTATGTGGAAATTTAATGAACTTAAGGCAAGGGTTTTTCCTATTGTTTACTCAAGAAGACAAATTGAGATATAATCCAATGCTTAGAAACCTCTAAGGACGTGAATCCCAAGGGAAAGCAATAAAATATGGATTGATTCAATGATATTTGTCTTCAAAAGGGTTTGAAATTTTGAAAATCATGTTGAATGTTTGTTTGTAAAATGTTTTTGATAAACACTGTGTTTTCAAACAAGCAATGTAACATCCTAGCTTAATGGGTACGTTTTTCTTAGTGGGCTTGCCTCATGCCCTTCATAGAAGAGATGATTTTACATGCAACCAAGGAAAAATATAAAGGTATGATGAAATCCTAACCTCTATATTTCAACCAAGATCGGACATGGCAAGTAACTTCTTGGAATCTAAGTTCCAATGCACCACTTTGATAAACTCACTCAATGGATAAATAGGCCACTACAAAACAAGGGTTCTAGTTCGGACTTTCTGTTCATAGGAGTTGACCCAATGTGGCAAGAGTCCCCTTTCGGATCCATCTTGTTGGAGTCAACCGCGTGATATTGGCGTTTCTTCCAATATCCACATTTATATCCCAGGAAATACTCGGGTTCAGAGTGTTACTAGTTGAGCCATTCCCTTGGTGATTACTTTTTCCCACAAGGCGGGCCCTCTAGGATAAAAAAAACAAGCAAAGACACAATCCGTAACTTGATCAATCTTTGATGGCACAAAGAAAGAGAATATACGTGAAAATGCCCCTACTCACACTCGCACAAGATATTGTTCAATTTTAAGCCCAAATCGAAGTGTGGAGGTGATCACTTTATCTTACGCCAAAATCACCAAAAAGGCCTTTTGATTCTCAAGATCACTTGGAAGCGCGAGAGAAGCGCATATGTCCTTTTCAATGACTTTAGTTTAAGTAAGTAACCACAAACAAAGCAAACACACATTCATTTTATCCTTCCAAAGCAATTGTGAGTTCGTTTTAAGCACCAAGATGAAGTGTGGTTTGATTGTTTAATTTTTAGCCCAAAACGAAATCTAGTAAGTGTCTAAGCTTGAATTTTAACCTTTTGCGAATGGAAAAAACAAATTGTTCTTTTTAAACCCAAATGAAAATTAGTGTCCTAAAACAAAAAGATAAAAATTTCATGGAAAAGTGTTAAACAAACACTTAAAGCATTTAAAAACACTTTGGTTTTTCAAAATATCCTCCTCCTTTCATTTTCCTTTGCTAGCCTTCTCCTTGCTTTCCTTTGTTTTCACGTTGTACCTAAAAAAAAAAAAAGATTATGTGAGAACTCAATTTATTCTAATTTGACTTCAAACAACAACATGCTCCTAAGTGATGATAATAAAATGAAGATTTATTAATGATCCTATTTGAAAAGGCATCACACTTGTTAATCTTTCTCTCTCCCTTATCACAATCTTCATCACTAGAAATATTGAGTCAATAAATCAATCATAATGAATAAACGTCTTAGAAACATCCTCATAATCCTTAATGTGACAATCATAACCTCAAATGTAATAATCCTCTCAAATGTGGGTTATAAAAAATGATCGTAATAAATGTGATAACATAGAATGATATTTATTATAAGATTACTAAGTATGCATTACGAGAGAATATTAGATTATGAATCACCAAAACTTCACTCAATCAAATTAAATCAATTGCTAATAAGCTTCATTAAGGGCATATACAATTAAAAGCTTGCTAGTTGATATTCCCTCTATCAAAGAAAAGAAAATCCAATTGCCAACACCTTCATAAAAAAATATCAAATACATTCCTATCCCACTGCCTAATGATTTTGATAGGATGAAAATTCTGTCAGATAGATTTCATCTGAATGCAAGTAAAAAAGGAACGACATTAATAGCAATAGTCAATGCTAATAGTCGCGATGTGGACAAGTGTTAAGAAACTTTCAATAATAATCATAGCAAATGTAAATGCGATGAACATTCAAAGGAATAGGTATATTTATGATGTTGGCATGGAGAAAATTTTTATCGATTTTCAACGCAGTTCTGAAGCAAGATAGCATAGCATAAAAGAATGTGAAACTAACGCTTTCAAGCAGGAAGATATTGGCAGATGTGTATGCCTATTTCAAGGTTTGTTTAGAGGATGCTTGGAAACATTTAGATTGATATCCAATCTCCAACATCCACCTACTTAAGTCAATAGAGGAGAACGTCTTACTGTGCCAGCCAATGTCTATCGCTATTTAATGATACTTTCTTCTTTTTGGAGTACGCAGGCCACACAAGCTCATGATATTTAATGCGTTCCAGGATTCTTCCCAATGCCTCAGCAAATTCAAAAGGATAAAGTTACAATTATTATAAGTTAAGGTGAATTACTGAAAATATAAGACATCATATCAAATCACATACATTTAAGACAAGATTGAAACATTTTCGACAAATGAAGGACATTTAATTACCGAGCCACAAGTTAACTCGTTTTAGATTGCTTTAATTGCTATCGACGTTATTTCTGCTTCTACTATGCTGCCTCTACCAACCTTTCCATCATTCTATGATATGTAACATATCTAACTTCTGTTTTAGTCATTAAATATGCCATACATGGGCGCTATGACTGGTAACATAGCAGCACACAGGGATGTGACGTGGAGGAACCTATAGACACCTTTTTCAAAGACTTTTGATGTAAGCAGACAACGCCAAAGCGCTTTATTTCAATTTTTTTTTTTTCAAAGGCTATTGAGAATGGTAGGTGTGAAGGTGCACTTTTTAGTTACAAAGACTTTCTAAAAAATGCATTTAATGACAAACCTTTATTGTGACAATAGTTGGATAGGCCACACCCAGATTTGAAGGCTTTCTCGAATAGAATCTTCATACATTTTGGACATTTCTCATACGCAGGCTTCCTAATTGTAGGTTGTTATCCCTACCATAGGTTTCTTTGACTTGTGGCATGTTAAGGCTTGCCCCAGGCCTAAAAAAATCTAGGGGAGGAGTCTCTTAGAAAATAATCCTATTGGTTTACAAAAGCTTAAATAGAAGATCAACGACACTTTCAAAAAGACTAATGGAGCAAAGAGAAACCCATTTTCTGTGTCGCTATCATATCACAGGCCGAGAAAACTTTGTTTCATAGGTCGACAGTTCTTTGAAAGGATGATAACATCATGTACTTGCAGTTAGTATATAATATCAGCACCAAAAAATCATTCTTAAAAGCATGAATCAATATCTACAGTCTGCATCATTATTTAAAGAACACAACATTCTAAATTAGTGTTGTAGATTATCAGACAGAGTGATGACTCTTTCTTTTCACAATTGGGGTTAATGAAAACAGATGAAAACCAATTAATCATGTAAAGCAATACTGCATCAAATATAAATAGGCATACTAAGAATAAAGTGACAATTTCAGATTGTGTTTTCTGTATGAAGAATGGAATGCAAAGGTTAGTTGCCCTCCTTCTAGCGCCAAATGTAGGCATCCATTAAAATCTGCAAAACACTAAACTTCATATAGGGGTTAGTATTTCACAAATCTATCAAAATGCCTCTATGAAATACCTTGCAAATTCTTAAAAAATGTAACAAAGGATGAAATAAAACTAAAAGCATTATGAAAGAAACCACAAGTTACCTATTCCATAGTGGATTGGTGTCACATGTGCTAGTGATCCTTTCCCAATCCTTGATCAAAGCTCAAGATGATGTAAATTCAATGGAAATGATGAGCAAGATGAGTTCTCAAACTAAGAGAGTAACCTTGCATAAAAGTTGTGGGTCCATGAATGAAAATGAAGGCCTTCTTTTATAGATTTTCTTGATGAGAGATTGGCCAAGATGGTGAATGTGGGACTAAAGATTCTCCAATGAGAAGAGGACACTTGTCAAGTGATGATAGGCCAATGGTTGTGCAAGATTTGGGAAGAGTGCCCATGAGAGGGAGAATTTGAATTCAAATTTTGCAATAAATTTTGAGAGGGAGACAAGAAAAACAACAATAAATGCTATGTTGGAGGGACAAATCAACTCGCCATGTTGAGGGAAAATGAGGGTTTGTTTTTTTTAATATATCAATAAAATTGATTTATTTGTGCAAGTGGAGATATCTAGAGAATGCAAGTGGGTGAGATTAGCATTTAATTAGGATTAGATTAAATTAATGGTGATTATGTTAGTTTAATGTTGATTAGGTGAGTTTGACTTTCATGATTTAAATATTTTATTTATTTAAATCAGAAAAGGATAAAATATGGATTGGATTTAAATAAATAAATGTTTGATCTATTTAATTAAAGGGATGATGTTTGATTTATTAAAAAGCTGATGATAATGTTTATTTGATAAATGACCTTAGGAAATGAGATTATTTAATGAATGGATGAAAGTGATGAATGGGCCTAATGTGAGACCTAACGTGACTAAATCTGATTGAATGCATAATGTTAATTTTGCATGTCTACAGCCGATATTCCAGGATTTGATCCAATATTATTCTTGCATCACCTGCCCTTGCTTTTGGATGCTATTAAACTAGTCAAACAAAAATTGTGAAAGATGCATCCATAGATCACCTTGTTAGTCAAAGATGAGCTCAAGAAATTGCTAGATGCTAGATTCATAAGATCAATAGACTATGAAGACTGGATATCCAACCTTGTACCTATCACTAAGACAAATGGTCAAATACGCATTTGTACAAACTTTCATGATCTGAACAAGGCATGCCCAAAGGATGACTTTCCACTTTCGAACATAGACATCATTGTGGACCTTACAACAAGATACAAGATGGTGTCCCTCATGGATGGTTTCTCAGGTTACAATTAGATTCATATAGCCCCTGAAGACTAACATAAAATAACGTTCACTTGCCCTTGGGGTACATATTGTTGGAACGTCATGCCTTTTGGTCTCAAGAATGCAGGTTCCACATATTAACAAGCAATGACAACAATATTTCATGACCTCATGCACACTTTAATGGAAGATTATGTGGATGAACTTTTGGAAAAGTCTTTGACATGCAAGGATCACCTCAATGTCCTAGATTAAATTTTCAAAAGGCTAGAAGAATACAAGGTCTACTTGAATCCTAAGAAGTGTGTTTGGTGTGACTTCAAGAAAACTTTTGGGGTATGTAGTTTCTCGCTGAGGCATTGAAGTAGACCCCACTAAAGTGAAATAAATATTGGAAATTCCTCTACCAAAAGGAATTAGTGAATTAAGGACATTGCAAGGTAGATTACAATCTATCCAGTGCTTCATCGACCAACTAGTAGACAGATGCCAACTGTTCCAATACCTCCTATGCAAGGGCATCCCCTTTGTGTGGATTGACAAGTGTTAGGAAACCTTCCAACAGATCAAAGATTATCTATTGACACCACCTATCTTAATGCCTCCCATTGAAGGAAAACCTTTGATCCTGTACATTTCTGCAACCACTTTAGTACTTGGGGCATTGCTAGCACAAAATGACCATGTCGAGAAGGAAAGAGCTATAGACTACATCAGTCACACATTGGTAGGATATGAACTCAACCACATTCCCATCGAACGTGCTTTCCTTGCAGTGGTTTTCACCTCCCAAAAGTTAAGACATTACATTTTGAATCACAAGACACTACTAGTGGAAAATATTGATCCATTGAAATATCTCCTCAGTAGGGTAGTGTTGATAGGTCGGTTGGAAAAATAGATTATGATATCGAGTGAATATGACATATAGTATGTGGAATAAAAAGCTATAAAAGGACAAGTAATAGCTAATCAAATCATAGAGAAAACTATACAAGGAAATCATCCATTAAGAAAAAATTTCCCTGATGAATCTATCTCTCATGTGAAACCTAAATCACCTTAGAAGCTCTATTTTGATGGGTCCCATATTGGCCATTGCTCAAGAGTAGGTATACTATTCATCACACCATAATGGGACTCCATTCCTAAGTCATTCTACTTTCTAGTGTACAAACAACGTTGCAGAATATGAGACACTTGTCACAGGACTTTGAATAGCTATCAAATGGAAAATTAAAACACTTCTAGTCTATGGTGATTCTTAGTTGATCATCAACTAGGTCAATGATGAATATGACACCAAGGATGAAATTTGTTGCCTTACAAATGTATGGTTGATAGCTTTCAGTCAAATTTCTACATAATCACTTTTGAACAAATTCCCAGGGAATAGAACAACTAAGTAGATGCAATGGCTATGATTGGATCTTTATTAGACATTCTTAGCAACCTGCTACAATTCGAGTTCTTGGTGGAACAACTATTGGTTCCTGTATATGAAATTCTCGAGTCAGAAATGGTCTATGAGCTTGTTGGTCCCAATTCACCATGGTATCAAGACATATATGATTACCTTCAGTCCCAGACACTCCCCCGGAACCTTTCTAACAATCAACGCAAATCCTTTATTTGCAAAGCCACCTGCTACACCATCATCAATGACACCTTATACTACCACAACTTTGATAATACCCTTCTTCGATGTCTTGACACTAACAAAACATGAACAACTTTATGTGAGGTATATGAGGGTATATGTGGATCTAATTTGAGTGGCCCAACCTTAGCTAAGAAGGTCACAAGACTTGGGTATTATTGCTCGACTATGAAAAAAGATGCATGAGTTTGTGAGAACATGTCGCCAATGCCAAATACATAGTGATTTGATTCATGCACCAACACATGAACTTCAACCCATCACCTCTCCATGGCCCTTCGCATAATGGGGACTCAACCTCATAGGAAAAATCCATCCAAACTCCTCTAATGACCATAAATTCATTATCACCACCACTGAGTATTTCACTAAGTGGATTGAAGCCATCCCCCTTACATACATAACTGACAAACAAATTTCCAAATTCATCCTCAACTACATTATTTGTTGGTATGGTGTGCCATAGTCCTTCATCATAGACAATGGTCATCCCTTCAAAAATCAAGATGTCCATGAGCTCTATGAATGATTCCACATTCAACACCATTTCTCCATGCCATACTACCCACAAGGAAATGATCAAGTTGAGGTGTCTAATAAGACAAATATCAAAATTATTAAGATTGTCAATGACACTAGTCATGACTGGCATTTACAACTTAACCCTATTTTGTGGGCCTACCGCACCAGCATCCACATGCCTAAAGGATCCATTCCATTCACCTTGGTCTTTGGAGCTGAAGCCATCTTTCCCATTGAGGTCAAAATTCCCTTTCTCAGAGTCTCCTTGAAGGGCTTAATCAATGACAAAGAGTATAGATAGTCATGATTTCATGAGCTGGAAATGTTAGAAGAACAAAGAAAAAATGCCTTGAATCATTTATAGGCATATTAGAATCAAAATTTCCTCAGTTATGACAAGAGAGTAATGGTATGAAATTTTGACATTGGTAATTTGGTCTTAATGCAAAACCCAAAGAATCAGTCTGATAGAGAGAAACCTAGCAAGTTCGAGCCCAATTGGCTGGATCCTTATATCATCACTGCCTCATTTAGTTGTAGCACATACCAGTTGGCCACTCCAGATGGGGAGCCGTTAATAGAGCCTATCAACAGTTTGCATCTCCAAAAATTCTATACATAGCATCAGAGAGCTTAGTTGAAAACCATAAAAATACCAAAAAATTGAAAAATATTAAAAATCGTCACCTTGATGAAAACTTGGAAAACAAGCATCTTGGTGACACCAAAAAAGTAAAAAAAATATCAAAAATAGTAAAGAGAAATAATTCATCCAATAGTGAAAACTTGGTAAATAGGTGCTTTGGATAAGTACCATGGTGAAAACCTGGCAACCAGGCACCATGTGTAGTCATTCTTTGTTTCACCATCTACCTTCACTCCATCTACTTTTTTCCATGATAAATACCCAATTTTCTGACACCCTCACAACATTCATCATGCTATCTTTCCATCTCTCTCCATGGATGACAATGGTTGACATCAAGTCTTGCATTTCATCCACCTGTCATCCCTAGAACGTCTTTTTCCATATCCTTCAACTTGGCTAGTCCTTGACCTGACTAGGGGAAATCCTTTATCACTTGACTATAGTGGGTATCGCACATGGTCCTGTCAATTGAAAAATCCATGAAAAAAGACAAAAAAACAAATCATAAAAATTCCTAAAAAGACAAAAATCATAAAAAGTCTTGAAAAAAGACCAAAAAAATTATATTCCTAAAAAAAGACAAAAAAATCATAGAAAAAAATCCTAAAAATAAAAAAATCTCCTGAAGAAATCCAAAAAATAAATAAATCAGCACATCTCTAAAATCCCAAAAATAGAGTCATATACCATCAAAGTTAGTCATGTTAGTCAGTCTTTGTCATTGTCAAACTACATTGTCTCTGTGCATTTGCTACATAGGCAAGGCTCATCTTCGAGCCCCCAAGACATTATGTCAGTCCTTTTAGGTTTGTCCAAATAAAATCATGTCTTAATCTTTGATCAATCAAGACAAAGTCATTGGTTGTGTCGAACTACGAGGTCTCTAAGTGTATGATGTAGGCAAGGCCATAAATCAATGAGCCCTCAAGACTACACTAGGTTAGTCCATTAGGGTTCATTGCACTATCACACACATCAAATATTTTCTAAACAAATGAAGTCTTCACCATTCCTCAAAATAGAAAAAACTTTGGCAATTACTTAATCGACATTTCAATTACATTGGCATGTCAATGCTGGCATGTGGTCAAATTTTTCATCTAGTCAACTTTGGCCAAATGGTCATAACAAGTCAAACTACCAACTCTTGGTTATTCTTTGAATGTGTCCTTCTAAAGAATAACTCTTGTCATTTATTTATGCTTTTGGATATATCTTTCCTAAGCATCGTCACTGTCATTTGACATTTTGAGGGATTCTCGTGACATTTGAGGATTGATCCTCTCGACATCAACATCATTTAGGATGTGACCTTCCCGAATTTGGCATTACTTGGTATTCGTCATCTAGGCATCGTCAAAACACTTGGCATATCGACAAAAAAAAACTTGACATTCAGACACTCTTGGAAAAAACTTTGGCATACACTGTCTTTTGGAATTTGTCCTTTGATTTTTCATGATGCTACTAGTTCCTCAAGCATGTCCTAACAAGAGGATTTAAAGGAGTAACAATGTATCATGATGATTGTCTTGTCTTGTCTTTTTCAGACTATCATGTTTCTAGTTCCTCGAGGATGTCCTGACATCAAAATTTAGAGGAGCAATGATGTTCATGGCTTGTCTTTCTTGTTTGTGGTTGGTTGTGACAAAAAGACTGGGGCAACTGAATTTCTAGTATGAGTTATGATCATCCTTTTCTTTAACTACTTGTTCTATGTGATGGTACAGCCTTGCACACCATTGATCTATGTCATATCATGGTGTTTGTTGGTCATTACAATAATTCACTCAATGATGATTAGAGCAACATATATTAGTTCTTTGGAAATATATTGAAGGATTATCTCTCCACACTAACATCCATCTCCTTCTATCTGGTCATTTCTCTTCTTTCGCCTCTTGATGATATCCAGTGACATACAGAAATATAATTGCATACATGATCATATATAGACATTGCATTAGTTCATTAAACATTTACATATATTCATTCACATAATTTAATTTACAACATTAGCATACATATATCATTTGCATTCACATAACATCTAAGTGCATTACAAATTTTTCATACGTTGTTCATATCATTAATGCATATGCATCATAACATAAAACATGTCACATTATCCTTACATACATAATCATACATCAATGCATCCACAATCATAAACATGGAATCACATGTAAAACATTATGCATACATATAGAATATCATCATTATCATCATCATATAAACATCATACATAAGATAGGATCATCATGGCATATAATCATAAATAACCATCATAAATGCATACATCATATAACATATAAAAATGCATCATCATAGGAATCATCGCATAAATCACATCACATGAAAATAATAACATCATAAAGCATCGCAACATAACACATATCATATAGTCTGTGCCAAAACTACATCATATATGTAATCTCAAAATCATCTCATAGGATAGAGTCTTGAGGTATCCCAAAAATAGAGCTCGCAGGCTTGATGGTCAATATATCAAATTTCCTAACATAACAAAAAGATAACAAATTCCCTAAACTGCACTCTCCTCATCCCCTCAAGGAGAAGAACTAGGTGACTGATGCTCTGTGACTGGAGTTGATGGAACCTGTGAAGACATGGTAGGCTGAGACTATGAAGCTGATCGATTGGTGATAGGTGACTGTCTATGTTGAGACCTGTGTCTTGATGATACTAACCCATGGCTATGACTAGATTTGTGGCCTAAGGAGTACCTGTGGTTGTGGTGGGATCTATGCCCTGAAGACTATCTAGATGAAGTAGATCCACCCACACTACTCTGGCTTCTGTTTCTACCACTCCTTGTCATGCTCTGAGATTGAGACAAACTAGGATCCCTCTACTCTGCCGACACTGCTCTCTCATATAACATCCTATACTACCCTTAGCTAGTGCTAACCTTGGCGATCTCTCCCATTGGTCCAATGCATAATTGAGAAAACTCAGAGAACTAGCTCTATGCCTCCTGCTACCTGATCATAGCCTGATCTCGCTCCACCCTCGTAACCTCTAACTCCACCTGCAAGGTCCTAATTTGTGTCAAGACCTCATCTAGTCTACTCTACATATTCTCCAACCTCTGGTCAACTATGGAATCCTGTGGATAAGGTGGCCTATTGGCTGTATCCTCCTCCCCGTCTACCATCCACTCCCTTAGCTCTCTCTTAGCCTCATCATTCTCATCCTCTCTACCAATATCTATCTCCTCATCATATCCTCCAGTCTCCTCTACCAACCTCCAATGCCTCCTCTCCTATATGCACCTCCTCCTCCCTCAACATCTCTCCCTCTGGCTACCCTACTAGCTGCTCTCCCTCTACTCTGACCTTTGGATGCTCTAGCTCGACCCTACCCTCCTCCTCTCTCTCCTCCTCCTCGCCCTCTTGGATTGGTGCTAATGGCACTTTCTTGACCTGCTGCCACACCCTCCTGGCCTTCCTCCCACTATCTCCTCCTCCTACCATCACCTCCACCATCTCCTTTGTCTACTCCATCATCTCCTCCATCCCCATATCCTCCTACCATCCTCCCATCTCCTCTCTCTGTCTCTCCCTCTCCCCCTTCCACCATCCTTGTCGCCCCAGCCCCCTTGATGCACCCATGGTATAACTAACCTCCAATCAACTAGCACTGGCTGATCTGGATTGGTCAAAGGCTTTGGCCTGTGTGCCTGCTACCATCTATCAAACTCTGCTATAGTCCTTGGATCTGTTGGACCCCCGCTCTAGGCCCACTTCTGTGCCACTAAACTGTCCACCTGTTGCTCTGGTAATGGAACTAATATAGTTGGTCCCCACATCATCTCTCATGAAGATATCACATACTCTACAGTCCCCATAGGAACACCTTGCTACTCTCCAAACTATCGAAGTACTCACTAGGGCAGGTACATCTCAATGATTAGCTGAGACTGTATGGTATGACCAATTAGGTATTTGAACTATCAACAAAAAGAAAGATGATCATCCTCTCCTAGCCACTATGCACAATCTTTGTATGGCCTCCAAACGAATGGAATCAATGTATCAATGTGATGGCACTAGAATCTTGTGTCTCCAACTCTGGTATGTTGTAATGCACCCGCATACAAGTAAACATAGGGCATACCCTCAACAAGCTGCAATCTTTGAATTGGTGGGTGAAAGATGAGTATATGCTCCCAGGACCAGATCATCAATAATGTGGTACCACAACTAATAATGCTCGCCTCCTTGTATGCCATCTTTTGCAACTGATGATAAAGAATCCCTAGTAAACATGCCCCCCATGCAAACATAGTCTTGTACCACCTCATCTTGATGAACACCTCTCCCTACTCAATAGGAAACCCATGCCCGTGACGATCAAGAATCAACACATCGACAATCAAAGTGCATAGTATAGCATCCCATCATGTGTAGTACTAGGCCATAAACTCCCACTTGATCTCATAACCATCAATGCCTAGCTGCATGACATCACCAGGCTCATAATACTCTATCAAAGCCTAAAATCCCTGGTGTGGATCATAGACCACTCGCTCTCCTTTGATCAGAATGCACAAAATCCTATAAACATCGTTGAGCTTGATAGTAGCCTCTCCCATTGGCAAGTGATATGAATAGGTCTGTGAGTGCCACTTCTTTGTCAGTGCTTTCAAAAGACTCTGATTTTCCTAGACAATGGGAATATAGGTAGCATAGTACTATCCCAACTGCATCAGTCGCCTACGCTCCCTATCCCGTAGCTGATCTCTAAATGCATATGTAGATGACCTAAATTTGCATATATAGATAAGTGGTAATCATTTTTGCACATGTAGAAATGAGAGTTAGCACTTCATTGAACACCATTATTATCATCTATTTCATCAAAAGTGTCTAAGAAATTGAGCCTAAATTAAGTCAACCCTGGTCAAAGTCAAATGCATTTTGCCAAGTCAAATGCATCATTTCATCAAGCATATGAGTCTCAACAAGGTGATTGCATCACAAAATCTCATAGATGTGTCATCCTATAGCACATGTGTCTCTCCCTCCATTAGTTGTGTCATCATAAAACATTTGTGTCACACAGCCCCACACTTACGCTTCAATCTGGTGATTGCGTTGCAAAATCTGGCAGTTGAGTTGGGATTTGGTGATTGCGTCTCACTAGTCTATGACTGCATCATTGTAAACCTAGAACTAGTTTGACCTTTCATTTGCATCACGATGCATCATGACACATCTGTTGTCCTAACTTTAACACCTAGAAAAGCATGAAAAATGAGAAAATTACAAAGCAGGAATAGGGTACATACCGGTGGCTCTACGCCCTCTGGTCGTCAAAAGATTTGAACTTGAAATTCGTGATGCTCGATCATTAGAATCACCATCTTTGCACGAGGTCCTCTTTCTCTGAGTTCTCAATTCTCAAAAGGTAAACGTGAAAATGAATTGACTTTTCACCCAAATTAAGCCTATTTATAGGGTGAAATTGAGATTCTTCTCTAAGGGTTATTACTAGAGGCTCATTTGACCAACTTTGACTGACCTTTTGACTACCTTAAACATGTCAAAATCCAAAACTGATCACACCACTTATTTTCTTGACATCAAATTGACTTATCAGGACACTTTCCAAAAAAATTTAGTGCTGGGCCAAAATTTGAAAATTTTCCTGAGGGGGAATAAATACTCCGTACCTTCGCTAGGGCATGTTTTTGATTTATTTTCTTTGTCACAATGTGATAAATTGCACTATGACAAAGAGGGACAAAATGTAGACATAAAATTGACCTAGACCTCCAAACTTTATTTTCTCCATATTTCTTCTCAACATAATTAAAATATTTAATTATGTCCTATGGTCCAATTTCAACTATTAATTAAATAATTCTCAATTAATTAATTAATTCACATCTTTTATTCCTCCTGACTATTTGAATAAATAAATAATATTTATTTTATTTAAATACGTCGATAATTTCTAATGTCCCTCTATAATTAAGTAAATTCATAAATTTATTTAATTATCACTTATCCACTATTTCTTGTTGATTATTTAAATAAATAAATTCTATTTATTTATTTAAATAGGTTAGTAATTTTTAATGTCCTCTTATAATTAAATAAATTCTTTTATTTATTTAATTATTGTCCATTTTGCATTTTTCCAATTTTAAATAAAGTCATTTATTTAAAATTTTCCCACTTTCTATTTTCTCTCTCCAAGTAAATAATTAAAAATAATTATTTACCATCACATGGTCCCATCACTTTTAAATTATTTTTTAATTCAAAAGGTTAAGTCTCCCTCTTAAATCAAATAATTTCAAATTATTATTTGATTCTCCAACTTTTTCTTTTTCCATGCCAAATATTTCCTCTTGTCACATGCATTCTCCACCATTGATTTGATTTTTCTAAAATTAAATCTCTACCATTCATTTCAAATGTTTCCCTAACCCTAATTTTGGGTTGTCACATCCAATTTTAGCCTTTGATTTAGGGCATCTCTCAACTTTCAATCTTGGCCTTTAATCCAAAATTGAATTTTCTATAATTTTTTTTTTTGCCTCATTTGCACATCCCTTGACATCTCTTGACATCTTTTGACATTGTGACTTCATACTTCATAGGCTATTTTTTGCATACTTTAGGCTTTCTTCACACTTGCATACTCACATTTGAGGATTTTTTGATATAATCCTTCAATATTTTCTTAGGACATAGTCATAGTCATAGGTTGCTCATCAAAAATCAGAGGGAAAACATCTACTTGCAGCAAATGGAGAAGGTGCAATGAAGCTAATTCATGGAGGACATGAAGGCTGGGTGAGCTTGTTCCTTTTTTTTATGTTTTCTAACTCCATTGTTCTTCATTGTTTTACTTGGGTTTAATTTTTTTATGCTTTCTAATGCTAACCTGATATTTTCCCTTAGTTACAAAAAATAAGGGTATTGAAGGAAAGAGAAACTCAAATCTGCAACTCCAAATAATAAGTGATATTTGAAGTTTATTTTCTATGAGCAATCACTAGATTTTCATTGTGAATATTGAATACTAATACCCCATTATGCAAACACTGTGAACTCTAGCTTATGAAAGAATCTCACTTTTGAAGAACATCATTACTCACTACTGTATAAGCAACATGATCAAGCACAATGCCTCTTTGTAGCATTCCAATTAGTTGTTTTTTTAACAACATAAACTGTAGCTCTAAATCTTCCTGAGAAAGGATACTTATAATCATTGACAATGTCCTAGGCTTCCATCTAAAAAACAATTCAATTGTTTGTCTATTCACTGTCTTCATAGTCATTTCTTTGGATTATTGACCTTTATGCTTGCATTGTCCACCATCTTGATAGTCATCTTCACCATTTCACTATCTAGGATGGTCAAAGTCAAGCTTTGCACACAGTCATAAATGAAAATCAAGGCTTTGTTATATATGGTCACTGTCCTTGTTCACAAGCCTTCCTTTTGAAATCATCGATACCTCAACCCTGCCCTTAGAAGACCATTGATTTTGCACCTTTTCATTCTTTCCATGAGACCATTCCTAATCTTAAAAACATAACTAAGTTAGCTATACATCCGATCTACTTTTTTCATCATAATGGTCCCCAACTGTTCTACATGAGAGTTCTTCAACAATGTTTTTGTTATAGCCATCATCATGTTGATGACCATTGGCATTCCTAATAACTTCTTCAGTGACATTAACCTCTTTCTTTTAAATCATAGAAAGGAAACCCACAAAACTCAATACCTCACAGAGGAGTCCAACTTATCTGCATTCCAACTCAAGCACTATTTTCTTCTTATTATGAACTGTCTCTTGTGAGATTGGACTATCCTTTCAATCCATTTTTAAGGTCTCATTTTAGGGGTTTTATGACTTATAATTTGCAAGTCCTTGAATGATTTTATTTAGCTTTATAACCTTCTTCTTGCTTACAAAATGAACATCAACATACCCTCAAGAATCCATAAACTCTACAATGAAATTAACAATCCCCTCCATTGGCTTGCATCTAGCATATTTTGAACTATTTCATGACATTTACTGTGATCATTTTGGATCAACACTCTCATGTACATGATGATACTCATTTTATAGCCTATATGACACTCCTATACTTGAGGTTACTGTAATATTTATCACAGTCATCATTTGACTTCCTTATCATTATTCACTATCCTTTGCAACTTTGATCTTGTGTCTTTTTCAAGAGCCATCATGAACTACAATCAAATTTTCTACATTCTACCTTGTTGGGCTACTCACCACAAGCTTTCTCTATACTTTCACTTGTTACAAGAATCTTCAAACTTGTGATTACCCTAAGCTGGTGCTTTTCTATTGCCACATGAGTGTACATTGTTTGTACCTTTGGCTTTTCATGTTTTCTGTTATGAATGGTTCCTAAGAGACTATATAGGAATTATAATACATAACATCTTTGTGTGGATTCAAACATGTCACCCTATGATGAAGACAACACCAAGGAAAGATACAAGACTTATTTAAGGAATCAATAAAGGCATTTGACAACTCAAACAATCACTATGAGCATTACTCATCATTTTTGCATAAATCCAAGGAGTTTACAGAGCAACAACATTAAAAGATATATGCATAAAAGGTAAGAGAAAAACAAATGTTCTAGATAGAGGAAAGGAATGCTTCTTTTCAGTAATGTGAAGACTCAACAAAAAAGGAAATGACAGACCTATTTTTTTTCCTTTCTCCCCACATGCCCTATCTATACTCCATTGATTATGCAACATTCCCTAGCTTTCTTGGGTGTCTTGCAACGTGGTGTAGCTTCTTCAAACTGCAACAAACCTCTAGAAATGTGGAAGACTCCTTCCTAAAGATCTGCAACATGTCACAACTCCTTTACTTCTACAATGTGGGTCTTTTCCTTTGCAGCAACAAATACTCCTTCAACGTGATCAAACTAAAACCCTAAGTATTTTCTGCTATGTGGACAAAGAAAACATAAACACTATTACCTCTTGGAACCTAAAATAGTTTTGTCTTCCATTTTTTAATCTCCCATTCATTTCACTTCCTCATTTTGACCTTTTTCCTTTTTACCACGTTGACACTTTCTCATTTTCCTTGATAATTTTAGATGCTCTCAAAAAATTAAAGTGTCAACAAGTACCTCTTACCTTTCATCCACCGGTGCTCTTGTATCCAGTTCCACATTAGATAGGGGAACAAAATGTAAAATAGGAAGAGGTAGAACATTTCAAATGGGAAAGACTCTCAACCTATGGAGGTTACTAATTGAAATAGGGAAAATGAGTGGATGTGGTTACAAATTTTAGGGAAATGACCTTGCAATACAACCTATGGTCCTAAATTGATTGCTTGATTCCAAGCAATATCATAGTTGAGGGGAAATGATGAGACCAAGTATTAGCTAGTTTTATGTTATTTTAGTACATGATTTTAGACATTTCTAGATTCTCATTTCATATAAATTCCTAAAACTATCCATCTTTTCATGTATTTCACACAACTTGAACAAGCTTTTGATGTATGAAATTATTATTATGATATGATGGTAATTGAATAATTAGATGTGTGTGAGTGGAATGCAGAATGGGTCTATATTTAATTTATGGTTATTAGTATTTTCTATATGTTAGATGAATTAACTCTTTGCAACCAAGAAGCCAGAGTAAGTAGAGTGTAACTCATAGCCAAAGGATTTCAAACAAAGATGCAAGGGAAATTCCAGAACAATAGGAACACAATAGTTGTAGAAGTGGAAGAACTCATTAACAAAGATGATTGTGAATCACTAGACCATTTAATAAGATAGTTGAAGGAATGAGTATACAGTGATTAGGAAGCCAACGTGACTATTTCCATAGTTGATGTCTCTACTATGTCGATATAGACAAAGTTCTAGTACTAATAATCATCTTCCATATTTTTAGTTACAAATTCAATTACATAGACTTTGTCACTCTTTATTTCATAGGGGATTGATAATTTGCATTTCGTTTTCTATTTTGAGTCCTCATTCTAATAAACCTCCCGTGAACCTATATATTTGGGTCAATGGTTAAGGAGTAGATATAGCATATGGATATGATTAGATAGTTTTTCCATTTACAGAAATAATTTACTTGTTTTCTAGTTATGATTTCATGAATAAGATATCTCTAAAGATTCTTGTCAGATTGTGAAATCTTGATATATGAAATGAAGAGGTTTTAGTTCATTATTATGATCAATTGATTTAAGAAGTTATATTTGAGCTTATTTTGTGGATATAGTAACTTGAGCAAGGGCCACTTATGGTAACTATGTCCCACCATTAATTTTTGTTGTTATAGCAGTTGCTTTCATTATTGCATTTATCTTAATTAGATTCTTAATGTTCTGTATATGAATAAAAACATGGATGAGATCTTATTTTATACTTTATATTTTGTTTGTCTCAATGTGTTATCCTCTATCTAGTGAGACACATGTTTAGAAGTAGTTAGGAGTGAGTCTAAGTTAGCAGTATTAAGTTCATTATAGATTTTAGGTTTTAACAGTGAACTAGTCAAAATTTTTAGTTGTAAGTACTTGTAGTAATAGTTCTAGATTTAATCCTTTCTCTTGTTCTATAGTTTGTACTTTATTTCTATGTCAACCACCTATACTAGATGATAGAGGTAGTATATAATCTTTGGATGCACGTATAGTGCCATCATCATCACAAGCTTATGTTAACCTTGGTTGATAATTAAATGGAGTCCTTATAAGGGGTTAGTAGACTATTCAATTAGGAACCACCTCTGAATTGTGTGTTATCACCAAGTTTACTGAGCATTAGTAGGGTGTTACAACTTGGCTAGAGTAACTATGTCTTCAGTTTAATAGAAGTTTAACATACATGATTGTAGACCATTGTTTGTTTCTCTTACAATTGAAATGAAGTTATCTACTTCACATTTTCCAACATCCCCATTAGAGATGGAAGGAATATGTAGAGTAGCTTATTAGAGTGAATTCAAAAGTTTGATGTATGCTATGGTTTGCACTAGACTAGAAATTTCCTAGGAAGTGAGATTCTTTCTAGATATATGTCTAATCTTGGTAGAGTTCATAGTGATATAGTTAAGATTCTATATATATTTGTGGGGTACCTCAGTATTCCTTGTGTTATCATGATAATTTTATAAGAGATATACATTCCCTTGATATTCATGGTTACATGGATTCAAACTGGGTAGGTGATGTTAATAGCAAATGATCCACTATTTCTTATACATTTAATTTATTTGGTGGTGCAATTAGTTGGATGAGCAAGCGATAAGTTGTTGATTGTCTACTAATAAATATTATATTGAAGCTACTCATGTTTGTAAATAATCCATTTGGCTTAAGAGGCCATGTTCAAATTTAGGGATAAAACAAGGTATAATGATAGTTTATTGTGATAGTCAAAGTTTGATCTTTCTAGCTAAGAACCATTTTCATGTCAAGAGAAAGAAAATTGATGTATAATATCATTTTTTAGAGATATAGTTGATGATGGTAGGGTGAAACTAATTAAGGTAGAGACTTTGATGAATGTTGCATATCATTTAACTTATCTTTTGAGAAAAAATAATTTTAGATGGTGTTTAGAGTCTATTGGCATCTCGTCACCTAGCAATAAAATCATAATGTTGATACTCCAATTCTCTTTCAAGGTATTCAAAACTTTCAATTATAAAAGGTTACTATTAATAGTAAGTTTATATTTGAGCATGGATGGGTTCAAAATTTCCCCAAATATACAAAATTACCAAATAAACATACTAGTAAAGTTTTGACCCAAGATCATGTTTGGATTTCAAGATATTAAAGTTTTCATTTTAAATTTTTTTGAAGTTAAGCTTTAGAGACTATTTTTGGGTTGGAAAATGGTCAGAACATCAAGGAAAAAGGGCCAAACACTTCTAAACAAGATAAAAATAATTTTTCTATCTTTAAGAGCAAAGGGAAAAACACTTGAATGTAGCTTCCTAAATCAAAAACATTTGAGCAATTTGAAGAGACAACAATCTTCTTTCAACAACACATGTATTATTAGGGACATTGGAGAGAGCATGAGACATACTATATACCTTCAAAAAAATCTCTCCAACATTAGTCATGCTTCTAATCCTCATCTTAATATATCATTATGAAATCAACTATGTTGACAGTAATAATGATTTGTATGAACATCAACAATAACACTTCTTTGATAAGACATGACATCCAATCATGAACTTCTTAAATTATTCTTGGATAAGGTATGGAATCCAACCATGAAATTCTTCAACTCTTCTCTTCATTGATAAGTCATGTCATCTAATCAATGTTAGACCAAACTAAATGTAACAAAAATAACCAATGATAAGGACTAACAACATATTACATCAATTACAAATAGCAGACAATAGTTTCCAACAAACCCTTAGTGTTAACATCAATGACACCAACACAAGACTCAGTGTTGACATCAATGACAACAATTTCCAACAATCTCCCCCTTTGGCATCGATGGCAACACACATTGCTCACTCTCCCCCTTTGACATCAAGGACAAAGGGCCAAAAACTTCTACACAAGGCAACAATACATTTTTTTGTCTTCAAGAGTAAAGGGAAAAAAAAATTCTATTGAAGAAGCAACATATGCTCCCCCTTTGACCAAAAACACTTCTTTTTCACATATATATACAAAAAGTACACAATTTATCCAGTACTCCCCCTTACTATCAACTCCCCCTAAAGGGTAGCACTCGTCTATCAAGGAGAAAGGATGTGACATGAATTTCTCCCACTAGAAAGAAGCACCTTTTATGCACCTAGTTAGGACGAGGGGAAATGGCCCCTAGCTTCTACCTCAGTTAGTAAAAGTATCCTCTAAGAGGGCCTTTGTAAAAATATCTACAATCTGATCCTTTGTAGGTGCATACTCCATTTTGACTTCATGTTTTGCAACTTTCTCTCTTAGAAAATGGTAGTGTATTGAGATGTGTTTAGTCCTTGAATACATTATTGGATTCTTAGAAATGTTAATAGAACTAGTACTATCACATAGTGTAGTAATAGGTTCACCATACACCACCATTACATCCTTTAAGGCTTGCTTCATCCAAAGAACCCAAGTTTAACAAGATACTGCAACAATGTATTTTTCTTATGTTATGGAAAAAGATACTGAATCTTGCTTTTGTTGAACCATGAGACCAATCTATCTCCCAAAAATAATTCACTTCCACTTGTACTTCTTCGGTCATCAACACACCCTACCCAATTAGCACCAATATAGGAACCCAAAGAGAAATTTTGATCCTTTTTGTACTATAGCCCATAATCTGGACTAACCTTTAGGTATTTGAAGAATATTTTCATAGCCTTTTCATGAGATTTCTTAGGATTAGCTTGAAATCTGGCAACCAAACATACCTTATGTAGAGAAAATCTAAAAATTACACCAACTCATATAATTGATCTATTTAAGCATCAGTTGGAAAATGTTGTAACCAATGTATACACCAATTTTTCATGAGATTCAAATCAGCTATGTTCATATTATTTGGAGTGTTAGAGGAGTTGGTTACCCCTCCATTATTTGGTCTAGTGTTTCACTATTGATTGAATGTCCTCGTGTTTTCAAATCCTCTTTTTTGGTTCTAATTTTGGAATTTCCCTTGATTGTTCTATTTTTTTCCTAATGATGAATTTATCTTAATTTTGGTTAACTCGTTAGTCACTTGTGATAATATTTTCTTAAGGGATTCAATTGTGGATGAAATTTGGGAGGTCTAATCATGATTGGAGTTTGAACTATTGTGTTTTCTTGTATGGTGATTACATGAACATTTATTGTCAAAATAGAGTTAGTGGATTGTTTCTCAAAAAAGTGTTACTAGTAGGTCAAATAGGAACAATGGAAGCATTGGATGTATTCCTAGACCAAGCTAATGAAGGTATGAAGAAATCATGTTTTATAGGTTATGGCATAACTCCATGGTTGGAAACTCCAGGAATAGGATTTAACAAAGGGATATTATTTTTCAATTCTTGATTGATTGTTGGTACATGATTAGGCATCCTCAGGTATCCTATCATTGGTAAGTATCCATTAATTTCTTGAGAATTAGGGTCAATCTCTCTCTAGATTTCAATTACAACATCATAGGCATCAGATAAGGTAACATAATTCACCTGATTTCTTTGTAACAGTAAAGCTAACAAAGGGTCAAGATCCCTTAAGTATATTTGTATAGTTGTATTTTCATCAACCAAGAAAGGGGAAAAAAAATTCTATATAACATTTTGAATAAATTATTATACAAGCAAGAATGGGTTTAGTTGGTGCTTTCTTGTAGTTGATGAACTATTGGTATAATAAATAAAGATATATATAGATTTTTAACTGGTTAATAAACTTTTCTTCCAAATTATCTCAACTAGTAATAGATTAGGTTGGTAATTTGAGGTATTGACTAGAAGAAAAATATCCTAGAAAATAGGGAAAAAATATACATGCAACATATTAATGCTTAAAATTTCCTCTAATGAATGCATATTTGAAATCCTGAAGATGTTCTTTTTAGATTTTGATTCCCCATAAAAAAAAATTGGGATTAAATTTCTCAAGTTTCTTAGGAAGATGGTGCAGGGGCACCCACAAGTCTTCATGCCTCAAAGGGGTCAAAAGTTAAAATTTTGTTTTGTTTTTATTTTTTTCATGTAATAATGTCTTATTGGGCCATTTCATGTGTATTGGAGTTAGTTTGAGTCATTATGGAGTCTCTAGGTGCAAGGTTAAGTAAAAATGCAAATGTTGTCAACATTGTCAAGCAATTTTGCAAACAAATGTGTAATTGAGGATTTTTTAACTCCTTAACCACAAATATGGTTGGAGGTAGTTTGGAATGATTTTAAATTCTTCAAAAATCCTTGTATCATCAAAGAGAAGGGTTGGTTGATGGAGTTTGGAGGTTGAAACAAATAAAACAATTTTGTTTCTGCATTTTCTAAATATTTCTGGCTGCTAACTTGCAAGGTACAGACTATACGACCTCCATTTCAACCTAAAACAAATTGGAGGTTTTTTAAATTTGAATTATATTTCTTTTCATTTTTTTGGCATCAATTTTCATTTGGTATTTTCAGAGTTATAGCCATTTTACTAAAAACTGCTTGAAAGTTGTCCTAGGGTTTGCAATCACCTTTAAACAGCCATAACTTGCATTATACCCATGGGAAAAGGTTGAAAATTGGTAGGTAATTCTATCATGGTGCCTTCTACAATCCTAAAAAAATTTGGCTCATGAGTTTCATGTGGGAAAAATATCTCTTCACTAGTTTACTTTCACAAATCCTCAGAACAGTTAAAAAAACCCTTGGTTCAATATGGGTTGAGCAAATCTACACATTGTTTATTTAGGGAAGGGTTGGAAATCATTGTGCCATTCCATTAAGAGTTTTTACATTCCCAAGAATCCACAAATAAATTTTTTCCTCTTGTTTTGTGTCATTTATTTGCATAAACCTCGATGTTGTTAACCCTAGTTGCCTAATTAGGCCTAGTCAAGAGATAAGACAACCAAAATTTGGAGCCTTCTATACAAAGAACCCTACCCTGATTTTGAGATATGTTTAATAATGGCCAAATGGGTATTTGGAACAAGTATTATTTCTTGTAGATGAGTTTTTTTTGAAGAGTTATGCCCAAAAATTCCTTTTTGAAAGACTACTAGCAAAATGAGGGTAAAAAAAGGAAAACACATCAATTGAAGACTAAGGGTTTGAAATAATTGTTGTTTGGTTGTGTTAAGTTTTTGTCTACCCTTGATTTGCATCAAATTGGTATTAGAGACCAAAGATCTGGGTAAGAAAGTTTTGGGAGTTTGTGTATTGTCTTTTACAAGTTGAAGAAAGAGCCTAGATGCCAAAAGACCTAGCCAAGGGAAAAGAAAGGGGCCTAAGGTGAGGTATCACGAAGAAAAGAAGTAGAATTGAAAAGAAGCAATGTGAAAGAGACTTGCTTGAGAAAGAAGAATAAAAATGTTGAGAAAAATAGTTTGTGGAGATTTGGAAAGTAAGGAGTTACTAAGCAAGAAGCAACAAGAGAAAAAAAGAGAGAAAAGTGAGGTGAAGAAGATAAATGAGAAGGAAAAAAAAATTAATATTGAGCAAGAGATAATAGACTTGAGACAAGCCTTGAAACAAATGCAAGAAAGAATGGATCTTGAGATGCAACAATGTCTTGAGAAGGAAAGACAAGAAAGTGGTTGGCATTTACTAATAAAAAAGAAGGTTTAGTGGCCCATCAAGAAGATCATTCATAAAAGAAGAAGGAAAATGATGATAGTAGCAAGAATGGATGAGTTGCAAGATATGTTGAAAGGAAGGGTGCTAGAATCATTTGAAGATACAAACAAATCTTGTGTTTTTGAAACTAATCCTTTGTGTGAGTATGTGTTTGCAAGTAATGATATGATGATAAAGAAGGAAAGACCCAATCAAAACTGGGGATGTTCACTTGAAGAGGTTGAGGGCATGCATTCTAGTAAATTCTTTCAAAATAAAGAAGCGAGAAATAATGAAAGAAAGCATGAGTTGATACAATCTCATACAATGAAGTAGATGGATGAAGTAGGTCTTACAAAAGTAGAAAAACAAAGTTATGATCCAAAGGAGAGAGCAACATTAAACATTTCAGATTTGGATGATATGGGTTGTGTGGTTGATTCTCAGTCCAAGCCCCTTCAACCAACAGTTAACATATTGGAAGGATTATTGGCATATACACATTGATTGCAGGAGTTCCACAAGGAGATATTGAAGGTTAGTGATGATATACTTCTTTTGGAAGAGAACAGTACCATTGATCAAGAAACCATGTTTACTGTCCTAATGGTCAGAGACAAAGAGGGAAAAAAAATGTTTTGGTTGTGATGATAAACTTAATGGGTGAGAAGCCTAAGTTCAAAATGAAGCAAGCCCTTGAAGTGGGGCAAGGTTCTATTGCATTTTGTGCCATCTATCAAGTAGAGATGGATCAGTTGTATATTAGATGTAGCAGATGCAAGCAACTTAGGGAAGTTGTGAACAAAGGAGCCATTAATTTCAAGGTTGGAGATTTAGTTTTTGATTTGTATCTTTTACAAGTGGATGTTATTACAGGTCATGATACAAGTTCACATGTAGGTTCAGATGTTGAGTGGGTCAGAGATCTTCCATCAAGCAGACCTCTGGAGTTGGGGTGTGTCCTAATCACCAAGGAATTCAAAGGGATAAGGGACATTCCTATTTTCACTATTTAATCAAATGGAAGGGTCTTCCTAGTGAAGATTCTCTTTGGATTTTTGTGGATGATATTCTTAGGCTAGGATTTACTATTGTAAGTCTTAACTCAAGAGGGACTTGAGTTATTTTTCCTTTGGGAGTATGGTGTAGGGGCACCCATAGGTCTTCATGCCTCCAAGGGGTAAAAAGTTGGATTTTTTTTTGTTTTGATTTTTTTCATGTAATAAGGTATTATTGGGATATTTCATGAGTATTAGAGTTAGTTTGAGTCATTATGGAGTCTCTAGGTGCAAGGTTAAGTAAAAATGCAAAGGTTGTCAAAATTGTCAAGCAATTTTACAACTTTTTGCAAAAAGACATGTAATTGAGGATTTGTTAACTCAACCAAAAATATGGTTGGAGGTAGTTTGGAATGATTTTAAATTCTTTAAAAATACTTGTATCATCGAAGAGAAGGGTTGGTTGATGGAGTTTGGAGGTTGAAGAAAATAAAACAATTCTGTTTCTACATTTTTTTAACATTTTTGGATGCTAACTTGCAAGGTACAAAATTTAGGGCCTCCATTTTGACCTGAAACCAATTGGAGGTTGTTGTAATGTGAATTATATTTCTTTTCCTTTTTTTGGCATCAATTTTCATTTGGTATTTTCAGAGTTATATCCATTTTCCTAAAAACTGCCTGGAAGTTGTCCTAGAGTTTGCAGTCACCTTTAAACTACCATAACTTGTGTTATACCCATGGGAAAAGGTTGAAAATTGGTATAAAATTCTATCATGGTGCGTTCTACCACCCTAAAAAAATTGGGATCATGAGTTTCATGTGGGAAAAAGATCTCTTCACTAGTTCGCTTTCACAAATCTTTACAAAAGTAAAAAAAACCCTTGGTTCAATATGGGTTGAGAAAATCTACACATTGTTTGTTTAGGGAAGGGTTGGAAATCATTGTGTTATTCCATTGAGAGTTTTTACATGCCTGTGAATCCAAAAATCAATTTTTTCCTCTTGTTTGGTGTCATTTCCTTGCATAAACCTCAATTTTGTCAAGCCTAGTTGCCTAATTAGGCCCAACCAAGAGATAGGACAATCAAAATTTGGAGCCTTCTGAACAAAGAAACCTACCTTGATTTTGAGATATGTTTAATAATGGAAAAATGGGTAAGTATTATTTCCTATAGATCAGTTTTGGTTGAAGAGTTATTCCCAAAAATGCCTTTTTGAAAGACTACTAGCGAAATGAGGGTAAAAGAAGGAAAACCCATCAATTGAAGACTAAGGGTTTGAAAGAGTGGTTGTTTGGTTGTGTTAGGTTTTTGTCTACCCCTAATCTACATCAGAATGTCATAATAATTTCTAATAATTTTAGCAAGGGGAGATTGATCTAGCTAAAAAAAACATCATTTCTGCTAGAACTAGTTTTGCAGGAGTGTGGCTAGTTATTTTGAGTATTCTGTGGAGATGCTACACAATTTGATGATTTATCCCTATTCTTCCCTTTATCACTCCACTATTTTCCATGCTAATATATTTTTAAGAGATTGCCTTTATTAGGGGTAGATCTAAGAATTA
Organism: Sequoia sempervirens; assembly: GCA_007258455.2. NCBI lineage: Eukaryota > Viridiplantae > Streptophyta > Pinopsida > Cupressales > Cupressaceae > Sequoia > Sequoia sempervirens. The sequence goes on along the minus strand of VDFB02270651.1, from coordinate 684,371,944 downwards.
TTCTATATTTTTTAAAGGAAACATAATCTATGTTTTCTATTTTATTTGAATGGGGCCCTCCTAGCACCAATTCTATTGATGGTCCAAATGACATACTCAAAAAATGGAAAAATAAATTATCCTACCTCTCCTAAAAAGATGAAATATCTCATATCTTTTGTCCCCAAGGTCTATATACTTGGGTCTCATCATTTTGGTTTACTCAATGTTTAACGTGGATTGTTTGTTTGAGGAGCCCTTATGGTTATTGATATTTTAGAAATAGATTTTTCTTTTTTTGAAATGATTTTACTATATGTTTTCTTTTTTTTGAATTTATATTTTTATCTACTCTACCATATGTTAAATAAAATAAAAAATAAATAGGATTAATAAGAAAGAAATAAAAGGGGCGCCGGTCCTAGCTTAGTTGGTTAAGGTGTTCCCTGTAGCAGAGCACCCACCATGGGTTCAACTCTCCCGCGCTCCCGTGGTACCGGTTGGTGTGTCCCGCCAGCACTGCCGGTCACGGTAAAAAGTTTACCGGTGGTGGAGGGTTATATGGGGGGCCGTGGTGCACCCGATTCCCCTTGTTAAAAAAGAAAAAAAGAAAGAAAGAAAGAAATAAAAAAAGAATGGTTTAATCTTATGATTTTGATCTTTATATCAAAAAAATTAAAGGAATGATTTAAAAATAAATTTACCAATTTACCAAGACTAAAAAATATTTAATCTTAAAAAAATTGAATTCAATCTTCAAAGGAATCACAAAGTTAATCAAAATAAGTGTTTATTAAACCACCATATTACACTTGCAATTTTAACAACAAATTCCAACAATTCATCAAAAAATAGAATCTCAATTAAGTATTCTAGATTTCTTATAAAAATTGTAACATAAAGAATGACAAGTGAACTATACCATTCAAGAGATACAAAACAATTAAAGAAGAAGATTTTTTATATTGACTTCAACAAGACTTCACTACACCAAAATCTTATCTTTTCCTTTAAGAGTTTTATCTCTACTATTACAGAAAAATAAAAAATACTAAGTAATGTCTCACTAATTTACATATAAAAAGATTAATCCCTTTTACAATCTTGAGCACTCCATTTTATAGAGAAAATAAGGGGTTGAACACATCTAATTAACCTATACTAATAGTTGTAGAAAACTTCATGCTATTTCCATTTGTAGAGACTATTTCAAAATAGCATCCTCACTCTATCTTTTAAAATTTAACACATGCATTAGTTTGCATCTTCATGTCCTTTAAACTAAAAATAAAATATCAAATAACCATCTAAAAATAGGGACCACTTTTATTCATTGGATGGGGCCCACTATTCAACAATTTTTTATTATATTACAAATAAAATAATCAATAAAAGAATAAATGTCTAGAAAGAAATGTCAATTTGTCTTGGTTCCAAAATTTATTTGAAATCCAAATTTTATCAATGTCCTTTCTACTTATATTCAATATATTTTCCTAAACACTTATTCAACTTCTCATTGTTTGGGTCCTTCAGGTGAACTTGGAGTCTTCACATATTTTTCTAGAAAAATCAGTCTAATTGCTCATATCTTGAAAACCATTATCAAAGGTTTTAAAGTCTAATCTAAGATACAAAAATGATCTATTTCATCCTTATTTACCTTGTTGTACAATTGTTCTACCTTTCCCTTGATAATTTGGTAGTAAAACATTATTAGTAAATAACACCCTAAAATATTTTTTCACTCATTTCTTTGAGAAATGACAATTTATGCTCATATATTGCATCCTCTACCCTCATTAGATTAAAAAATTGATCCATGATTTTATCTAAATGAATAAATTATTGATGAAAGTTGTACCTAATCTCTATTTGGTCACATGCTTATTTTATCATTGCATATATCAAATTATCCAAAACTTGAGCCTTTTTTTCATTGCTTTCAAGTTATTAACTTCACTCTTAGACATTAAAACTGGAATATACATGGATGTATTAGGTACAAAATCCATTGAAGTAAGAAAACCTATTAAATAATCTCTCAATTGTTGTAACTTCTCCTTGAGTTTTCTTTTGGTCTCTTCATCCTTTGCAACTCTTGATTTCAATGTTTCTATAATAATGTCTAGAGAGGCCACCTCCTCTTCCCTTGTCTATTTACCCATATTGACTTGGGTTATTTGGTAATCCTGCATGGTCATATCTCTAGCATCTTTATCTACAATAGGGGTTTCTATTTCAACATTTTTTTCTCCATATTGGTTCACCTCGATTGTTGAGAGAACCTTGGTATTCTTTTGATATTTTTATTTATTGATCATAGCCTATACTATTTCTATATCCAATGGTTATACCTATGTAGTCATTTTCTTGGTAGAAAAATATAACTTCAGCCAAGTTCTACTAGTGGGCATATTCTACACAGATGAATCTAAGATAGAATGTTGTTGATGTGGTGAAGAAACAAGAGGAGACTAAGCTACATATTGGTGAGGAGGACTTCCTAGAGGATATTGAATTATATCCTATTGAGGAGGTCTCTTTGGAGGGGATTATTTTGTTCTAATCCATTTTGTCACCCTTGATCCCTAGTATCCTCTATGAAAATAGTAACATGTGATTCAATCCTACTAGGAGGAGAGTGAGGTGTCTATAATATATCATCTCCCATATTAATTTGTTCCTCTACATGTTCCAACACTTCATGAGGAGTATCCTTAAGATCTTCATCCTTCTAGACTCTTGATGTGGTTAGAGCAGTAGAAGTATGAGTCCTTGATGGTGACCTTGTTGGAGGTGGAGAAGGGGTTATCTCAAAAGAATGAGATGACACAAATTGAGTTCTCCTTGGATTTTTTTTTTAAATGAGGCTGCAGGGAGAATAATCTTTGGTTGGCTGGGATGAACTTGTTGTAGAGGTCATGCTCCAAATCCTAATATCACCCTTCCTTCAACATCTACTTTTGTCGTTTGAGCCTACTCAAGGGATTTGTGTAGTTTATCCATCAGAGGCTCAATTTTATTAATCTTATATATAGGGGGAAGATCACTCTTCTACTTCCTCTTATTTTCTTTTCCCTTTTCTTATCCTATTTGATCTTTCATAAACTATAACCACCCTAAGTAATATTAGTTCAATTTATGGTTAATTACCTTTAGTTCATGGCTCTTTGGTGTTTCCCAGTTGATCAAGGGAAGATGCATGTTATCTATATTTTTTAGATCATGTATTGGATTTAACATGTTTCCATCATCTGCCAGTCCATCAAAAATATCCTCACCAATCCCTATATCTTTCATTGTCTTCAATATTAACCTATAAAATCCTTTCTTCCTCACATCAAAATTATTCTAGCAATCAGATAAAAATATTTAATAGTTTCCTACGTTTATACTTAGTGACAAAAAAATTCTCTATTCTACCATTCGAGTCATATCTAACCTGATTATTATATGTCTTAAAATTTATGAAAGATATCTCTTATTCAGATGATCTTGAACATAATATATTGGGGAAATAATACTTGCCCAAAAGAAAAGGGAATTGTACCACAATTTTATGCTTCTCTATAATTTTCTTATGAATATCCAAAAAAATTGAGTGAACTCCAACAATATCACCTTATCATTGCAATACCTAGGTAGCAAGAAAGAGGATCCTAAAAGTATTGATATTTTGATATAGCTTGACTTAGGGAATTGGATAAAAAATTTCCTCACCTAGATATTAAAAATTTCATTGCATCTGAAACTCTCATTAACTCATTCTCTAAGAGTTTATCGATGATGGGATAGGGGAAGGTTTCATTTATCCTTTTATAATATTTCTATGACTCTTTAAATTCCATATGTGTACAATATTCCCAAATCATTTGTTGTCCATTCCCTTCTAATAAATTCCCTTTTGTGGTTAACCTTGGAAAAGAGGCCTTCCTTGCAAGTAAATAGAAAAACATAAGAAATCATAAAAAATTTCTTGGTTGCTTGTACACTGCTTAGTTGATGGTTTAGATTGTCAGTGATTAGACGTGCTTAATCAATATACTCAACATTCTTAAGAATGATATAAATGTACCATTAAATTTAGACCTAAGATAATCTTTGGATTCTAGATTTCCTATCTATCTATTTATCAATATGATGATATCACCAATCTCACATTGCAAGTCAGCTCTAGTGAGATTATTAGGAATTTTGGTTATGGATTTTCTTGGCTTGGTAATCCAATAATTATTCAAGTCTCAAACATTATGTTCTTAAATTTTAATGTTCATCAAAAGTATTTTGTGCTTTTTTTTCATTAAAGTTTTCAAAAGTGCTTTGAATGGTGTTAGCAAGTGTAACGCCCCGCTAAAGGACCTAGTGGATAACACAAAAGATAGACAAGATCATGCCAATAATTTAAAAAATAAAAATTAAAGTGACATTAACTAATGCAACTCAACAAATTAATATGAATGACATCATTACATTAACATCATATCATAATCACATTATGACCTAAAAGTAACATTAATCATAACCCATTTACACACCTATCCACCATAGTCCCCTAACGTCGCTACTATGATACACCTACACTAACTAAGCCTATAAAAATACATTTGATACACTAAAACACATACGGTCAATAATTTGAATGTAAATTAAATCTCATACAACAAAATACATATCATTTAACACTATGCTCATATGAACCTATCATAAATCAACACCATGAAAGAGGTACATAAAGACATATTGCATCTACTACTAAATTAAGTTTATATGTATCATAAATACAACATTCTTACGCTAACATTTCCACTACATAATAAACAACAATAAATATATCTTCAAGACTACTACGATCTATTTATATTTTTATTACAAGAATGCTACAACATACAAGATATATTCATCTAAAAGGAATATATATAATACATATTGAATAAATTTTTTATGGAAATATCACCTGCACATAAATTTAACCATAGAATGAAGTGAAAGGAAAAACTCTCCATGTTGCGCATGAATTGCACCACCTAAACCCCAATGGATGGTTCAAAAATACCACCCTACCACGTGGAACCTTGAGACCTACTCCCTCCGTGCTAGGAGATAACACTAGGCCCCACATACAAGCAAACAAACAAACACAAAGTGGTTTACGCTAGCCATCCAATGAAGACTACCAAAATAAGAATCAACCAATAATTACAAGGACTTCCGCAAAGGCTTTTAGGTACTTTTAAAGACCCAATCACATAACACAACAAATAGAAAACTCAAAAGCTTATCATTATAGCACGACACCACAATGAAGCACATTACATCATTTTCACAATCTTATAGCATGATAACCAATTTTAACTTAATAGTTCATAACCAAGATCAATAATGCAAAACCTTGGTACAATTGATCTTTACACATACAAAAGCTTCAACACAAGATCTCACAAACATGAAGGTATTTCCAACATAAAAATAGTAAACACATTCAACAAAAAAAATACAATACAATAAAAATCAAAGAATAAAGTTATACCCTCTAATACAACTTTTAGAATTGAAATAATTTCCACTTGACAATAGTCAAATCTGCCAACCATAAAACAACCATAAAATAATCATATCAATTCGAAATCAAAATCTGTAAAATACCCATTTCAGATTTAGCCATCAAATACTCAGTAACATGGATGAAATGGACTAAAAATGAATCATAAATTTATAAAATGAAAAACAACAAATGAATCCCATAAAACCCTTATTTCGGTATACCCAATTACAACCAACTGATAAAATAAGAGACCCAACAACCAGATATTTTCCCAAAATATAAAATATTAAAATTTTAATTAATTTAACCACTTTGAAATTCTTATAAATCTAAAATCTTAGTCTTCCATTGACTGGTTACAATTATAGGGAGAAACAAGAGAGTTTTTTTTTTTTGCAGTCATGGAGGAGCAATTTGACAACAACTCTGTGTTTCAATTATATCTCACAAAATATGATCTGAGTTTTTGATATTTTTGGACAAAATTTAAACGACAACGAGATGGAAAAACCCATTAAAAATATCACCAACCCAATTCGTAAAAACATAATTATGGGCGACACAATTAGACCATTTTATTGGTAGAAAACTGAGACAATAAACATGTATTAATTTTTATTCTAGAATAAATAAATGTTTTATTCACACACAAAAATAAAACTATATAATATTTATTTTCAAAAATCAAAGAGAGAGAAATCAATCAAATTATTCGTACACACCAAAAATAAAATTAAACAAAAAATATCAAAATCCAACTTGAATCCAACGCTTGGCAATGATAGAAATTTGATGCCGAGCTTCGAAAACTTTAACTTTCAAAATCCCCAAATTGCAACAACTTTCTCCTGCTTCTTCCTCTTTGCAAGCATGGCGAAAAAACTCTCAGAAAATGAACAATCCCCCAGCAAAATCTATTTTCCTCAAATCTAAATTGAATTCTAAATTTTCATTCAAAACCACTCCAAATTTCTCAAAAAAAAAACTCTGAAAAATTCCCCTAGAACTATCTAAAATCTCTCATTTCCAAATCCTCTAAAATTTCATGCCAAAAAAGAGTGAAACTCACTTTCCCAATTTTTTTCTCATAAATAAAAATAATTAAATTCCAAAAAAGAAAGAAAAACAAAAATGAAAGCAACTTTCTTTCTTTTTCCCCAAAAAGACTCTTTTTCAAAATAAAAACAAGGAAATAAAATCCTCTCATAAAATAAATTACTAAAATATTAAATTAAGACACATATCCTCAACCCATTAATAAAATAATTAAAATAAATTAAATAATTAAATTAACTCACATAATTAACTCATTTGTTTAGGGTTTCCCATTAAATAAATTCAAAATATTACAAGAGATAAAAAAAACCCCCATAAAATAATCACTCTACCAAAATAGTAAATCAAAACCTAAATATAACATATACTTACATATTAATATTTAATAAATAACATTAGAATATGTTAATATTTATAACTTTAATTTCATAAAATGTAATATATATATAATCATAATAATATTAACAATTAAATAATAACTAACATATTGATCCAGTATTTATCTTCATTCGAATAATCTACAAACCAGAGTAAGACATAAACCACAAAATGACTCTACATGAAAGAAACATTCACATCAAAACATAAATAACATTAATCATAATCATAACAACCCAACTAACCACAGGGTTTAACACCAACATATTAGGATCTAAAACCAAGATTAGACAATAGAATCAAACAACCACATATCTCATAAGAAATATTCACATAAGTGCAACACTCCAAGCATAGGGTAAAAGAGGTTAGATATTGTCCCATGACAACCTAAAAGGGTGATCACACACTAAATCAATTGTCCCTAATTGGGAACCATGGCTAGGGTTAGGTTATAACTTGGCCCTAAATGTTATCTCTTCAACCACAATTGGGATTAAAGACATGCTCAGACTTGCTAATTTAGGTGGAGATGTAGCCTAGTACCTATCCACTCAAACATACAAATTAGAGCACATGTGCATAATAGTCGAAGCACTAGAAAAGAAACTCTAGCAATCGTATCTCATGTTTGTATGTCTTTCATATGCCCAATGGTATGATGCTGCCCTTTCTACTTATCCTAACAAACATACTACTATATCACTTAACTATCCAAGTAAATCTCTGCATAATAAGAATAACATGACAATATACATCATACTCACCAAAGCACTAACCGAAGCTCATGTCCCATATTGCAACCACAAAATTTGAACACAAGTCAGTACATCTTTATGACAATAAACATAATCATAATCAAAATAATAATATGTCAACACAATAATAATATTTTAGAATCAAATGAAAACCCCAAAGGTAATCAAAACACTCTCATCACATCAATATGTCCATAAATTCATAATATACAACATCAATTGCTTAAAATTATTAGCACACACCTTTAAATGTCCCTATTATTTTACCTTCGTCTCCAAGTTTCAAGGCCAAACTTCTTGCACATCCATAGTGGGAATGGAGGGGCACTACAACAAGAAAAATGCTAGAGTATAGAACAAGCAATAGATCCTACTTCAAACCACCACAAGAGGGTTGTGGAGCTCTTGGATGAGAAGACACCTCCTTAAAGATTAATATATTGTAATGGACACATCCCATTAGGAAGTTATACATATAAGAAAAAATACTATGTAACATAGGAATTTAGGAATGTGTTTACTAGAATAGATAGAATAATAGAGAAAGAATATTGTGTATGATATATGTTACCAATTTTTCGCTACAACTCAATTGGTGGTGCTGGCTGAATATTGTTATATCTTAAAGTGAAATTGCAATTATTTTTGCATTATGCCTGAGTGTTGTTTGCACTTTGTTCATTGCTCGTCAAGTGACAGTTGTGCATTAAAATGAGGAAATAGAGTTTTAGGAATGCTATTCAATGTTTTACAATTAAATGAAGTAGAAAATTGAGCATATAAGCAACAAAGCATTATAAATGCTTTCATTATTTCATAAAGTGATTCATATTTACATAGCTTCAATTGATTGCAGGAATCCAAATGATCTTACAATATTGCATTGAGATGCATTTTCTTTTCAAAATGAAAAGCATAAGATGAAATCAATTATCCACACAAGCCATGGATGGGACTGTCATAGTGCATCATTAATAGCACACTATACTATGGAAGATGCAAAAGAAGAAATCACATAAGTAACAACATAATCATCATTCCCTGATTGGCTGATGGTCGACGCTGAAATGGTGCACCTTTTGTCTTATCCAAGCTCCGTTGACTTGTAGGAAGGAAGAGAGGGATGTTAGAGGCTCTGATTATGAAGATACCTAGATGAATCACCAACAATAATGCAACCTGCTACTAATCATGCACTGAAACAATCAAGAAGAGTACAAAATCATGAGCTGAAGGAGAAACATCAATATGATCATCATATCTTATTTTTATGCTAACATTGTTGTATGATTCATGTTCTTTTGCTACAGTGTTATTTGTTCATCATGTTTATATGTCATGCAAGGATCCGTTCAACAGTGATATTTTCTCAATCAAGGATAGTGAACAAGCATACATAATGCCTCAATGAAGATAATTGTTTCAAATTTCATCTCAGAGGAGAACAAATTCACGGAACAGTTTATTAAGTGGAGCATAAAAATGCATGAAGAGTTCCAGGTTGAAGCCCAAGAGTATGAAGGGACATACATTGCATTCAAATGGTAAATGAACAGTCAGTTCCAATTTGGCTGATAATGCAAATACAACATTAGGAATTACAAGGTGAAAAGTTGTTTCCATAATCAATAGAGAATGTTAGCTGGCTGAAACAGTCAAGGAAATGCAGTCCATATAGCTGCAATATTTTAATTAATTCTTTGCATAGAGTAGAGCAGAGTATACATTGAATATGTGATCTACAAATTCAACCAAAAGGGTCCTGTGTGCAAGGAGGAAAGTAGTTATATCAGCTAGCCAAGAGCATGAAGTTTTTAGCAAATTCATGTGGGTTTGTTATGCTCATACTTCTTTAAAATATTGAAAGCCCATGACAAGTTTTTTCTCAAGAAAAATAGCATGGAGATGATAGTTAAAAAAATAAACAAAAGATACATTTCCAGACTTTCATGAACCTGTGGAGGGTGTTCAACAGTAGTATATCCAAAGGTACTTTTCTTCACAAAGACAAATATAGAAATATGGAAATGACTCAACAAGATGTAATCAAAGTACATATATAAGAAATTCTTTAACAAACTTTCAGTTTTGTCATATTGTGGTATACCTATGTAATTGAATGGCATAGATTTATCTAACTTCTAAATGCCTGTATATTGAAGATTGAAGAATCTGAATGCTAAAAGGAGCCCATATTTTACGCAATTATCAATATGTATAAAATTCTACATGTCACAAATGAACTTGTATGGTGAGGATTTAAGAAATATGTTTCTCATAATGCACAGTATTTCTATGGACAGGTTGTAAGCAACAAAAGATGCACCAAGAAAGAAATGTGCTTTAGAATTCCAAGTGCTCATATAGAGAAAACCGAGAAAGCAGAATGCCATGGTGCGTTTGGCCAACTTGAAATAGTAGTATAGATTTATTTTTATTCTTTCGAGCATACCCACATTGGGTTTCCAAATTAAGCACACAAATTTTCGTCATTTCTAGTTTATCCGTATGGGTATTTTATCATATATACAAGATAAATAACAAGAATACAGATGGAAATCATAATGGTTGAGCTCCGTAAGAGGAGGTATGAAAGTAAGATTGAGTTCTTCAGAATAACAAATACCCATAGCTAGTTTTGTTTTGAAGAGTACAAAATGTGGATTTCCTTTGGTGGGTCGAGCTTCAAAATAGAGAATATAAGTTTTCATTCGATTTTCATAATACCCATGAGAGGGTTTGAACTAAAATATAGTTTTTTCCATATACCCACATCCTGTTGCTACAAGATAAACAAAATGCAGTGTTTTCTTGAAAGTAACGAGCACCCACATGGGGGTTTATTTCAAAATGCTGAATATACACTATTTTCTTTTGGGTTGAGCCCAAGAATTTACAAAGAAATCCATTTTATGTATGAGTATGGTGTGGTCAGCCATTTGAGCTCTCAACTTCAAGATTAGAGCTATATCTCATGGCGGCCAAGGAGATAATTCAAATACAAAGATAATGACATTCAAAAATCATAAATAGAATACATGTAAAGGCCGCGGCCTGGTTGGTTTCTTGCTTTCCAGTATAGAGACAAAGAAGCCATGACTGTCATAGTTTCATACTTTTGTAAGCTTCGTGAACAACAAAGAGCGAATGGATAAACAAGAAGCTTACCTTATGTGTAGAAGAAGAGGAGAGACCCTTAAGTAAGCTCCCTCATAGAGCTTCCATGTGTGATCTTGAGCTTATACAGGATAGTCAGGAAAAATAAAGCCATGAGAATGTGAAAAGAGAAGTCAGAAACCAAGAGTGTACAGGCTGCGACCTTAATGGCCTTTCTTGTTCTTTGAATGAAGCAATAAAGCTACAGTAGTATACAAATGAAGCTTACCCATTCAAAGATTCAACTATCTGAAGGCAAGAGTGAAGTTTTTCAAAGCACACAAGCTACAGACTGAGCTCAATCATGGCGACGCTATCCTTTCGGGCAGAACTCAATGTTTTCGAAATGATGAGTGCAAAATGGTTTGACTTCTTTTTGTCTCATGCCCTAATTCAAGCTAGGGCAAACATTATGATTGCCTTTGAATATTCATATTCGACTTTAGCATGTGGGGAATTTGAATTTAGTTTTTTTTTGCATTATGAAATCAAAATCTAAAGCTAATGTTTTGAAGGGCCGAAATTTCATATGCCTAGGTCGGCTGTGTTTAAAGTATTTAGGGTTTGAGATTTTATTATGACACTCACCCTTGTGCCTTAGAGAAAATTGGAGACTTGAATATCCCGATTTTATTGATTTTGGGAGAAATCAATAAGAGTTGCAAGGTAATATCACTCATGACTTAGGGATTTTTTTTTATTATTTTCAATTGATTTTAGAGAAATCAATTAAGGATATTGATGTGAGAACAATATTGCCCTAATATTTTTATGTTTTTTTAAAGAAAAATCAAGCATTGTATTGGTGAGATAAAGATGTAATTATTTTTGCAAAATATTTAGCAATCTTTAATTGCAAAATAAAACAAATTGTAAAATCTGCAGTGATGTAAAGCTGAGTCATAAAGCAATCCTTATAAATTGTTTTATGATTTCTTGCTATTTTTAGCAGATTGGCATTGATTTTTCCTCTTGGTCGGATTTGAGTTTCATCTTGGAGAGATAAGGTGTTTTTCTGGCTTTTAAAGCAGATTCTGCCTATTTTAGAGGCTTTTCAGTATGATCATAAAAGCATTGTGCTTTTTTCTAGTTTTATGTAGTCTTTTGAGACAGTTTGAAGCATTTTTCCTTGACCTTCTTTGTGAGCTCAGATTAGGGTTTTTTGAGAGATATATTTTGAAAAGACTTAGTCTTTTTCTCTTATCTTAGTTCATATTTTTAGTTTCTTGCTCTTGACACTTTGGAGCTTGTAAAATTTTTGTATTCAGTTTGTGAGAGTTTCACTCCTTAATCTAAAACAAAACAACATTCCTATCTTAAAATTTATGTCTCAATTTGCAGTTTTAGTATGATGTTGATGTTGTGATTCTATTTACAAATCCTCCTTATGTCCTAGGATTGCAGATCATCGATGCAAAAAGTTCATTGTTGCAGGTTGCATGCTGTGTTTATAATTAAACTTTCATGCAAATCAATTTTTCACTAGTGTTCATGAGAGATTGTGAATTCATTATTGTTTTTTTAAAGATTATTTGTGAGAGAAATGTCAAAGTCATTATTAGGTTTTGTGGATCTTTTTAAGTCATAGGCTTTGTTTTTTAAAAGTTATCCCTCTAACTCTTTCCTTCAAAAAAACACTTAGAATAATATTCAATCATTCAGAGAACCAACTCACTCTGGAGATTCCTTCTTTGTTCAGATCACCCACATCTGAAGAAGGTTTCCATGTTTTAGTAGATTGTTGGATCTTGTAATCATTAGGGTGTAAATCTAATTGACAACAATTTTTGGCATGCCTGGTGGGACACTGAAGGCCATTTTCAGAAAAATTTCAATATTTTTAGTTTGCTGTTTGGTTTATGCAACAGATTTTCTAGCCTTCTGGAGGCTCATTAGAATATACCTGGTGACTACGATTCTAATTTTTACATGCTAGTGCAGCCTGCGCATGAGAAAGATACAAACAAGATCAAGTTCTGCACCCTTTAAGTATCGAGAGCTATCCCCATCACAAAGAAGAGGCATAACAACAAGGAGGATTTTTGAAGCGCCCATGAGATCGAAGTCAACACCTCCTATTTTTCAGTTCCTTGGTTTTATCACTAGGAGTACCAGTTCCAATTTCACAAGTACCGCCAATGGTAGCACCAAGGCAACACCCATTCACACCTTTGAATGGAGGTACTCCATTAAACATCATTCAACATGAAAACATCCCAGTTGTAGCTCTTAGAGGTCTGTCATACTTCACCAGGGAGGACTTCACCACACCAGTTGAGCACATCCGTGACGTAGCCACGTTATGCTCGGTGCATAATATCACGTAGGAAAACGTCGCGCTAAGACTTTTGGCTATGTCACTCAAAGGAAAGGCATTACAATGGTTTAGAGGCCTTGTAGCCAACTCAATTGCGATATGGGATGTGTTAGGTAATGGTTTTTATCAACATTTTGCTGATAAGTCTGACAACTTGTCTTTATTAGAGCAGCTAAGCACCATTCAGAGGGCAAAGCACGAGCACTTGTCCAACTTTAACTACCGATTTCAGAGAACCTGGGACAAGATTCCTACAACGGTAAAACCTTTACCAACACACACTTTTTTGTTTTACTTAAAAGCTTTGAATAGTAAAATTGCAGTCATGACTCAATCTATGGGTGGGTTTACACTCCCTAATGCATGCAACATAGCTATTAACACTGAAAACTGTCTCATCCAAGCTAGAGACATAGCTCCTAAACCTCCTATGCCTTTGTTTCTAGAAATACAACCACCTATCCCTGTTGTTGTACCTCCCTTAGTTGCTGTCCCACCTGTTCCATCGATAGGATATCATAACACAACCCAAGAAGTTATTGTCCCAACCCCAAATCAGGAGATGCAAGAAATTAAAAGCATATTAAAGACCTTTGGAAATGATCTTGTGACTATTAAAAAGAATGTTGACCAAGAACATAAGCCTTATCAAACTCCTTATCAACAAAACTACCAAAATAGACCCACCTTTCAAAATGATTATCAAGCCCAAAGAAGGAATTTTAACCCTAGGCCATTCTAGCCATACAATTCGAATGCAGCTAGCTCATCAAAGTAACTTGTGCCACAAAATAATGTTTCCCAAGATTACAATTGGTGTTATTCATGCAATCAACCCCATAACCAATCAGCATGCGCCAATGGAATGAGAAATCAAGCTTTAATGGTTCAAAATAACTATACTGGTTCAAAAAATGTGTTAGATCATAATCAAGAACAACAAGATAACATGGAAGTTGCCTTGCCGAACTGGCAGAGCTCTGAATTATGTGGCGTGAATGGTCAAGATCAGCAATATTCTCCTATTTCAGCTAATACTAGGTCAAAAAAGAGAGCCATGGACCCTGGACAACAAGCTGGAAATTCACAGCAGTAGCCTACAAACAATAAGTAGTCTATTTCATCAAATGTTAATGCTACAACATAGCCTAAGGTGCAAATTCTACAAAGAGGCCAAGAGATACCTAGCAAGGAATAGTAAAAAATGCATCCTCAGCCTTTGCAGAGGCAGAACGATGCTGTTGTCACAAGAAACTAGTAGAAGGTAAATTCTTCATCGTTCAATATTATTGAGCATCTCAAGAAAACCACTATTAGTATGTTGGTATTAGATGCTTTACACCTTCCAGAGCAGAAAGGTTTACTACAGGAAGCTTTAGTTGAGTTGTCTATTCCTGACAACGCTAATCAAGGAGTTGCGAAGGTCATGCTTGCTAATGATTTGGAGGATAAAAATGAGTAGAAAATGAAAGAGGTAAAGCCTCCTCCGTTCTATTTAAGTATGATCATTGGCGATAAAATCATTCATAATTGTATGGTTGATTCTAGTGCAAGTAGTTCAGTCATGCCTAAGATTTTAGCTAATAAGTTAGGTCTTGTTTACGAGCCTAATCCTCAGAAAGGTGTAGTGCAATTAGATGGGTCTACTATTAAAATCGTTGGTATTATCAAAAATTTGGCTCTTACCTTGCATGCATCCCTGAGTTTTTCTATTCATTAGGACATACATATCATTGACTTGTCGTTGCACTTTTCCATTTGTCTCTCAAGGGATTTTACAGCCAAGTTGGGTGGGTTTCTATCTTCTGATTGGTCTCATTTGTTTTTTAGAACAAGGTATGGTACGAAAGTGACCATAAAGTCTGAGCCTCTTTCCAAAGACCATATTGAACCATACTCACCAAATCCTATAAATGCTAACCTCTACGCCACCTCTACACTAGAGGAGCAAACCATGACCTCAGACTGTAGCACCCATATAGACAATATCAATCTAGATGAATGGGCAGTCGAAGATCACGAGCTTGATCTATTTCAACACACATATGAGATAGGATTAGGAGTCTATATGATTCGAGAGCCTGATTGCGATATGCATAATCTTTGTAAAGAGGAGGAACCATTTGCAGAAACAGGGAATGAGCTTTGGAAGCTTTACTTTGATGGTTTGAGAAGCAGTATTGGTGTAGGAAGTGGGGCTATGTTGATATCACCTGAAGGAGATAAATACTTTTCAGCTTACAGATTTTCTTTTAGCTATTCGAATAATACAACTAAGTATGAATCATTGGTGCATGATCTTGAATGGGCCCGCAAACAAGGTATTAAATGCTTGCAAGTTTATGGTGATTCAGAACTAATTGTAAATCAGGTCAAAAATTTAAATGCTGCTAAGAATGATTTGCTTAAGAAATACAAGCATCATGTATGGGATTTAATGGAGGATTTTGATGCTTTTAATATCATGTCAATTCCTTGTAATCAAAATAAGCATGCTAACAGGCTCGCTTCCATAGGAGCCCAATTTGACATTCCCAAGGAGATTCATAAAGTAGAGGCACGTCAATATGTGAAAATAGTGGTCAGACCTTCTGTACCTAACAATAATGTGAGCTGGCAGGTTTTTGATAGCGATGAACAAATCATAAATTTCCTGATTGCTGATGCTGAGTTTGCAAATTGAAATCAACAAAAATGGCAGCAACAATATGATGACCAAATTGTGCAGATGAAGACCAACAAGCTGCCAAAAGGATTGGTGACCTTGGAATCTGTGTTCAATTCAGATGACCAAGTGCGTAAAGACAAATGCAGGTTGACCGTTAAAGAAGAACATTATGTAGCCATTGAAATCTTCAAAGGCAAGCTTCTCAAGCTAGGAAAGGTATGTAGTCAAGACGAACAACAAGCGTTTATTCAATTATGTCAGAAATTTAGTGATGTTTTTGCTTGGGAGTACAAGGATTTGAGAGGTTTTAACCCAGAACTAGCCTAGTATACCATTGAACTTGAACCCGATGCGAAACCAGTAAGGCAAAAACAAAGACCGCTTAACCCCAAATTAGAGCACCTTATGAAGGCTGAATTGAATAAGCTAGTTGAGAGTGGTATTATTTTTTCCTTAATGTTCACACCTCCTTTGGGTGCCGCCAAATTTAAGACTAGCTGAAGAGGCGCGGTAAAACCGATTATGCATCGATTTCTAAGATTTAAATAAAGCATCATTGAAAGACCATTACCCACTCTCTTCTATGGAGCAAATTTTACAAGTAGTTTCTAGTTCTGACAGATTTTCTTTGCTAGATGGTTACTCAGGTTATAACCAGATTCTGGTGAAGTAGGAAGATCAGTTCAAAACAACGTTTACAACTAAGTGGGGCATGATGGCCTACAAGAAGATGCCTTTTGGCTTATCCAATGCTGGGGAAATTTTTTAGTGTGCAATGGATATGGCCTTTCACAACCTCATGAACAAGTTCATTTTGGTATACTTAGATGATATTACTTTTTTTTCCAGAAATGCTAACAAACACCTTGATCATTTGGAGCAGATTTTTCAAAGATGTAGAGAGTTCAGAGGTTCCCTCAACCGGCGAAGTGTATATAGTACATTAAAGGAAAAATTGCTTGGATACATTGTTCTTAAAGTATGTATTTCTTATAGATCCCGAAGAGTTTCCTAAGCACCCTGAATTGCTATTATTGTTCTCACAAGAAAGGCTTGCAAAGCTTTCTCAGAAGAATAAATTTCGTGAGGAGGATCATACCAAATATTGCAACTTTGCTGCAGCCTCTTACTTCTATGCTAAAAAAGAATATGCCATTCAGTTGGACCAAGGAAGGTAAGAGGAGCTTTGAGCAGATTAAGGAAGCCCTCGCGGCCGCTCCTACTCTCATTAATCCAAATTTTGACAAATAATTTATTTTGTATGCCTTTAGAGGAGTGGATACAGTTTTAGCTATGTTATGCTGA
>VDFB02270651.1:684194287-684354682 GCA_007258455.2 Sequoia sempervirens | reverse complement strand
CATTAGTAGGGCCTTACAAATTGGCTAGAGTAACTATGTCTATTCATTTTAATAGAAGTTTAACATACATGATTATAGACCATTGTTTGTTTCTTTTACAATTGAAATGAAGTTATCTACTTCACATTTTCCAACATCCCCATTAGAGATGGAAGGAATATGTAGAGTAGCTTATTAGAGTGAATTCAAAAGTTTGATGTATGCTATGGTTTGCACTAGACTAGAAATTTCCTAGGAAGTGAGATTCTTTCTAGATATATGTCTAATCTTGGTAGAGTTCATAGTGATATAGTTAAGATTCTTTATATATTTGTGGGGTATCTTAGTATTCCTTGTGTTATCATGATAATTTTATAAGAGATATACATTCCCTTGATATTCATGGTTACATGGATTCAAACTGGGTAGGTGATGTTAATAGCAAATGATCCACTATTTCTTATACATTTAATTTTTTTGGTGGTGCAATCAGTTGGATGAGGAAGTGATAAGTTGTTGATTGTCTACTAATAAACATTATATTGAAGCTACTCATGTTTGTAAATAATCCATTTGGCTTAAGAGGCCATGTTCAAATTTAGGGATAAAACAAGGTATACTGATAGTTTATTGTGATAGTCAAAGTGTGATCTTTCTAGCTAAGAACCATTTTCATGTCAAGAGAAAGAAAATTGATGTATAATATCATTTTTTAGAGATATAGTTGATGATGGTAGGGTGAAACTAATTAAGGTAGAGACTTTGATGAATGTTGCATATTATTTAACTTATCTTTTGAGCAAAAATAATTTTAGATGGTGTTTAGAGTCTATTGGCATCTCGTCACCTAGCAATAAAATCATGATGTTGATACTCCAATTCTCTTTCAAGGTATTCAAAACTTTCAATTATTAAAGGTTACTATTAATATTAAGCTTATATTTGAGCATGGATGGGTTCAAAATTTCCCCAAATATACAAAATTTCCAAATAAACATACTAGTAAAGTTTTGACCCAAGATCATGTTTGGATTTCAAGATATTAAAGTTTTCATTTTAAATTTTTTTGAAGTTAAGCTTTAGAGAATATTTTGGGTTGGAAAATGGTCAGAACATCAAGGAAAAAGGGCCAAACACTTCTGAACAAGATAAAAATACTTTTTCTATCTTTAGGAGCAAAGGGAAAAACACTTGAATGTAGCTTCCTAAATCGAAAACATTTGAGCAATTTGAAGAGACAACAATCTTCTTTCAACAGTTCAAATGTATTATTAGGGACATTGGAGAGAGCATGAGACATACTATATACCTTCAACAAAATCTCTCCAACATTAGTCATGCTTCTAATCCTCATCTTAATATATCATTATGAAATAAACTATGTTGACAGTAATAATGATTTGTATGAACATCAACAATAACACTTCTTTGATAAGGCATGACATCCAATCATGAACTTCTTAAATTCTTCTTGGATAAGGTATGGAATCCAACCATGAAATTCTTCAACTCTTCTCTTCATTGATAAGTCATGTCATCTAATCAATGTTAGACCAAACTAAATGTAACAAAAATAACCAATGCTAAGGACTAACAACATATTACATCAATTACAAATAGCAGACAATAGTTTCCAACAAACCCTTAGTGTTAACATCAATGACAACCATCAATTTTGAAATCAATGACAACAACACAAGATTCGGTGTTGACATCAATGACAACAATTTCCAACAATCTCCCCTTTTGGCATCGATGGCAACACACACTGCTCACTCTCCCCCTTTGACATCAAGGACAAAGGGCCAAACACTTCTACACAAGACAACAATACATTTTTTTGTCTTCAAGAGAAAAGGGAAAAAAAATTCTATTGAAGAAGCAACATATGTTCCCCCTTTGACCAAAAACACTTCTTTTTCACATATATATATAAAAAATACACAATTTATCCAGTACTCCCCCTTACTATCAACTCGCCCTAAAGGGTAGCACTCATCAATCCAGGAGAAAGGATGTGACATGAATTTCTCCCTCTAGAAAGATGCCCCTTTTATGCATCTAGTTAGAACGAGGAGGGGAAATGGCCCCTAGCTTCTACCTCAGTTAGTAAAAGTATCCTCTAAGAGGGCCTTTGTAAAAATATCTACAATCTGATCCTTTGTAGGTGCATACTCCATTCCGACTTCATGTTTTGCAACTTTCTCTCTTAGAAAATGGTAGTGTATTGAGATGTGTTTAGTCCTTGAATACATTATTGGATTCTTAGAAATGTTAATAGAACTAGTACTATCACATAGTGTAGTAATAGGTTCATCATACACCACCATTACATCCTTTAAGGCTTGCTTCATCCAAAGAACCCAAGTTTAACAAGATACTGCAACAATGTATTTTTCTTATGTTATGGACAAAGATGCTGAATCTTTCTTTTTGTTGAACCATGAGACCAATCTATGTCCCAAAAATAATTCACTTCCACTTGTACTTCTTCGGTCATCAACACAACCTACCCAATTAGCACCAATATAGGAACCCAAAGAGAAATTTTGATCCTTTTTGTACTACAGCCCATAATCTGGACTAACCTTTAGGTATCTAAAGAATATTTTCATAGCCTTTTCATGAGATTTCTTATGATTAGCTTGAAATCTGGCAACCAAACATACCTTATGTAGAGAAAATCTAAAAATTACACCAACTCATATAATTGATCTATTTAAGCATCAATTGGAAAATGTTGTAACCAATGTATGCACCAATTTTTCATAAGATTCAAATCAGCTATGTTCATAGTATTTGGAGTGTTAGAGGAGTTGGTTACCCCTCCATTATTTGGTCTAGTGTTTCACTATTGATTGAATGTCCTCGTGTTTTCAAATCCTCTTTTTTGGTTCTAATTTTGGAATTTCCCTTGATTGTTCTATTTTTTTCCTAATGATGAATTTATCTTAATTTTGGTTAACTCGTTAGTCACTTGTGACAATTTTTTCTTAAGGGATTCAATTGTGGATGAAATTTGGGAGCTCTAATCATGATTGGAGTTTGAACTATTGTGTTTTCTTGTATGGTGATTACATGAACATTTATTGTCAAAATAGAGTTAGTGGATTGTTTCTCAAAAAAGTGTTACTAGTAGGTCAACTAGGAACAATGGAAGCATTGGATTTATTCCTAGACCAAGCTAATGAAGGTATGAAGAAATCATGTTTTATAGGTTGTGGCATAACTCCATGGTTGGAAACTCTAGGAATAGGATTTAACAAAGGGATATTATTTTTCAATTCTTGATTGATTGTTGGTACATGATTAGGCATCCTCAGGTATCCTATCATTGGTAAGTATCCATTAATTTCTTGAGAATTAGGGTCAATCTCTCTCTAGATTTCAATTGCAACATCATAGGCATCAGATAAGGTAGCATAATTCACCTGATTTCTTTGTAACAGTAAAGCTAACAAAGGGTCAAGATCCCTTAAGTATATTTGTACAGTTGTATTTTCGTCAACCAAGAAAGGGGAAAAAAAAATCTATATAACATTTTGAATAAATTATTATACAAGCTAGAATGGGTTTAGTTGGTGCTTTCTTGTATTTGATGAACTATTGGTATAATAAATAAGGATATATATAGATTTTAAACTGGTTAATAAACTTTTCTTCCAAATTATCTCAACTAGTAATAGATTAGGTTGGTAATTTGAGGTATTGACTATAAGAAAAATATCCTAGCAAATAGGGAAAAAATATACATGCAACATATTGATGCTTAAAATTTCCTCTAATGAATGCATATTTGAAAGCCTGAAGATGTTCTTTTTAGATTTTGATTCCCCATAAAAAAATTTGGGATTAAATTTCTCAAGTTTCTTGGGAAGATGGTGCAAGGGCACCCACAAGTCTTCATACCTCCAAGGGGTCAAAAGTTAGAATTTTGTTTTGTTTTTATTTTTTTCATGTAATAAGGTCTTATTGGGCCATTTCATGTGTATTGGAGTTATTTTGAGTCATTATGGAGTCTTTAGGTGCAAGGTTAAGTAAAAATGCAAATGTTGTCAACATTGTCAAGCAATTTTGCAAACAAGCGTGTAATTGAGGCTTTTTTAACTCCTCAACCACAAATATGGTTGGAGGTAGTTTGGAATGATTTTAAATTCTTCAAAAATCCTTGTATCATCAAAGAGAAGGGTTGGTTGATGGAGTTTGGAGGTTGAAACAAATAAAACAATTTTGTTTCTGCATTTTCTAAATATTTCTGGCTGCTAACTTGTAAGGTACAGACTATACGACCTCCATTTCAACCTAAAACAAATTGGAGGTTTTTTTAATTTGAATTATATTTCTTTTCCTTTTTGTGGCATCAATTTTTATTTTGTATTTTCAGAGTTATAGCCATTTTACTAAAAACTGCTTGAAAGTTGTCCTAGGGTTTGCAATCACCTTTAAACATCCATAACTTGCATTATACCCATGGGAAAAGGCTGAAAATTGGTAGGAAATTCTTTCATGGTGCCTTCTACCATCCTAAAAATTTTTGGCTCGTGAGTTTCACGTGGGAAAAATATCTCTTCACTAGTTTGCTTTCACTATTCCTCAGAACAGTAAAAAAAACCCTTGGTTCAATATGGGTTGAGTAAATCTACACATTGTTTATTTAGGGAAGGGTTGGAAATCATTGTGCCATTCCATTAAGAGTTTTTACATGCCCAAAAATCCACAAATCAAAATTTTCCTCTTGTTTTGTGTCATTTCCTTGCATAAACCTTGATGTTGTTAACCCTAGTTACCTAATTAGGCCTAGTCAAGAGATAAGACAACCAAAATTTGGAGCCTTCTGTACAAAGAACCCTACCCTTATTTTGAGATATATTTAATAATGGCCAAATGGGTATTTGGAACAAGTATTATTTCTTGTAGATGAGTTCTTGTTGAAGAGTTATTCCCAAAAACTCCTTTTTGAAAGACTACTAGTGAAATGAGGGTAAAAAAAGGAAAACACATCAATTGAAGACTAAGGGTTTGAAATAATTGTTGTTTGGTTGTGTTAAGTTTTTGTCTACCCTTGATTTGCATCAAATTGGTATTAGAGACCAAAGATCTGGGTAAGAAAATTTTGGGAGTTTGTGTATTGTCTTTTACAAGTTGAAGAAAGAGCCTAGATGCCAAAAGACCTAGCTAAGGGAAAAGAAAGGGGCCTAAGGTGAGGAATTATCCGCGAAGAAAAAGTAGGAGTGAGCAATGAACTTTAGCGTCAAAATATTAAAGGCGAATAGTTAAATTGGAAAAGTAATTAACAAAATATCGGCGCGTAAAGTGAAGATAAAGGCGTCATGAACAAAGTGGAGCGTAATCCGGCGTGGATGAGATCAACAAAGTCAGTTAACGTTAAGGTATTATCAAGATCGATTATAAATGTCGGATAAAGTTAAGATAGGTCACCGAGATCATTAAATTTAAAAATCTTATGTTTTTGAAACTAAGCCTTTGTGTGAGTATGTGTTTGCAAGTAATGATATGATGATAAAGAAGGAAAGACCCAATCAAAACTAGGGATGTTCACTTGAAGAGGTTAAGGGCATGCATTCTAGTAAATTCTTTCAAAATCAAGAAGCGAGAAATAATGAAAGAAAGCATGAGTTGATACAATCTCATACAATGAAGTAGATGGATGAAGTAGGTCTTAAAAAAGTAGAAAAACAAAGTTATGATCCAAAGGAGAGAGCAACATTAAACATTTCAGATTTGGATGATATGGGTTGTGTGGTTGATTCTCAGTCCAAGCCCCTTCAACCAACAGTTAACATGTTGGAAGGATTATTGGCATATACACATTGATTGCAGGAGTTCCAAAGGAGATATTGAAGGTTAGTGATGATATACTTCTTTTGGAAGAGAACAATACCATTGATCAAGAAACCATGTTTACTGTCCTAATGGTCAGAGACAAAGAGGGAAGAAAAAATGTTTTGGTTGTGATGATAAACTTAATGGGTGAGAAGCCTAAGTTCAAAATGAAGCAAGCCCTTGAAGTGGGGCAAGGTTCTATTGCATTTTGTGCTATCTATCAAGTAGAGAGGGATCAGTTGTATATTGGATGTAGCAGATGCAAGCAACTTAGGGAAGTTGTGAACAAAGGAGCCATTAATTTCAAGGTTGGAGATTTAGTTTTTGATTTGTATCTTTTACAAATGGATGTTATTACAGGTCATGATGCAAGTTCACATGTAGGTTCAGATGTTGAGTGGGTCAGAGATCTTCCATCAAGCAGATCTTTGGAGTTGGGGTGTGTCCTAATCACCAAGGAATTCAAAGGAATAAGGGACAAAGCCTATTTTCAGTATTTAATCAAATGGAAGGGTCTTCCTAGTGAATATTCTCTTTGGATGTTTGTGGATGGTATTCTTAGGCTAGGATTTACTACTGTAAGTCTTAACTCAAGAGGGACTTGAGTTCTTTTTCCTTTGGGAGTATGGTGTAGGGGCACCCATAGGTCTTCATGCCTCCAAGGGGTAAAAAGTTGGAATTTTTTTTGTTTTGAATTTTTTCATGTAATAAGGTATTATTGGGATATTTCATGAGTATTAGAGTTAGTTTGAGTCATTATGGAGTCTCTAGGTGCAAGGTTAAGTAAAAATGCAAAGGTTGTCAAAATTGTCAAGCAATTTTACAACTTTTTGCAAAAAAAATGTAATTGAGGATTTGTTAACTCAACCAAAAATATGGTTGGAGGTAGTTTGGAATGATTTTAAATT
Organism: Sequoia sempervirens; assembly: GCA_007258455.2. Lineage (NCBI taxonomy): Eukaryota > Viridiplantae > Streptophyta > Pinopsida > Cupressales > Cupressaceae > Sequoia > Sequoia sempervirens. Next base: position 684,347,951 of record VDFB02270651.1, on the reverse strand, counting down.
ATTTAAAAATCCTTGTATCATCGAAGAGAATGGTTGGTTGATGGAGTTTGGAGGTTGAAGAAAATAAAATAATTCTGTTTCTACATTTTTTGAACATTTTTGGATGCTAACTTGCAAGGTACAAAATTTACGACCTCCATTTTGACCTAAAACCAATTGGAGGTTGTTTTAATGTGAATTATATTTATTTTCCTTTTTGTGGCATCACTTTTCATTTGGTATTTTCAGAGTTATATCCATTTTCCTAAAAACTGCCTGGAAGTTGTCCTAGGGTTTGTAGTCACCTTTAAACTGCCATAACTTGTGTTATACCCATGGGAAAAGGTTTAAAATTGGTATAAAATTCTATCATGGTTTTTTCTACCACCCTAAAAAAATTGGGATCATGAGTTTCATGTGGGAAGCGACGGGATGGTCGCGTTTGGACAATGGCAGTCCGCTCAATATATTATTAAAATTCTCTGTCGATCATCCGTTATTTAAAATATTCTCATTATCACTCGTTAATCGCTCTGGGAGTGAGTCTTCGACAAAGCCTACTTGAGATTTTGAGATATGTTTAATAATGGAAAAATGGGTAAGTCTTATTTCCTATAGATCAATTTTGGTTGAAGAGTTATTCCCAAAAATGCCTTTTTGAAAGACTACTAGCGAAATGAGGGCAAAAGAAGGAAAACCCATCAATTGAAGACTAAGGGTTTGAAAGAGTGGTTGTTTGGTTGTGTTAGGTTTTTGTCTACCCCTAATCTACATCAGAATATCATAAGACTTTCTAATAATTTTACCAAGGGGAGATTGATCTAGCTTAAAAAAACATCATTTTTGCTAGAACTAGTTTTGCAGGAGTGTGGCTAGTTATTTTGAGTATTCTATGGAGATGCTACACAATTTGATGATTTATCCCTATTCTTCCCTTTATCACTCCACTATTTTCCATGCTAATATATTTTTAAGAGATCACCTTTATTAGGGGTAGATCTAAGAATTATTCTATATCTTTTAAAGGAAACATAATCTATGTTTTCTATTTTATTTGAATGGGGCCCTCCTAGCACCAATTCTATTGATGGTCCAAATGACATACTCAAAAAATGGTAAAATAAATTATCCTACCTCTCCTAAAAAGATGAAAGATCTCATATCTATTGTCCCCAAGGTCTATATACTTCATTTTGGTTTACTCAATGTTTAACGTGGATTGTTTGTTTGAGGAGCCCTTATGGTTAGTATATGTTTTCTTTTTTTTGAATTTATATTTTTATCTACTCTACCATATGTTAAATAAAATACAAAATAAATAGGCTTAATAAGAAAGAAAAAGAAAGAAATAAAAAAAGAATGGTTTAATCTTATGATTTTGATCTTTATATCAAAAAAATTAAAGGAATGATTTAAAAATAAATTTACCAATTTACCAAGACTAAAAAATATTTAATCTTAAAAAAATTGAATTCAATCTTCAAAGGAATCACAAAGTTAATCAAAATAAGTGTTTATTAAACCACCATATTACACTTGCAATTTTAACAACAAATTCCAACAATTCATCAAAAAATAGAATCTCAATTAAGTATTCTAGATTTCTTATAAAAATTGTAACATAAAGAATGACAAGTGAACTATACCATTCAAGAGATACAAAACAATTAAAGAAGAAGATTTTTTATATTGACTTCAACAAGACTTCACTACACCAAAATCTTATCTTTTCCTTTAAGAGTTTTATCTCTACTATTACAGAAAAATAAAAAATACTAAGTAATGTCTCACTAATTTACATATAAAAAGATTAATCCCTTTTACAATCTTGAGCACTCCATTTTATAGAGAAAATAAGGGGTTGAACACATCTAATTAACCTATACTAATAGTTGTAGAAAACTTCATGCTATTTCCATTTGTAGAGACTATTTCAAAATAGCATCCTCACTCTATCTTTTAAAATTTAACACATGCATTAGTTTGCATCTTCATGTCCTTTAAACTAAAAATAAAATATCAAATAACCATCTAAAAATAGGGACCACTTTTATTCATTGGATGGGGCCCACTATTCAACAATTTTTTATTATATTACAAATAAAATAATCAATAAAAGAATAAATGTCTAGAAAGAAATGTCAATTTGTCTTGGTTCCAAAATTTATTTGAAATCCAAATTTTATCAATGTCCTTTCTACTTATATTCAATATATTTTCCTAAACACTTATTCAACTTCTCATTGTTTGGGTCCTTCAGGTGAACTTGGAGTCTTCACATATTTTTCTAGAAAAATCAGTCTAATTGCTCATATCTTGAAAACCATTATCAAAGGTTTTAAAGTCTAATCTAAGATACAAAAATGATCTATTTCATCCTTATTTACCTTGTTGTACAATTGTTCTACCTTTCCCTTGATAATTTGGTAGTAAAACATTATTAGTAAATAACACCCTAAAATATTTTTTCACTCATTTCTTTGAGAAATGACAATTTATGCTCATATATTGCATCCTCTACCCTCATTAGATTAAAAAATTGATCCATGATTTTATCTAAATGAATAAATTATTGATGAAAGTTGTACCTAATCTCTATTTGGTCACATGCTTATTTTATCATTGCATATATCAAATTATCCAAAACTTGAGCCTTTTTTTCATTGCTTTCAAGTTATTAACTTCACTCTTAGACATTAAAACTGGAATATACATGGATGTATTAGGTACAAAATCCATTGAAGTAAGAAAACCTATTAAATAATCTCTCAATTGTTGTAACTTCTCCTTGAGTTTTCTTTTGGTCTCTTCATCCTTTGCAACTCTTGATTTCAATGTTTCTATAATAATGTCTAGAGAGGCCACCTCCTCTTCCCTTGTCTATTTACCCATATTGACTTGGGTTATTTGGTAATCCTGCATGGTCATATCTCTAGCATCTTTATCTACAATAGGGGTTTCTATTTCAACATTTTTTTCTCCATATTGGTTCACCTCGATTGTTGAGAGAACCTTGGTATTCTTTTGATATTTTTATTTATTGATCATAGCCTATACTATTTCTATATCCAATGGTTATACCTATGTAGTCATTTTCTTGGTAGAAAAATATAACTTCAGCCAAGTTCTACTAGTGGGCATATTCTACACAGATGAATCTAAGATAGAATGTTGTTGATGTGGTGAAGAAACAAGAGGAGACTAAGCTACATATTGGTGAGGAGGACTTCCTAGAGGATATTGAATTATATCCTATTGAGGAGGTCTCTTTGGAGGGGATTATTTTGTTCTAATCCATTTTGTCACCCTTGATCCCTAGTATCCTCTATGAAAATAGTAACATGTGATTCAATCCTACTAGGAGGAGAGTGAGGTGTCTATAATATATCATCTCCCATATTAATTTGTTCCTCTACATGTTCCAACACTTCATGAGGAGTATCCTTAAGATCTTCATCCTTCTAGACTCTTGATGTGGTTAGAGCAGTAGAAGTATGAGTCCTTGATGGTGACCTTGTTGGAGGTGGAGAAGGGGTTATCTCAAAAGAATGAGATGACACAAATTGAGTTCTCCTTGGATTTTTTTTTTAAATGAGGCTGCAGGGAGAATAATCTTTGGTTGGCTGGGATGAACTTGTTGTAGAGGTCATGCTCCAAATCCTAATATCACCCTTCCTTCAACATCTACTTTTGTCGTTTGAGCCTACTCAAGGGATTTGTGTAGTTTATCCATCAGAGGCTCAATTTTATTAATCTTATATATAGGGGGAAGATCACTCTTCTACTTCCTCTTATTTTCTTTTCCCTTTTCTTATCCTATTTGATCTTTCATAAACTATAACCACCCTAAGTAATATTAGTTCAATTTATGGTTAATTACCTTTAGTTCATGGCTCTTTGGTGTTTCCCAGTTGATCAAGGGAAGATGCATGTTATCTATATTTTTTAGATCATGTATTGGATTTAACATGTTTCCATCATCTGCCAGTCCATCAAAAATATCCTCACCAATCCCTATATCTTTCATTGTCTTCAATATTAACCTATAAAATCCTTTCTTCCTCACATCAAAATTATTCTAGCAATCAGATAAAAATATTTAATAGTTTCCTACGTTTATACTTAGTGACAAAAAAATTCTCTATTCTACCATTCGAGTCATATCTAACCTGATTATTATATGTCTTAAAATTTATGAAAGATATCTCTTATTCAGATGATCTTGAACATAATATATTGGGGAAATAATACTTGCCCAAAAGAAAAGGGAATTGTACCACAATTTTATGCTTCTCTATAATTTTCTTATGAATATCCAAAAAAATTGAGTGAACTCCAACAATATCACCTTATCATTGCAATACCTAGGTAGCAAGAAAGAGGATCCTAAAAGTATTGATATTTTGATATAGCTTGACTTAGGGAATTGGATAAAAAATTTCCTCACCTAGATATTAAAAATTTCATTGCATCTGAAACTCTCATTAACTCATTCTCTAAGAGTTTATCGATGATGGGATAGGGGAAGGTTTCATTTATCCTTTTATAATATTTCTATGACTCTTTAAATTCCATATGTGTACAATATTCCCAAATCATTTGTTGTCCATTCCCTTCTAATAAATTCCCTTTTGTGGTTAACCTTGGAAAAGAGGCCTTCCTTGCAAGTAAATAGAAAAACATAAGAAATCATAAAAAATTTCTTGGTTGCTTGTACACTGCTTAGTTGATGGTTTAGATTGTCAGTGATTAGACGTGCTTAATCAATATACTCAACATTCTTAAGAATGATATAAATGTACCATTAAATTTAGACCTAAGATAATCTTTGGATTCTAGATTTCCTATCTATCTATTTATCAATATGATGATATCACCAATCTCACATTGCAAGTCAGCTCTAGTGAGATTATTAGGAATTTTGGTTATGGATTTTCTTGGCTTGGTAATCCAATAATTATTCAAGTCTCAAACATTATGTTCTTAAATTTTAATGTTCATCAAAAGTATTTTGTGCTTTTTTTTCATTAAAGTTTTCAAAAGTGCTTTGAATGGTGTTAGCAAGTGTAACGCCCCGCTAAAGGACCTAGTGGATAACACAAAAGATAGACAAGATCATGCCAATAATTTAAAAAATAAAAATTAAAGTGACATTAACTAATGCAACTCAACAAATTAATATGAATGACATCATTACATTAACATCATATCATAATCACATTATGACCTAAAAGTAACATTAATCATAACCCATTTACACACCTATCCACCATAGTCCCCTAACGTCGCTACTATGATACACCTACACTAACTAAGCCTATAAAAATACATTTGATACACTAAAACACATACGGTCAATAATTTGAATGTAAATTAAATCTCATACAACAAAATACATATCATTTAACACTATGCTCATATGAACCTATCATAAATCAACACCATGAAAGAGGTACATAAAGACATATTGCATCTACTACTAAATTAAGTTTATATGTATCATAAATACAACATTCTTACGCTAACATTTCCACTACATAATAAACAACAATAAATATATCTTCAAGACTACTACGATCTATTTATATTTTTATTACAAGAATGCTACAACATACAAGATATATTCATCTAAAAGGAATATATATAATACATATTGAATAAATTTTTTATGGAAATATCACCTGCACATAAATTTAACCATAGAATGAAGTGAAAGGAAAAACTCTCCATGTTGCGCATGAATTGCACCACCTAAACCCCAATGGATGGTTCAAAAATACCACCCTACCACGTGGAACCTTGAGACCTACTCCCTCCGTGCTAGGAGATAACACTAGGCCCCACATACAAGCAAACAAACAAACACAAAGTGGTTTACGCTAGCCATCCAATGAAGACTACCAAAATAAGAATCAACCAATAATTACAAGGACTTCCGCAAAGGCTTTTAGGTACTTTTAAAGACCCAATCACATAACACAACAAATAGAAAACTCAAAAGCTTATCATTATAGCACGACACCACAATGAAGCACATTACATCATTTTCACAATCTTATAGCATGATAACCAATTTTAACTTAATAGTTCATAACCAAGATCAATAATGCAAAACCTTGGTACAATTGATCTTTACACATACAAAAGCTTCAACACAAGATCTCACAAACATGAAGGTATTTCCAACATAAAAATAGTAAACACATTCAACAAAAAAAATACAATACAATAAAAATCAAAGAATAAAGTTATACCCTCTAATACAACTTTTAGAATTGAAATAATTTCCACTTGACAATAGTCAAATCTGCCAACCATAAAACAACCATAAAATAATCATATCAATTCGAAATCAAAATCTGTAAAATACCCATTTCAGATTTAGCCATCAAATACTCAGTAACATGGATGAAATGGACTAAAAATGAATCATAAATTTATAAAATGAAAAACAACAAATGAATCCCATAAAACCCTTATTTCGGTATACCCAATTACAACCAACTGATAAAATAAGAGACCCAACAACCAGATATTTTCCCAAAATATAAAATATTAAAATTTTAATTAATTTAACCACTTTGAAATTCTTATAAATCTAAAATCTTAGTCTTCCATTGACTGGTTACAATTATAGGGAGAAACAAGAGAGTTTTTTTTTTTTGCAGTCATGGAGGAGCAATTTGACAACAACTCTGTGTTTCAATTATATCTCACAAAATATGATCTGAGTTTTTGATATTTTTGGACAAAATTTAAACGACAACGAGATGGAAAAACCCATTAAAAATATCACCAACCCAATTCGTAAAAACATAATTATGGGCGACACAATTAGACCATTTTATTGGTAGAAAACTGAGACAATAAACATGTATTAATTTTTATTCTAGAATAAATAAATGTTTTATTCACACACAAAAATAAAACTATATAATATTTATTTTCAAAAATCAAAGAGAGAGAAATCAATCAAATTATTCGTACACACCAAAAATAAAATTAAACAAAAAATATCAAAATCCAACTTGAATCCAACGCTTGGCAATGATAGAAATTTGATGCCGAGCTTCGAAAACTTTAACTTTCAAAATCCCCAAATTGCAACAACTTTCTCCTGCTTCTTCCTCTTTGCAAGCATGGCGAAAAAACTCTCAGAAAATGAACAATCCCCCAGCAAAATCTATTTTCCTCAAATCTAAATTGAATTCTAAATTTTCATTCAAAACCACTCCAAATTTCTCAAAAAAAAAACTCTGAAAAATTCCCCTAGAACTATCTAAAATCTCTCATTTCCAAATCCTCTAAAATTTCATGCCAAAAAAGAGTGAAACTCACTTTCCCAATTTTTTTCTCATAAATAAAAATAATTAAATTCCAAAAAAGAAAGAAAAACAAAAATGAAAGCAACTTTCTTTCTTTTTCCCCAAAAAGACTCTTTTTCAAAATAAAAACAAGGAAATAAAATCCTCTCATAAAATAAATTACTAAAATATTAAATTAAGACACATATCCTCAACCCATTAATAAAATAATTAAAATAAATTAAATAATTAAATTAACTCACATAATTAACTCATTTGTTTAGGGTTTCCCATTAAATAAATTCAAAATATTACAAGAGATAAAAAAAACCCCCATAAAATAATCACTCTACCAAAATAGTAAATCAAAACCTAAATATAACATATACTTACATATTAATATTTAATAAATAACATTAGAATATGTTAATATTTATAACTTTAATTTCATAAAATGTAATATATATATAATCATAATAATATTAACAATTAAATAATAACTAACATATTGATCCAGTATTTATCTTCATTCGAATAATCTACAAACCAGAGTAAGACATAAACCACAAAATGACTCTACATGAAAGAAACATTCACATCAAAACATAAATAACATTAATCATAATCATAACAACCCAACTAACCACAGGGTTTAACACCAACATATTAGGATCTAAAACCAAGATTAGACAATAGAATCAAACAACCACATATCTCATAAGAAATATTCACATAAGTGCAACACTCCAAGCATAGGGTAAAAGAGGTTAGATATTGTCCCATGACAACCTAAAAGGGTGATCACACACTAAATCAATTGTCCCTAATTGGGAACCATGGCTAGGGTTAGGTTATAACTTGGCCCTAAATGTTATCTCTTCAACCACAATTGGGATTAAAGACATGCTCAGACTTGCTAATTTAGGTGGAGATGTAGCCTAGTACCTATCCACTCAAACATACAAATTAGAGCACATGTGCATAATAGTCGAAGCACTAGAAAAGAAACTCTAGCAATCGTATCTCATGTTTGTATGTCTTTCATATGCCCAATGGTATGATGCTGCCCTTTCTACTTATCCTAACAAACATACTACTATATCACTTAACTATCCAAGTAAATCTCTGCATAATAAGAATAACATGACAATATACATCATACTCACCAAAGCACTAACCGAAGCTCATGTCCCATATTGCAACCACAAAATTTGAACACAAGTCAGTACATCTTTATGACAATAAACATAATCATAATCAAAATAATAATATGTCAACACAATAATAATATTTTAGAATCAAATGAAAACCCCAAAGGTAATCAAAACACTCTCATCACATCAATATGTCCATAAATTCATAATATACAACATCAATTGCTTAAAATTATTAGCACACACCTTTAAATGTCCCTATTATTTTACCTTCGTCTCCAAGTTTCAAGGCCAAACTTCTTGCACATCCATAGTGGGAATGGAGGGGCACTACAACAAGAAAAATGCTAGAGTATAGAACAAGCAATAGATCCTACTTCAAACCACCACAAGAGGGTTGTGGAGCTCTTGGATGAGAAGACACCTCCTTAAAGATTAATATATTGTAATGGACACATCCCATTAGGAAGTTATACATATAAGAAAAAATACTATGTAACATAGGAATTTAGGAATGTGTTTACTAGAATAGATAGAATAATAGAGAAAGAATATTGTGTATGATATATGTTACCAATTTTTCGCTACAACTCAATTGGTGGTGCTGGCTGAATATTGTTATATCTTAAAGTGAAATTGCAATTATTTTTGCATTATGCCTGAGTGTTGTTTGCACTTTGTTCATTGCTCGTCAAGTGACAGTTGTGCATTAAAATGAGGAAATAGAGTTTTAGGAATGCTATTCAATGTTTTACAATTAAATGAAGTAGAAAATTGAGCATATAAGCAACAAAGCATTATAAATGCTTTCATTATTTCATAAAGTGATTCATATTTACATAGCTTCAATTGATTGCAGGAATCCAAATGATCTTACAATATTGCATTGAGATGCATTTTCTTTTCAAAATGAAAAGCATAAGATGAAATCAATTATCCACACAAGCCATGGATGGGACTGTCATAGTGCATCATTAATAGCACACTATACTATGGAAGATGCAAAAGAAGAAATCACATAAGTAACAACATAATCATCATTCCCTGATTGGCTGATGGTCGACGCTGAAATGGTGCACCTTTTGTCTTATCCAAGCTCCGTTGACTTGTAGGAAGGAAGAGAGGGATGTTAGAGGCTCTGATTATGAAGATACCTAGATGAATCACCAACAATAATGCAACCTGCTACTAATCATGCACTGAAACAATCAAGAAGAGTACAAAATCATGAGCTGAAGGAGAAACATCAATATGATCATCATATCTTATTTTTATGCTAACATTGTTGTATGATTCATGTTCTTTTGCTACAGTGTTATTTGTTCATCATGTTTATATGTCATGCAAGGATCCGTTCAACAGTGATATTTTCTCAATCAAGGATAGTGAACAAGCATACATAATGCCTCAATGAAGATAATTGTTTCAAATTTCATCTCAGAGGAGAACAAATTCACGGAACAGTTTATTAAGTGGAGCATAAAAATGCATGAAGAGTTCCAGGTTGAAGCCCAAGAGTATGAAGGGACATACATTGCATTCAAATGGTAAATGAACAGTCAGTTCCAATTTGGCTGATAATGCAAATACAACATTAGGAATTACAAGGTGAAAAGTTGTTTCCATAATCAATAGAGAATGTTAGCTGGCTGAAACAGTCAAGGAAATGCAGTCCATATAGCTGCAATATTTTAATTAATTCTTTGCATAGAGTAGAGCAGAGTATACATTGAATATGTGATCTACAAATTCAACCAAAAGGGTCCTGTGTGCAAGGAGGAAAGTAGTTATATCAGCTAGCCAAGAGCATGAAGTTTTTAGCAAATTCATGTGGGTTTGTTATGCTCATACTTCTTTAAAATATTGAAAGCCCATGACAAGTTTTTTCTCAAGAAAAATAGCATGGAGATGATAGTTAAAAAAATAAACAAAAGATACATTTCCAGACTTTCATGAACCTGTGGAGGGTGTTCAACAGTAGTATATCCAAAGGTACTTTTCTTCACAAAGACAAATATAGAAATATGGAAATGACTCAACAAGATGTAATCAAAGTACATATATAAGAAATTCTTTAACAAACTTTCAGTTTTGTCATATTGTGGTATACCTATGTAATTGAATGGCATAGATTTATCTAACTTCTAAATGCCTGTATATTGAAGATTGAAGAATCTGAATGCTAAAAGGAGCCCATATTTTACGCAATTATCAATATGTATAAAATTCTACATGTCACAAATGAACTTGTATGGTGAGGATTTAAGAAATATGTTTCTCATAATGCACAGTATTTCTATGGACAGGTTGTAAGCAACAAAAGATGCACCAAGAAAGAAATGTGCTTTAGAATTCCAAGTGCTCATATAGAGAAAACCGAGAAAGCAGAATGCCATGGTGCGTTTGGCCAACTTGAAATAGTAGTATAGATTTATTTTTATTCTTTCGAGCATACCCACATTGGGTTTCCAAATTAAGCACACAAATTTTCGTCATTTCTAGTTTATCCGTATGGGTATTTTATCATATATACAAGATAAATAACAAGAATACAGATGGAAATCATAATGGTTGAGCTCCGTAAGAGGAGGTATGAAAGTAAGATTGAGTTCTTCAGAATAACAAATACCCATAGCTAGTTTTGTTTTGAAGAGTACAAAATGTGGATTTCCTTTGGTGGGTCGAGCTTCAAAATAGAGAATATAAGTTTTCATTCGATTTTCATAATACCCATGAGAGGGTTTGAACTAAAATATAGTTTTTTCCATATACCCACATCCTGTTGCTACAAGATAAACAAAATGCAGTGTTTTCTTGAAAGTAACGAGCACCCACATGGGGGTTTATTTCAAAATGCTGAATATACACTATTTTCTTTTGGGTTGAGCCCAAGAATTTACAAAGAAATCCATTTTATGTATGAGTATGGTGTGGTCAGCCATTTGAGCTCTCAACTTCAAGATTAGAGCTATATCTCATGGCGGCCAAGGAGATAATTCAAATACAAAGATAATGACATTCAAAAATCATAAATAGAATACATGTAAAGGCCGCGGCCTGGTTGGTTTCTTGCTTTCCAGTATAGAGACAAAGAAGCCATGACTGTCATAGTTTCATACTTTTGTAAGCTTCGTGAACAACAAAGAGCGAATGGATAAACAAGAAGCTTACCTTATGTGTAGAAGAAGAGGAGAGACCCTTAAGTAAGCTCCCTCATAGAGCTTCCATGTGTGATCTTGAGCTTATACAGGATAGTCAGGAAAAATAAAGCCATGAGAATGTGAAAAGAGAAGTCAGAAACCAAGAGTGTACAGGCTGCGACCTTAATGGCCTTTCTTGTTCTTTGAATGAAGCAATAAAGCTACAGTAGTATACAAATGAAGCTTACCCATTCAAAGATTCAACTATCTGAAGGCAAGAGTGAAGTTTTTCAAAGCACACAAGCTACAGACTGAGCTCAATCATGGCGACGCTATCCTTTCGGGCAGAACTCAATGTTTTCGAAATGATGAGTGCAAAATGGTTTGACTTCTTTTTGTCTCATGCCCTAATTCAAGCTAGGGCAAACATTATGATTGCCTTTGAATATTCATATTCGACTTTAGCATGTGGGGAATTTGAATTTAGTTTTTTTTTGCATTATGAAATCAAAATCTAAAGCTAATGTTTTGAAGGGCCGAAATTTCATATGCCTAGGTCGGCTGTGTTTAAAGTATTTAGGGTTTGAGATTTTATTATGACACTCACCCTTGTGCCTTAGAGAAAATTGGAGACTTGAATATCCCGATTTTATTGATTTTGGGAGAAATCAATAAGAGTTGCAAGGTAATATCACTCATGACTTAGGGATTTTTTTTTATTATTTTCAATTGATTTTAGAGAAATCAATTAAGGATATTGATGTGAGAACAATATTGCCCTAATATTTTTATGTTTTTTTAAAGAAAAATCAAGCATTGTATTGGTGAGATAAAGATGTAATTATTTTTGCAAAATATTTAGCAATCTTTAATTGCAAAATAAAACAAATTGTAAAATCTGCAGTGATGTAAAGCTGAGTCATAAAGCAATCCTTATAAATTGTTTTATGATTTCTTGCTATTTTTAGCAGATTGGCATTGATTTTTCCTCTTGGTCGGATTTGAGTTTCATCTTGGAGAGATAAGGTGTTTTTCTGGCTTTTAAAGCAGATTCTGCCTATTTTAGAGGCTTTTCAGTATGATCATAAAAGCATTGTGCTTTTTTCTAGTTTTATGTAGTCTTTTGAGACAGTTTGAAGCATTTTTCCTTGACCTTCTTTGTGAGCTCAGATTAGGGTTTTTTGAGAGATATATTTTGAAAAGACTTAGTCTTTTTCTCTTATCTTAGTTCATATTTTTAGTTTCTTGCTCTTGACACTTTGGAGCTTGTAAAATTTTTGTATTCAGTTTGTGAGAGTTTCACTCCTTAATCTAAAACAAAACAACATTCCTATCTTAAAATTTATGTCTCAATTTGCAGTTTTAGTATGATGTTGATGTTGTGATTCTATTTACAAATCCTCCTTATGTCCTAGGATTGCAGATCATCGATGCAAAAAGTTCATTGTTGCAGGTTGCATGCTGTGTTTATAATTAAACTTTCATGCAAATCAATTTTTCACTAGTGTTCATGAGAGATTGTGAATTCATTATTGTTTTTTTAAAGATTATTTGTGAGAGAAATGTCAAAGTCATTATTAGGTTTTGTGGATCTTTTTAAGTCATAGGCTTTGTTTTTTAAAAGTTATCCCTCTAACTCTTTCCTTCAAAAAAACACTTAGAATAATATTCAATCATTCAGAGAACCAACTCACTCTGGAGATTCCTTCTTTGTTCAGATCACCCACATCTGAAGAAGGTTTCCATGTTTTAGTAGATTGTTGGATCTTGTAATCATTAGGGTGTAAATCTAATTGACAACAATTTTTGGCATGCCTGGTGGGACACTGAAGGCCATTTTCAGAAAAATTTCAATATTTTTAGTTTGCTGTTTGGTTTATGCAACAGATTTTCTAGCCTTCTGGAGGCTCATTAGAATATACCTGGTGACTACGATTCTAATTTTTACATGCTAGTGCAGCCTGCGCATGAGAAAGATACAAACAAGATCAAGTTCTGCACCCTTTAAGTATCGAGAGCTATCCCCATCACAAAGAAGAGGCATAACAACAAGGAGGATTTTTGAAGCGCCCATGAGATCGAAGTCAACACCTCCTATTTTTCAGTTCCTTGGTTTTATCACTAGGAGTACCAGTTCCAATTTCACAAGTACCGCCAATGGTAGCACCAAGGCAACACCCATTCACACCTTTGAATGGAGGTACTCCATTAAACATCATTCAACATGAAAACATCCCAGTTGTAGCTCTTAGAGGTCTGTCATACTTCACCAGGGAGGACTTCACCACACCAGTTGAGCACATCCGTGACGTAGCCACGTTATGCTCGGTGCATAATATCACGTAGGAAAACGTCGCGCTAAGACTTTTGGCTATGTCACTCAAAGGAAAGGCATTACAATGGTTTAGAGGCCTTGTAGCCAACTCAATTGCGATATGGGATGTGTTAGGTAATGGTTTTTATCAACATTTTGCTGATAAGTCTGACAACTTGTCTTTATTAGAGCAGCTAAGCACCATTCAGAGGGCAAAGCACGAGCACTTGTCCAACTTTAACTACCGATTTCAGAGAACCTGGGACAAGATTCCTACAACGGTAAAACCTTTACCAACACACACTTTTTTGTTTTACTTAAAAGCTTTGAATAGTAAAATTGCAGTCATGACTCAATCTATGGGTGGGTTTACACTCCCTAATGCATGCAACATAGCTATTAACACTGAAAACTGTCTCATCCAAGCTAGAGACATAGCTCCTAAACCTCCTATGCCTTTGTTTCTAGAAATACAACCACCTATCCCTGTTGTTGTACCTCCCTTAGTTGCTGTCCCACCTGTTCCATCGATAGGATATCATAACACAACCCAAGAAGTTATTGTCCCAACCCCAAATCAGGAGATGCAAGAAATTAAAAGCATATTAAAGACCTTTGGAAATGATCTTGTGACTATTAAAAAGAATGTTGACCAAGAACATAAGCCTTATCAAACTCCTTATCAACAAAACTACCAAAATAGACCCACCTTTCAAAATGATTATCAAGCCCAAAGAAGGAATTTTAACCCTAGGCCATTCTAGCCATACAATTCGAATGCAGCTAGCTCATCAAAGTAACTTGTGCCACAAAATAATGTTTCCCAAGATTACAATTGGTGTTATTCATGCAATCAACCCCATAACCAATCAGCATGCGCCAATGGAATGAGAAATCAAGCTTTAATGGTTCAAAATAACTATACTGGTTCAAAAAATGTGTTAGATCATAATCAAGAACAACAAGATAACATGGAAGTTGCCTTGCCGAACTGGCAGAGCTCTGAATTATGTGGCGTGAATGGTCAAGATCAGCAATATTCTCCTATTTCAGCTAATACTAGGTCAAAAAAGAGAGCCATGGACCCTGGACAACAAGCTGGAAATTCACAGCAGTAGCCTACAAACAATAAGTAGTCTATTTCATCAAATGTTAATGCTACAACATAGCCTAAGGTGCAAATTCTACAAAGAGGCCAAGAGATACCTAGCAAGGAATAGTAAAAAATGCATCCTCAGCCTTTGCAGAGGCAGAACGATGCTGTTGTCACAAGAAACTAGTAGAAGGTAAATTCTTCATCGTTCAATATTATTGAGCATCTCAAGAAAACCACTATTAGTATGTTGGTATTAGATGCTTTACACCTTCCAGAGCAGAAAGGTTTACTACAGGAAGCTTTAGTTGAGTTGTCTATTCCTGACAACGCTAATCAAGGAGTTGCGAAGGTCATGCTTGCTAATGATTTGGAGGATAAAAATGAGTAGAAAATGAAAGAGGTAAAGCCTCCTCCGTTCTATTTAAGTATGATCATTGGCGATAAAATCATTCATAATTGTATGGTTGATTCTAGTGCAAGTAGTTCAGTCATGCCTAAGATTTTAGCTAATAAGTTAGGTCTTGTTTACGAGCCTAATCCTCAGAAAGGTGTAGTGCAATTAGATGGGTCTACTATTAAAATCGTTGGTATTATCAAAAATTTGGCTCTTACCTTGCATGCATCCCTGAGTTTTTCTATTCATTAGGACATACATATCATTGACTTGTCGTTGCACTTTTCCATTTGTCTCTCAAGGGATTTTACAGCCAAGTTGGGTGGGTTTCTATCTTCTGATTGGTCTCATTTGTTTTTTAGAACAAGGTATGGTACGAAAGTGACCATAAAGTCTGAGCCTCTTTCCAAAGACCATATTGAACCATACTCACCAAATCCTATAAATGCTAACCTCTACGCCACCTCTACACTAGAGGAGCAAACCATGACCTCAGACTGTAGCACCCATATAGACAATATCAATCTAGATGAATGGGCAGTCGAAGATCACGAGCTTGATCTATTTCAACACACATATGAGATAGGATTAGGAGTCTATATGATTCGAGAGCCTGATTGCGATATGCATAATCTTTGTAAAGAGGAGGAACCATTTGCAGAAACAGGGAATGAGCTTTGGAAGCTTTACTTTGATGGTTTGAGAAGCAGTATTGGTGTAGGAAGTGGGGCTATGTTGATATCACCTGAAGGAGATAAATACTTTTCAGCTTACAGATTTTCTTTTAGCTATTCGAATAATACAACTAAGTATGAATCATTGGTGCATGATCTTGAATGGGCCCGCAAACAAGGTATTAAATGCTTGCAAGTTTATGGTGATTCAGAACTAATTGTAAATCAGGTCAAAAATTTAAATGCTGCTAAGAATGATTTGCTTAAGAAATACAAGCATCATGTATGGGATTTAATGGAGGATTTTGATGCTTTTAATATCATGTCAATTCCTTGTAATCAAAATAAGCATGCTAACAGGCTCGCTTCCATAGGAGCCCAATTTGACATTCCCAAGGAGATTCATAAAGTAGAGGCACGTCAATATGTGAAAATAGTGGTCAGACCTTCTGTACCTAACAATAATGTGAGCTGGCAGGTTTTTGATAGCGATGAACAAATCATAAATTTCCTGATTGCTGATGCTGAGTTTGCAAATTGAAATCAACAAAAATGGCAGCAACAATATGATGACCAAATTGTGCAGATGAAGACCAACAAGCTGCCAAAAGGATTGGTGACCTTGGAATCTGTGTTCAATTCAGATGACCAAGTGCGTAAAGACAAATGCAGGTTGACCGTTAAAGAAGAACATTATGTAGCCATTGAAATCTTCAAAGGCAAGCTTCTCAAGCTAGGAAAGGTATGTAGTCAAGACGAACAACAAGCGTTTATTCAATTATGTCAGAAATTTAGTGATGTTTTTGCTTGGGAGTACAAGGATTTGAGAGGTTTTAACCCAGAACTAGCCTAGTATACCATTGAACTTGAACCCGATGCGAAACCAGTAAGGCAAAAACAAAGACCGCTTAACCCCAAATTAGAGCACCTTATGAAGGCTGAATTGAATAAGCTAGTTGAGAGTGGTATTATTTTTCCTATCAAACACACCTCTTGGGTGTCAAATTTAGTACTAGTCAAGAAGAAAAGTGGGGAAATCAGATTATGCATCGATTTCTAAGATTTAAATAAAGCATCATTGAAAGACCATTACCCACTCTCTTCTATGGAGCAAATTTTACAAGTAGTTTCTAGTTCTGACAGATTTTCTTTGCTAGATGGTTACTCAGGTTATAACCAGATTCTGGTGAAGTAGGAAGATCAGTTCAAAACAACGTTTACAACTAAGTGGGGCATGATGGCCTACAAGAAGATGCCTTTTGGCTTATCCAATGCTGGGGAAATTTTTTAGTGTGCAATGGATATGGCCTTTCACAACCTCATGAACAAGTTCATTTTGGTATACTTAGATGATATTACTATTTTTTCCAAAAATGCTAACGAACACCTTGATCATTTGGAGCAGATTTTTCAAAGATGCAGAGAGTTCAGAGTGTCTCTCAATCCGAAGAAGTGTATATTTTTAGTACACAAAGGAAAATTGCTTGGACACATTGTTTCAAAGCAAGGTATTTCTATAGATCCTGAAAGAGTTTCCACAATTCTTGAATTGCCATTACCAGCTCACAAGAAAGGCTTGCAAAGCTTTCTTGGAAGAATAAATTTTGTGAGGAGGTTCATACCGAATATTGTAGCTTTGCTGTAGCCTCTCACTTCTATGCTTAAAAAGAATATGCCATTCAGTTGGACCAAGGAAGGTAAGAGGAGCTTTGAGCAGATTAAGGAAGCCCTTGCGGCCGCTCCTACTCTCATTAATCCAAATTTTGACAAAGAATTTATTTTGTATGCCTTTAGAGGAGTGGATACAGTTTTAGCTATGTTATGCTAGCAAAATGATGAAGGCTTGGAGCAGATTGTTGCATTTTTCAGCCAAGTATTGCATGATTACGAGGTAAAATATTCTTTTGTTGAGAAGCATGTTTTTGCTGTTGTGAGGAGTTTAAAGAAATTCAAGCATATGCTGTCCAACAAGATTCATTTGCTGGTAGCTCATTCAACCGTTAAGGATTTTCTGCTTAACAAAGATATTAATGATAAGTGTCCTGGTTGGATTACCAAAGTAATGGAATTCGATGTTGATATAAAATTAACCAAGCTCGTTAGAGGCAAAGGTTTGTGTGAACAGATTACTAGTAATGAGGACAACTTAAGAGAAGCTGCAAATATAGAAACAGTGCTAAATAATGATGTTGCAAGTGTTGTTCTAGCATCTCTTGCTACGTGGTTGTAGCAAATGATGCATTATTTGCAAATTGGTGAGTTCCCCGAAGGCTTAGATAGAGCAAAATGAAGATATTATAGATTACAAGCCATTCCTTATGGAATCATTGATGGAATTCTTTATAGGAGAGATTTCCAAGGTATCTTATTGTGTTATATTTAGCCTGATCAAATTGACAAGCTTTTAGCAGAGTTTCATGATGGACCTTCAGGATGTCACTTTGCTGCAAGAACAACAGCTCTAAAAATTATGCGAGTTGGTTATTATTGGCCAGATTTGTTTAAAGACGCTATTGCTTGGGTCAGAAAATGTGAGAAATGTGCTTTATTTTCTGGAAAATAGAGGCTTGCACTGCTACCCCTGCATCTGATCCAGGTGGAACAACCCTTTGCCAAGTGGGGTTTAGATTTTATTAGCCCTATCAATCTGCTTTCAAGTGTGGGTCATAAGTGGATTCTTACTACCACAACTTATTTTACAAAATGGACCGAAGTTTTTGCTTTAAAGGAAGCAAACGGGACGTCAGTGCTTAATTTCTATCAAGATCTCATATTGAGATTTGGTGTTCCAGACTCAATCATTTCTGACAATGGTTTGGCTTTTATTAGTTTGAGGATTTATGACTGGTCAGTTAGAAATAATATCTATTTGAACACGTTTTCCAATTATTATCCACAGGGCAATGGTCAAGCGAAATCTACAAATAAGAATTTGATTTGGATAATCAAGAAGACTGTTGAGGATAATCAAAGGACATGGCATGAAAAGCTGAAGTTAGCCCTTTGGGCTGACAAAATAACTCTTAAAAGGGCCACTGGTTGTTCTCCTTTTGTTTTGACTTATGGTAAAGAGGCTAAATTACCTGTTTCTATTGAGTTGTCGACTTTAAGTTATGTTAAAGAATTGGAATTGTTGAATGAACAGTCTCTTGAAGTGAGATTTGCACAACTGGTAGAGCTCGAAGAACCCAAAAGGGAGGCTCTCAGATAGCTGGAGATACATCAAGCTCAGATGAAGAACTTTTTTGATAAGAGGGAAAGACCACATGATTTTATTGTTGGGGATCTAGTTTTCAAGTGGAATGAATTTAAAAGCAGACCTGGATGACATTCCAAGTTCAATGCAATTTGGGATGGGCCTTATGTGATCACGGAGTGAAAGGAACACAATGCATTCCAACTTTCCAAGTTGACTGGTGAGGTGCTGTCTATCCCAGTTAATGGGATCCACTTCAAGCATTGCCTCTGAGATAAGTTCTATCTCATAGTCAAGTAGAGTAGTATTGCAAATAAGTGCATTCCGTACATTTATTTTTAGTAGTTTTGCTTTCCCTAAGTGCTGTTGCGCATGTTCTGTTGGCCATCAGGGCCTGTTAGTTTGCTTTCAATTCTATTTTTGTTTTCTTTTGCTATTGTTTGGAGTGTTGTTGTTTGAGTTTTTGAGTTGCAAGAAGGGGCATATTTGACTCCGTGCCCAATGGAGTGTTTTATGGAAACTGATCAATGCTTAGCAGGCAAGCATTTAGCAGAAATCACCAAAATGTTACCAATTTTTCGCTACAACTCAATTGGTGGAGCTGGTTGAATATTGTTATATCTTAAAGTGAAATTACAGTTATTTCTGCATTATGCCTAAGTGTTGTTTGCACTTTTTTCATTGCTCTTCAAGTGACAGTTGTTCATTAAAATGAGGAAATAGAGTTTCAAGAATGCTATTCAATGTTTTACAATTGAATGAAGTACATAATTGAGCATATAAGCAATAGAGCATTTTAAATTATTTCATTATTTTAGAAAGTGATTCATATTTACATAGCTTCATTTTATTGCAGGAATCCAAATGATATTACAACATTGCATTGAGATGCATTTTCTTTCCAAAATGAAAAGCATAAGATGAAATCAAATATCCACACAAGCCGTGGATGGGACTGTCACAGTGCATCATTAATAGCACACTACACTATGGAAGATGCAGAAGAAGAAATCACATAAGTAACAACATAATCATCATTGCCTGATTGGCTGATGGTCGACGCTGAAATGGTGCACCTTTTGTCTTCTCCAAGCTCTGTTGACCTGTAGGAAGGAAGAGGGATGTCAGAGGCTCCGATTATGAAGATACCTACATGAATCACCAACAATAATGCAACCTACTACTTGTAATTCCCATCATGCAAACCCCAGAGAACAAACATTACAAACAATTTTTTTTTAAATACAAAGTAAACATGCCACTAAATATTAAAACATATTCACATTGCACATTAACATTATAACGTCTAGTCCTCTGGGGCACGTGAGGTTACATGGCATAACAACTCTTAACAAAAAGGTAAAAGATGAAACTGAACAATCTCTCTAAAATTACATCCATCATAACATTATAATAACCATTTGCAGAAGTACATCCATGAACCATAAGTAAAAGTATAATTACATCATGTGATACAACTGTAATGAATCTATACAATAATATTTGCAAAGGGTCCTAAATCTCATCACAACAAAACAAGGCAATAGCCATTAACCAAGTAACCAAAGAAAAATCATGAAACATTTCCAAATGAAACTAAAACAACAATCATAATACAATTCCAGAGGCAACCAAGAAACAAGGAATAAGGGTGTCTAGTGGAGAGTGTCATTACATAGCCTACATGGGTTATCCTGGCCCTTCCTCCAACAAGAGGTGCTGGCCCCCATCTATGGTTATCCTGGCCCTTCCTCCTACTTGAGGCACCAACCCCATAGGGTAGCTCATACGAAGCCGTTAACCTTTCATGAGGATGAGGTTATGACTTTTCTGACCACAACCTTCTCATCCTACCATTAGTCTGCGATAGCCCTAATGCATAGACGAAGTATCCAATTATTATCTTATGTTTTTTTGCTACTCATGCCCCTAAGTTCTACTATTAGGTTTTCACTTGTTTAACTACTCTTACGTGGGTTATTCTGAGCTTTTCCTCCTTTTGAGGTGTCGGCCCCCACGAACAACCACTCTCCTAGAAGATCCTGAAAACATAACAAAACCAAAACAAGGCAAGGGTTGTACCTTAGGGAGCAAAGCATAAATCACAACCAAGACATGCGAGGCATTACCCATCTCGCTAAATACGTAAACAAAGTCTCAACATAACTTGTACAA
The DNA here is from genome assembly GCA_007258455.2 of Sequoia sempervirens. Taxonomy (NCBI): domain Eukaryota; kingdom Viridiplantae; phylum Streptophyta; class Pinopsida; order Cupressales; family Cupressaceae; genus Sequoia; species Sequoia sempervirens. The sequence goes on along the minus strand of VDFB02270651.1, from coordinate 684,326,525 downwards.
CCCTTCCAAATACAATACTAATAAATTTCAACCTCAAGAGTACAAACAAAAAACGAGGATCACATTCAATGACTATATCACGCCTCTAGAACTAAGGTTCACAATTACTAAAATTTGGTTCACAATTACAACAGGGTTCCCACATCCAAGGAAAACCAAAACAATAATAAAATGGTAATAAAAAATCACATGATCTTAAAACTCGAGATACCAACCATATTTGCACATAGTTTTCGCAACTCCAAATTAAAGAATTGGTTTAATTGAATTTATAAATTTCTATTTTCCTCAATTCAATTCAATAACGATTCTGCCAACATATTTAATTTGTTTCATTCAATAAACCAATATAACTTAATTTTATAAATTTCACAATTAAACCAGATTAATACATTCTATTTTTTTTGTAATTTATTTATTTACATATATATATATATACAAATTATTGCATATATATATAAATAACTACTTTTGTATTTTACGCAAAAATTACAAAAATAATCAACACTGAATAACAGTAGATATACGTAATTAATATATATAAATATATATATGTGTATATATATATGTATATATATATGTATGTATATATATATATGTATGTATATGTATATATATATGTATATATATATATGTATGTATATGTATATATATATGTATATGTATATATATATATATATTAAAACAAACAAATCGCAATAATTAAAAAACTAAACGTTTTCCTTTCTTTTTTTTAATAATTTTTAACAATTTCATTTTCCATTCTCTTTTTTTTTTATATACATTTTTTTTAATATCAAATATCGTTTTTTGAAAATTTCAAATTTCAAAACTCAAAACCATAGAAATGCATATTATTTGATCACTTCGGAATTTCACAATAATATTTATATATATATGTATTTTTTTTAATTTAATTTGTATAAAATATTGACTATTGTATATATATATATATAAAACCAGAATTTATAATTCAATAAAATACACAATTTGTTCAGTATTAGAGACAAACAAATTTGGGCATGCAAATTTCAACATAATAATAAAATGATTTTTCTTTCCAACAATAATTCCTGAACCAAATCTTATTGACAAACTACAAAATATTTAACTATAGTTCTTAACAGAGAGATTCAAAGGTTTAGCAATCAAACTCTTAATAACAAAAAACCTCTTTCAAAAACATAGAGAAATTAATTTTCAAACATGGCTACAAGATTTTGTTCACAGATTCAAAAAGAAGAAAACAATAAGTTTAAGGGAACCTAGAGTCCTTCGTTCGGTGTAGAATCCAGATACAATAGCTTTCTTCCTCTTTGCAAGTAGAATCTCCTCTGCGGTTTCTTCTCAATTCTCCTTCCTTCAGCTCTCTTCTGAACCAATCCTTTCTTTAAAACAATTATTTTTCCTAGAAACCCAACAAAACTATTTTTCTTTTCTTTTATAGACCAAAAAACCAGAAAGAACCTTTGTGTCTCCAAAAACTCTCATAATAAAAATAAACAATAATCAATAAAGCTCTCATCCTTTTCCTCAAAAATCCTCTTCAATCATTGGTCCTTTTCTTGCTTTTAAAAACACACACTTATCTCAAAATTTTAATTAAAAATTAATTATTTTCAAAGATATTATCTATAGATTTTTTTTTTCTAATTTAATAATAGGAAAAAGATAATATATAATTATCATCATCATTATTAATTTAATTTAATTACTTACACTTTTATTTCAATTAAATAACTTTTAAATTTACAATATATTTTAAATTCAACATTTAACTAACTTACAATTAATTAAAGCAACAAGACAACATTAATTAATCTTATAAAATAAGATTAATTAAATAACCACTAACCATCAATAAAATAAATAATAAAAAATAAAGCAATACAAAGGCAAGGACAAAATCTAAATCATGACATAACAAAACTCACACGGGATGACGGACTTGGGATAGGGACACTTCCTAATCAACTCCCTTTTTCAACATTGTACCCGTTGGGTTAATTTAATGCTCACCCTATCTTATCGAAACAGGTGAAATTGAGACTTAATTCCTGCAATTCTTGCATACCAATAAACGTCAAGTAACATGTATATATATATACATAATCAAAAATATCATATTGTGAGAAGGAATTGCAGCGTAGCAGGGCACTCATAAATGAGTGGTGCTACATTGTCCTCTCACAAAAGCCATACTAACAATTACAATATCAAATATGAAATAACATTTCTAAACTAACTGATCACATCATACAATAATTACTAAACCATTGCATTACAATGTATTACTGAAATTGAATTAAACATCACCAAACCAAATAATAAGTAATAACAATCACAGTCTCAAAGTATCAATCAAAACCACAAAAGTATCAAGTCCAAACAACAACGTGAGGGGTATTACACTACTAATCATGCACTGAAACAATCAAGAAGAATACAAAAGCATGAGCTAAAGGAGAAACATCAATATGATCATTATATCTTATTTTTATGCTAACATTGTTTGTTTCCTTGTGTAGGTATAGGGAAAATCACGATGCTGATTATTATTTGAAGACCAAGCATGTGGAGAAAAATGGGCTCCCACAAGGGTAGAGCTCGACATGCTGCCCTCATTCATTACAAGTGGGCTGATAAGAAATCGCATCATCATATTCATGAAGAAAAGGAATGATATACAACTAAAAGAGTAAAGAAGAGTAATTTGTCAAGCTATTAAACTAACTGTGCATTCATAACAATCAGGTAAATGCTTTCTGAAAGCTACAGGTGAATAGTGAGTTTAACCCACTCAATCACTTAACTAAGTACATTCATCTCGAACATTGTTGTATGATTCATGTTCTTTTGCTACAATGTTATTTATTCATCATGTTTATATGTCATGCAAGGATCCGTTCAACAGTGCTCTTTTCTCAATCAAGGATAGTGAACAGGCATACATAATGCCTCAATGAAGAGAATTGTTTCAATTTTCATCTCAGAGGAGAACATATTCACGAAATAGTTTATTAAGTGGAGCATAAAAATGCATGAAGAGTGCTAGGTTGAAGCCCAAGAGTATGAAGGGACAAACATTGCATTCAAATGGTAAATGAATAGTCAGTTCCAGTTTGGCTGATAATGCAAATACAACATTAGGAATTACAAGGTAAAAAGTTGTTTCTAGAATGAATAGGGAATGTTAGCTGGCTGAAACAGTCAAGGAAATGTAGTCCATATAGTTGCAATATTTTAATTAAATCTTTGCATAGAGTAAAGCAAAGTATACATTGAATATGTGATCTACAAATTCAACCAAAAGGGTTTTGTGTGCAAGGAGGAAAATAGTTATATCGGCTAGCCAAGAGCATGAAGTTTTTAGCAAATTCATGTGGGTTTGTTATGCTCAGACTTCTTTAAAATATTGAAAGCCCATGACAAGTTTTGTCTCAAGAAAAACAACATGGAGATGATAGTTAAAAAAATAAACAAAAGATACATTTCCAGACTTTCATGAACCTATGGAGGGTGTTCAACAATAGTATATCTAGAGGTACTTTTCTTCACAAAGAGACAAATACAAAAATATGGAAATGACTCAACAAGATGTAATCAAAGTGCAGATATAAGAAGGTCTTTAACAAACTTTCAATTTTTTTATATTGTGGTATACCTGTGTAATGGAATGGCACAAATTTCTCTAAGTTCTAAATGCCCGTATGTTGAAGATTGAAGAATCCAAATGCTAAAAGGAGCCGAAATTTTATGCAATTATCGATATGTACAAAATTCTACATGTCACAAATGAACTCGTATGGAGAGGATTTAAGAAATATGTTTCTCATAATGCATAGTATTTGTATGGATAGGCTGTAAGACAACAAAAGATGCACCAAGAAAGAAATGTGCTTCAGAATTCCAAGTGCTCATATAGAGAAAACTGAGAAAGCAGAATGCCATGGTGAGTTTTGCCAACTTGAAATAGTAGTATAGATTTATGTTTATTCTTTCGAGCATACCCACATTGGGGTTCCAAATTAAGCACACAGATTTTCATCATTTCCAATTTACCCGTATGGGTATTTTATCAGAACAACAAGATAAATGTTTTATCATATCTACAAGATAAATAACAAGAATACAGATGGAAATCATAATGGTCAAGCTCCGTAAGAGGAAGTATCAAAGTAAGATTGATTTATTCAGAATAACAAATACCCATATCTAGTTTTGTTTTGAAGAGTACAAAATGTGGATTTCCTTTGGTGGGTCGAGCTTCAGAATGAAGAATATTAGTTTTCATTCGATTTTCATAATACCCATGAGAAGGTTTGAACTAAAATATAGTTTTTTCCATATACCCACATCGTGTTGCTACAAGATAAACAAAATGCAATGTTTTCTTCAAAGTAACAAGCACCCACATGAGGGTTTATTTCAAAATTATGAATATACACTATTTTCTTTTGGGTCGAGCCCAGTAATTTACAAAGAAATCCGTTTTATGTATGAGTATGGCCCAGTCAGCCATTTGAGCTCTCAACTTCAAGATTAGAGCTATATCTCATGGCGGCCAAGGAGATAATTCAAATACAAAGATAATGACATTCAAAAATCATAAATAGAATACATGTAAAGGCTGCGACCTGGCTGGTTTCTTGCTTTCCAGTATAGAGACAAAGAAGCCATGATTGTCATAGTTTCATACTTTTGTAAGCTTCGTGAACAACAGAGAGAGAATGGATAAACAAGAAGCTTACCTTATGTGTAGAAGAAGAGGAGAGACCCTCGAGCAAGCTCCCTCATAGAGCTTCCATGCGTGAGCCTGAGCTTATACAGGATGACCAGGAAGAATAAAGCCATGAGAATGTGAAAAGAGAATTCAAAAACCAAGAATGTATAGGTTGTGGCCTTAATGGCCTTTCTTGTTCTTTGAATGAAGCAGTAAAGCTACAGTAGTATACAAATGAAGCTTACCCAATCAAAGATTCAACTATATGAAGGCAAGAGTGAAGTTTCTCAAAGCACACGAGCTATAGACTGAGCTCAATCTTGACGACGCTATCCTTTCAGGCAAAGCTCAATGTCTTTGAAATGATGAGTGCAAAATGAAATCATTTTTAGGGTTTGACTTCTTTTTGTCTCATTCCCTAATTTGAGCTATGGCGAACGTTATGATTGCCTTTGAATATTCATATTCAACTTTAGCATGTGGGGAATTTGAATTTAGTTTGTTTTTGCATTATGAAATCAAAATCTAAAGCTAATGTTTTGAAGGGCTGAAATTTCATATGCCTAGGTCGAATGTGTTTAAAGTCTTTAGGGTTTGTGATTTTATTATGACACTCACCCTTGTGCCTTAGAGAAAATTGGAGACTTGAATATCCTAATTTTATTGATTTTGAGATAAATCAATAAGAGTTGCAAGGTAATATCACTCATGACTTAGGGATTTTTTTTATTATTTTCAATTGATTTTAGAGAAATCAATTAAGGATATTGATGTGAGAACAATATTGCCCTGATATTTTTATGATTTTTTAAAGAAAAATTAGGCATTGTATTGGTGAGATAAAGATGTAATTATTTTTGCAAAAGATTTAGCAATCTTTAATTGCAAAATAAAACAAATTGTAAAATCTGTAGTGATGTAAAGCTGAGTCATAAAGCAATCCTTATAAATTGTTTTATGATTTCTTTCTATTTTTAGCAGATTGGCATTGACTTTTCCTCTTGGTCGGATTTGAGTTTCATCTTGGAGAGATAAGGTGTTTTTTTGGCTTTTAAAGTAGATTCAGCCTATTTTTAGAGGCTTTTCAGTATGATCATAAAAGCATCGTACTTTTTTTTGCTTTTATGCGGTCTTTTGAGAGAGTTTGAAGCTTTTTTCCTTGAGCTTCTTTGTGAGCTTACATTAGGGTTTTTTTAGAGATATATTTTGAAAAGACTTAGTCTTTTTCTCTTCTCTCAGTTTAGATTTTTAGTTTCTTGCTCTTGACACTTTGGAGCTTGTAAACTTTTTGTATTTAGTTTGTGAGAGTTTCACTCCTTAATCTAAAAAAAAAACAACATTCCTATCTTAAAATTTCTATCTCAGTTTGCAGTTTTAGTATGATGTTGATGTTGTGATTCTGTTTATAGATCCTCCTTATGTCCTAGGATTGCAGATCATCAATGCATAAAGTTCATTGTTGCAGGTTGCTTGCTGTGTTTATAATTAAACCTTCATGTAAATCAATTTTTCACTAGTGTTCATGAGAGATTGTGAATTCCTTATTGTTTTTCTGAAGATTGTTTGTGAGAGAAATATCAGACTGTTTTGTGAGAGAAATATCAAAGTCATTATTAGGTTTTTTGGATCTTTTTAAGCCATAGGCTTTGTTTTTTAAAAGTTATCCCTGTAACTCTTTCCTTCAGAAAAAACACTTAGAATAATATTCAATCATTCAGAGAACCAACTCACTCTGGAGATTCCTTCTTCGTTCAGATCACCCACATCTGAAGAAGGTTTCCATGCTTTAGTAGATTGTTGGATCTTGTATTCAACAGGGTGCAAATATAATTGAAAACAATATCCTAAAATAATGAGACTGTAATATACAAAATATGGATATATGAAGGTTAAGATTTATACACTATGTCATGAATACACTCTAATATCTATTCAAAATTTATCTAGTATCTTTTTTGATTCCACATTATGTACTAATATTTGATCCCTCTTTATTACTTATTTGGGGTATAAATACAACTTATATAGAATACTTGGGGCTTAGAACTCTAGTCTATGATTCCCCAATTTTGTTGCTAATATTGGCTCCATTTTTGGGACCTTGGCTAGGTGATACATAGGAAATTAGTTTTTTTTTTTAATTCAAATAAGATATTAGAAAGAAAGATGAAAATATTCTCATAACTTGCGGTACTATCCCCTTGGTGGCAACCTCATGAGAAGGGATAAGGAATCGAGGGGATGGAGAATAGAAAGGGTTGGGATATCTTGGAGTCAATAGTGAACCCCACTAATGAGCTTGATCAATAGCTAGTTTTATCTTGTTTAGTTCATATCTTTGAAACACTTTAAGTTGCTTATTTCATATACATTCCTAAACTTATATGCCTTTTATGTCTTTTATGCCATCTAAACCAGACTTTGATGAGTGGAAATATGATTATGATATGATGATGTTTGCATGGATGAATGTGTGAATGTGTATGAAATTCAGAATGAATCTATGTTTAATTCATGCAATTTTTAATGGTATGTATGCTTTATTTGAAACTAACCCCTTGCAACCAAAAGTATTACAACCCACAACAACTAGAGAACTCAACTTGTAGCCAAAGGATTTCAGGCCCATTGTAGGGGAGATTCCAAGGACACTAGAACACATGACAAGTGTAGAAATGATGGAAGTGATAATTAGAGTGGTCAATTGTGAGTCATCAAAGTATTCAATTAGATGATGGAGGAAAGAAGTTTGTAGTAATCAAGAAATTGATGTGACTATTTGCACAAATCACATCTCTATCATGTCATTAAAGCAGAGTTGTAAAACTATTTGTCTTCTATCTTTTTTAGTTATAGTTTCAGTTGTAAGAACTTTGTCTCTTTCTATTTTGAAGGAGAGTGGGCATCTTCATTTAATTTTAGTTTTCAATCCTTATGCAAATAAACCTCCTCCCAAACCTATATAGTTGGATTAGTGGTTGAGGATCAGATCTAGTTGAAAGTTATATGTTTTGATAGTTATAGTTTTGTTTAATAGATAATATCTTTGTTAGTTTTATATTATGCATTCATGAATGAGAAATATGTGAAGATTCTTGTTAGATTATAGAGTTTAGTTATATGCAATAAAGATGTTCCAGTTTACTATTATGAATAGTTGAATCAAGTAGCACATATTTGGTTTCTCCTATGGGTATAGTAGCTTGAGCAAGGGCCACTCAAGGTATTGTTCACCCACCTTAATTTATGTTGTTAAATTAAATGTTTAAATTATTGCATTCATTTCAATAGATTCTTCATTACATGCACATGAATGATACTTAGTCTCATGATTTAAGTTTTGTAATGCATCATTGAGTCATCCTCCAAAGCGAGTTTAGTAGTTAGAAGTAATAATCAAAAGTGCTAGTGAAATTATAGAGTTCAGGTTTAGCAATTAACAGTTACAATGTTAAACCAAAGGTACTCATGACATCAGTAGCAAATTAAGTTATTTCCCCTATTTTGTGATGCAAAGAATCTACCAAAAAAAACCAACATCAGGTGTGCTTCTGACCCAAACAACAACTGAGAAGATCAAATTAAACAACCATCATTGATTCACTTAACTTTTCATCAAAATTTCCATACAATTTCACTTGGTTTTTCACTTGAAAATCTCTAGGCACCAATAAGCCAAATCACCACAATCACCAAATAAGTACTATAGACTCTTATCAAATTCAAATACACCTTTACCAACATCAAATTGACTGTACTTAACTCAAAGCTTGATTAGAGAAAATGAACCATTCAACTCTTCCATATTCACCAATTCACTCTTCAATGCAACTTCTCATGGAAAAATAACAACAAATCATGCATACTCATTTCTAAACTATCATCAGACTCCCAAGATATTGTTATCATCATATTTTTTATTGAAATAAACTAGTACACATAATTACCATTACTGATCCATTAGATCTTCTATCTTTTGTAGTTAAAACACCATTCTTGCACATTGGAATCACATAGCCAAATCACCAAAACAACAATTTTTTCCCTCTAAACTCTTCCCAAGCATTGGACCATCTTTAATAACTTTAATTAGTTAGTCTCAAGACAATTTCAATCACTCATTTCACTATCCCAACATAATCTCAATTTCTAGCATTCAAAAACCATATTTCTAGTAGTATTGTAACATGTCTAGAATGGGTATTCCATTCAATCCTAAATGAATCTCCATGAAAAAATAGTATTTTAAGAGCCCATTGCACCCACATTAAACATACTACAACATAAAACACTGTTACTTTAAAAGAAACATTAGATCAATTAACTATCCTATTGAAACAAACCCTAAATAGGCTTGAAAGACAAAGTAAATCCCTTCCTTTCAACTCCCTAACAACAAATAACCCCAAACAATCTTCTTTCAGGTCCTCAAACTCAAGAATCAACAACCATTTGGTCATATAAACCGTTCCATGGGCTTTTAATAAAAAACCCTTGTTCTATGCTCCATAATGCACAAAAAAGTGAGGGGTTAAGGGAAATGTATAGTTCAAACCTCCATAAACATGATATTCCATCTCCATACCATTACAAATGTTATTTCACCCATTCCTAACTTGTAGGCACCATTTCTTCTTGGAAACTTAGAAATTTGCTTGGAGCAACAACACTTCATTTTCTTGTCTCCCATGTTCCTGTCATCACACAAATTACTTAAAGCATAATAGAAACTCACCAAACAATCCATCCCACCAATCTTCTAAACCTACATCAGTGGGATGGTGCATTCAATCCTCACAAGACTCTTAAACCCTTGCCTGGGTTTTCAAACCAGTCTTTATAAAATAGTTTAAATCAGACCCTAGACTCAATAAAGCCTCTCAAAATCAATTTATATTGAAGACTCACACATTCCTTTATGGAATCAAAAAAATATGACAACCTAAGAACTACTGTATAGTTCGTTCAAGACTGGTAAATGAGAGACAAACACAGAAAATTGCCAAAAAAAAAACTTTATTACCAAAATTTGATTCAAGAATACAAAGTTCTACTTTTTCATCAGTTACGATAATTTCCTTTACATATGCCAATGACCAACAACCTTCTAAATCCAGGTGACTCTTCCTCTTTTGATTTTTTTATTTTTTTTTTGCACTTTTTACATCTTTTTTGCATTTTTTGACATTTTTGCAAAATTTTCTTTCTTGACTACCTAAAGACCTGTTTAAGGACTCAGATACATTAGAATAGGTCTTCTCATGACCTTTTTACAATTCCTTCATGATGAAAATGCAAATTTTATATTTTTTCCTATTTGAAGCACAAGATGCTCCTGCACCATTTTGTAGTTTATGCTTTATTTTCCTTTTCCAACCTTTACTATTTTCTTGCACATGTGTAAACCACCTATACTTGATGATATCGGCTATGTAGAGTCTATGAATGCACATACAGTGCCAACATCATCAAAAGCTTACAAATCCCTAGTTGATAATTAAATTAAGCCTTTACAAGGGTTTAGTGGATTGTTCAGTTAGGAACACATCGTCACACATAACATTTCCATAACCTTTTTCACTTACCACATATCATATAGTTAATTTCATATCACATCTACCATACATCCTGTAGCCTTTCCAAACCATCATTTACCACGTACCATGCATTCATGTCATTCAATACAAATTATGATTACAAATTGTCACATCAAATCTTGCTGTAAGAAGTAATCAACACTTTCACATGAGTTAAGTTTCATTTCACAAGAATTCTATAGGTATATGCATTATGTCATGCCCACAATTTTACATGGGAGCATATAACACAACTTCTATTTTTTTATATATAAACACATAAAACACCTATAATTTTTTTTATTACATTAATTATTCATTAATTCTCAAAGTGTTTAGGCTATAACAATAACATCATAATATTTCCTTGATATTCACATAAGTATTATTATTCACCTTTAATGGTTGGATGCATGTTAAATGTCTTGCCACTAAGATTGACGTTGAGAATTTAATCTAGTACAATATTAATCCTATTATTATGGCTAGTACCCATTCATAAATCTCCTTTAATTTGTCACCACTAATACTCAACTACACAACATGACATATTTAACCTCCTTATTCCCTATCCTATCCTATGAGTTAGGGTATCCTTTATTTTCTTGACAAAATCATATTTATATTTTCATTCAATTACCTAAATGCATGAGTAGGTAGTTTAATTGTTGTTTAGTTTACTTATTAATTTTATTTTCCTTTTAGCTCCTCTAGGGAATAGTTCATTGAGTTGATAGGCCTCAATCCTTTATTCTTTTCCAAATATACATATTTGACTTAAGTAAGGCATTCCATATCTTTATGCATAGATTTTATTTTTAATAGTAATACCCGACTACAAATTATTATTTACATAAACAATTATCCCTTTCATGCACATTTGATTTGTGGCTTCAAGTTCACTATTATTGGCTGTGATGATCATTCATTATGTCTATGAAGCATACTCAAATTTTGTATTGACACAATAATTTCAACATTAAGAGATATTTATATGAAGAATAATAAGTCTATTATTAATTAGTCAACTAGACCAAAAGTAATGTGTTACTAGTTGTTCATCTTTTAAACATAATAAAAGAGTATTATTATTTAAACTTGCATTATACATTAACCATGATGTTGCCCTCATTCAGTCACTAATTTAATAGTAATACTCAAATCCCAAATTAAGCATTATTAATATTGTTACTTATTTAATGCTTATTCCTTAATTAGTAACATTTTTTTTTTCAATTCATAGGTTATTATTAAGGATATACATAATCTACCATTTGTTTATTCACCGATCAATCCTTATCCAAATGATTATAAATAAAGGAATAAAGGAAAAATAAAACAAATTAAAGGATAACATTATTATTAATACCACCATCTACCCATTAGTAAAAATATTATTAATTATCATCCCAAATATTTATGTTGATAAAATTGTTTTTATTCAATCCCATCAATGTTTAAACCTTAATAATAAAATTGTTGTTTGAATAATGTCTGAGAAATATTTGAAAATACTCTAACCCACACCTGAATTTTATTTACTTAAATTCCACCAATTAAATTAAATTAGAATAATGAGAATTAACTTGACTTGATGTGTTTTTTTTTTTAAATTTAAAATTGAATTAATTTGATCTGATGTGTTTTTTTTTTAAATTTAGAATTGTAAAATAGAATAAAACTTATTTTTTTAAAAGTCCTCTAAAATGACTTTTGATTATCACTTAAATAAGGGTCTTGTTTACATTGTCCCCACCAGGGTAAAATTAGAAAGTTAGGTGGGATTAATTAATATAATGGAAAATTAGTTGTTAATGGATGTGCACCAAATCTTGACCATTAGATTGTTTTAATTTGCACCCATGGATCTTAGGGCAACTTCATGTTTCCCTAAATCATAAAGATAATCTTTTAACCTCATTTCTTCTCATTTTTACTCATTTGGGTTTTGCAAATTTGAAAGAAAGGTGAAAATGCTTTAATGGGGTTTACAACCACTTGTCTTTCTATTTACATTTGTAGGTTTGAAACTCTTATTATTTCTAATATGATTTCATAAATATCACTTTTCCTCAATTTTGTCTCTTCACAAGAAACCCTCCTTGATTTTTTTAAAATGTAGGCATATGTTTATAGGTAACCCAACTTTGCAAATTCTCTCCAAGTCAACCTATCTACATTTGTCTGAAGAAAGCCTATTTGTTTTGTAGCAACACATTATCATTTAACTATTCTATTTAGCTATTGTTATTTTCTTGTCCTTGCTACAACTGAAACCTCATATTCCTATCACAATAGTGTTGTGAGATCTCAAAATGGGGGGCAATGTTTATAGGAATACATATACAGTTAGGGTTTCATTTTATTTTATTTTTTTAAAGATATATATATATATATATACAATGAAGGATTTGTTTTATTTTGAAACAAAATAAACTATAGGGATATTGGGGGTGGTGGATTCCCTAGGTGTCCGACCCTTTTGCAGATATTGTAGCTCCATCCAAGGGTTGCGCCCCATGCACATGGAGTTGTGGTACCCTATGATGGACCATAGCTTCATTACAGGGCCACAACCCCCTTTAGTATATATATATATATTTAAATTTATTTTTGTTTAAATTTTTATAATAGATAAATATTATTATACATATATTATTTTAAAGGAACTTTAATATTATATTATTTAACACTTTTATATATATTATTTACAATGTATACTTTTTTAAGCTTATGGTATTTTAGTATTAGTATTTATTGTTTAAATATTAATTTAAAATCACTATGCTAATAATAAGTTAACATTGATATAAAAATCTCATTTACATGTAATGAGAATTTATTATAACCGTAACAAGATAAAATACATTATTTTGTACAGATACATGTTTGATTTAAAAGCATACTTGACTGATTTAAATGCACAAAATACATAATATGTAAGTGAATATTTGTTTATATAGAGTATTTTATTCTACTTCACAAAGGAAATGAACTTGTAAAAAAATTGAAGCAATGACTAAGATTTATCTTGCATACAGACACATGTAATGATTGTATAGATATGCTAAACATCATAATAGGAAGGACTCTGTAAGCTCTTAAATTACAACTGTTGACATTGAGTGATTTCCTTTGGTTCCTTAAGCCTATTTAATAGTTTCTTGCACCTTCACATCTGCAACACTTGGGATACAATACACTTTTATTTGTTCCAAATATGAGGGTAATATGTTTTGGAAAAAAACATTTTAACAACTAAAACCTATTACATTATATTTTGGAAAAACATGTTTTAACAACTAAAACCTCTTCTTCTTTTTTTCTTTTTCTTGGTTCATTGATCAACATGAGTTGATTAACACTTATACAACCTTGAAAATTACATAGGAACACTATACCAACAACAAATTATTAAAAGGCTATCGTGTATGTGATTCATTTTAAATAAATGGTTAAGATCTTTCCAATGGGGGAGATAAATCTCACCACCCAACCTTCTTGGCATCATCAAACTGTTACTAAGCTCTAGCCAACCCTCGAGCAAGGAGAAAAGACCCAAAACCCAAGATTCAAACAACCACCTGAAACCAACAGCAAGAACATTTTCCAACATGCTGCATGAAACCCATAAGAAATACTTGCCAATAGCCCCAAACTCAACACATTTCTTTCTTATCCCAAAAACCCATAATCCCCAAAACAAATTCACACACACAACTCAAAATTTTTATACTATTTTCAACAGAAAAACTAAATGATAGTCAATAAAAACAATACAAACACAAATCCATGAAAAGATATGTGAAAGGAGTTGAGACAACTTATCTCTCAAGCTGATTTCTCTTCTCCATTGCACCTCCCTCTTCTTCCTCCAAACCCTCTTTTCTAACTCTCCTCTCTTTTTTTTTCCCATAGCTCCCAAAAAAAACCAACATGAAAAATAATGAATACTTGGCAACACTTTCTTTCCATTTCTTCTCCCACCAACCCCCAACCACCATGTCCTCTTTTTCATTTAAGAGGAATGGTGTTCACATGGGTTTTCATACTCCCATTTTCGTCACTAACAAATAGCAATTACATAGTTTGGTGTGCAATGGGTATGCCAAATTATTTTATGTCAATATTGGAAATGTCCTTGAAGACTAGTTGAAATTGTAAAATGTCTTACACAAAGTAGAAGTTTGAAAGTGTATTAATAATGTTATGTGTCATAAGTTAGATGATAGTTTGGTTGTAGCACCCCTTTTATTTGCTTATATTTTTAGACAGTGCTTTTACTTTGATAGAACATGATACTATGTTCCTATTATTTGATCGCTGACATTGGAGCGATGATGGTTTTTATATTGTGATGTGATGGTATACTTTATGAATGATTATTGATTATGTCATGCTTTCTGGTTAGCATAGTTGATTATTTGAGTTGATATTGATATGTGCTCATTTGTAGTTAATTGATGTTTTAGTTTCATCATTTTTGATGTGTCACTGTATTGGTGAAGGGAACGAGATTGCATCACTTGCTTGCGAGTGCCTTGCGATTCCACGATTTTCTCTTCATGGTGTGATTGTTTATAATCTATATACATGTACAACATATGTTTTATTTCAGGATTGCCGGTATAGGACATCAAATCCACTTGGATTCACAGGTTTGAGCATGTCCATTGCCCAACAAAATAGTTGATTGGGAGATAGTAACTGGATTTCCTTGTCAAGCCACAACCCTAGTCACAATGTGTCGTCAGTCTTTGTTTGGTTTTGTTGAGTTGTCATGTTGTCCACATTTTCCTTGTCGTTTATTTATTTTGCAAGGTATGTTCTGTGGAAAATTAATATTAATTAATGCTTATAATGGTTTTTAGTGATTATTTAATTAATTTTGATTAATGTTGTTAGAAGTTTTATATTTGATTTAATTAATTAAATTTAATTTATTTTGTAAAGTGATTTAATCTTTGTGATTAAATTTATTTTATAAACTGATTAAATTGATTAGATTAAATTTAATTAGAAATTAATATGTGAATTATGAATTATTAAATGCATAAATATCTTGTAATTATCTTAGAGGAAATATCTATGATTTGGTTGAAAAGATATTTTATTTGTGACATGTGTTTAAAAAAATTAAACATTTTTGTTGGGAATTAATTCTCAGAGAGAATATTTGCATTAACTGAAAGAGGATAGAGGCTACTTCACAACAATGAGAAAATATACTTTTAAAAAAGGAGGTTGTAGAGGATTTGGGAAAGAAGTTCTTGGGAAATTCTGGATTTGGTTTTGTTTTCTTCTTTTTGGAAATGTGGATATTTGGAAGAAGCTTTAGTGAATTGGAATCTGAAGGTGAAGCTCTACTTCAAACATCATTTCCTCAAGCATCCAAAAATAGGTTCTTTAAATTGTTTTTATTTTTATGCAAATTGGAAAGATTTCATGTACAAGAAGAATATGTTATCTGCATAGAGGCTTTAATATATTTTGTAAATTTGAAAGATTGTCGTGTTTGGAAAACTGTTGTGAAAGCTTAGAGCTTTTGTAGAAATTGTTTTAAGCTTTGATTTTGTTTAGAATTGGAAAATTATTGTAAAATATTTAGAGCCTCTATAGGAATTTTTTTTTAAACAATAGAAATCTTTGTAGGAATGGATTTAAAATCTTTTTGTCAAAATTTGGGGAAAATCTTGTTTGTATGGGAAAATATCTTCCTGTAAAGTTTATTGTTTGTTTTGTTTTCCCAATTAGTTTTAATTTGGCTAGGAAATTGAAAACCGTTGGTAAAAATTTGAAAACATCCTTCTGTAGATTTTTTTTTGTAAAAATTTGTTTCTCTAGAATTTTTTTGTTAAAAATCCCTATAGAAATTTTTTGTTAAAAAAAATTGCTCTTCTCGAGCAATCATTTTGATATATATATATATAAATATAAGCATATTTGATTATAAAAATCCCTATTAAAAAATTGCTTTCAAAGAAAACCTGGATTGATGTTACCATATAGCGAATTTTATATATATTCGCAGGTTTTGAAAATTTTAAATGTTTAAAATATGTGTGGGGAAGCACTGTGGCTACCCCACAACTGACTCCCCATTGGGGAGAGTTAGTGCTATGAGGCAGCGCCAATGTTGCCCCACAGTGGTCATGCCCCCCACAATGGGGATTCGGCTATGTTGCAGCCAATGCAACCTTTGATGGCTACGAAACCTTCTTCTGCCTTGGAAGAAAAATTGATTTTATTTAGTTTGTTTTGTTTTAAAATATATAAAGTATATTATAATATATATAGGTAAATATGTATATATAAATATATATTTGTATATATATATATATGTATGTGTATATATATATATCTATATATAATATATTTATTATATGAGATTTGGAATATTGTAATTTAGTTTTATATTTAAATATTATATTTACATATGTATAATTATGTATAAATATATATAATTATATATATATTTAAATGATATCTTAACTAAATGCATGCAAATGCACAAAATAGATAATTTTAAAATAATGTGATATGAAAGAGGAAATTGATTTTTAATTAGATGTAATTTAGAAATTGAAATAAACAAATAGATTTAATTTCTTTATTTTTTTGTAAGTGAAATTGCAATAAGCTAGTTTATTTGGGCAATGTGTTATTGTAAATTCTTGAAATGGAAATTGGATTTAGGAAATCCTAATGGTGGCTTTATTTCTAGTCTGAATTATTTATTGAATTGTGATTTCTTCTGTTTACGTAAGTTGGGGAAATTGGATAGTCATGTATGTAAGTCTTCTAGATGATGTTGTTTTATGAGGGGGTTGTTGTGATTTATGGTTCAACCCTTTTATTTCTCTTTGGTAGTGCACTTGGTTGTGATTTAGTTTAAACACCCAGTTACTACAAATGGGATGTGTTGCCTCTTATATTTTAGATTGGAATTTAATATCTGTTGTGTTCACTTTGTTCACCCTTGGGTTTTGGATTAGATCCTTGTGTTGTCAGTAGGGGAGTGGCTCTCAATGGGGGTTGGCGCAAAAAGTGGTTCCAGGGTAACTCATGTGAGAGTTAGTTAATTCAGTGGAAATTAAATAATTGTATTAGGGGAAAGGGTAGCTTAAAACATATAACTTGTTAATTGTGCCTTGCTCATGGGCTCAAGGGCCTTTTTAGACTTGGGATGAGATGGGAAGGCCTAGAATAGCAAGGTCATTATCTTGTCCCTTTGAAAGATATTTAATTTTGCATCAGTTTGCATGTGGGGCCGAGGATCATAAGAGGATACCAAGGTAACCTAAGATGGGGGTTGGGGCATAGGAAAATTTGCCAGGGTAACCCATGCAGCTTTGTGATGACACTCCTATGACAACAATATGTATTGTGCAGTTGATATACTTGATTATTTTACTCTAGAAGCAATGTAAACTTTAGGTATGTATTGTTATTGTATGGTATAGTATTGTGTGTTTCCTGTGTCTAGAGGTTGTTGGTTTTTCTTAGGAAGCCCTTTTACTATCTCCTAGCACGGGGGGTGGGCCTTTGGGTACCACTTGGTTGGGTGGAACATGCAACTTACACCGTTGGGTTCCCATTTCATGTTCGTGATGGTGAGATCTTCTAGATTGGAGAGCTCGCATGTATCAGTTGCTTTGTACTATTTCTTATGTTCTTTTGTATTAGTTGGATACTTTGTATATGTACTACTCCTCATTTGTATTTGAGGAGGATTCTTGTATCAATGTAATTGTAACATTATTGTATGATCTTCCTCATTTTGGAAATGAGCTTTGTAATTGCTATATTGAATAGATGCAATCTATGAATAATTCATTAATGTACATTGTATCTTATGTGATGAGTTTAATGCTTTTGGATCTATGTTCTTTATATCACGAGTTTAATTTTATATGCTATGGTTAGTTCACTGTTGTAAGTTATGGAATTCATATGTAAGCATTTTCGCGTACCTTATAGGATGTATGCATTAAGTGTAGTTCACTTTACTTGTTATTAATTACACTTAAAAAGAAAAATTGTTACACTTTTGTTGTGTTTGTGTTGTTCTCTAGGGTTATGTGGTGGGGTGTTATATTGGTGCTTATATGTCTAAAAGATCTCTAACTTTGTAAAAGAGACAAGAAATAAAGTAAAATGAAATAATTAAATAAATGAAAGGAACTTCAATCAATTTTGTATTAAAATGTACATATGTGCAAACATACATTTCTGATATACATAGAATGATGAAAATATAGTTTTCTTGGGATGATAATTTACATGTAAACAAAGTATTCAATTGAACAGTGTAGTACACATTTAAATATATTCTTTTTCTTGAAACATTAGCACACATTCATTGAAAAAAAATGTTGGTATTATGGTGTAATCATTTGTAAACATACATTTTGTGTATTTATAAAATGTTGTTGGAAATGGTAGTTTGTAATTATAAAATGTATGTAATTAACTTGATAGTAAAGTGTAAATGTGTGCAAACATATAGTTTGGATATATATAGAAAGTTGTAAAAATAGTTCAATGTGTAATATCCTTTGTTTTTGAAAGATTGGCATATGAGCACTTTGAACTGGAATGTATCTATATTGAACAATAGACATAGTTTAGCATTTGAAAAACAACCAAATAAAACCACTATATTGAAGTGCAAAATGTAATTAAATGCAAGGTCACCTTTGGTAGAGTAGTTTTTTAGATGTTCATCTAAGGGAATATAGTCTAAGTGGGAAATGAGTGGAGGATGCAATAAGTGAAATTGAAGGTATAATTTATAAAAAAACTTTATTTTAGATATGTTATATTTGCAAACTAACATGGTAAAGTAAATGTGAGATAAACAATGGAACATACCTATAGTTATTGTAATGTTCTTTAAGTGTTTGAAGAATTTGAATGCCATAATGCATTCAAACTGTCCTCTTTTTTTCAGCGAGCAACATATGGACTTTGTAAATTAAGTTTTTAAATTAATATATTTAAAATTTAAAAATATTGAGATCCTTTATACATATCTAAACTATTACATATCTTTATAAGAATAAATAAATAAATAAATCTAATAGAAAATTAGTAGATTAAATAATTTCAATAGTAAATTAAATAATTTCATTAGTAGCTTAAATAATTTCATTAAAAATAGACTCAAAACTAAAAACAAATAACATGAATATAATTTTTTCTATTACAACCTTAGTAAATTATTTATTCTATAAAAAAAAAAAATGAAAAAAAATACTTATGACTATAATATTGATTTTATTTCTAATTAAATAGAAAAATTAACAACATATCAAATTATATAATATTTTATCAAAATTCAATTACATAATTTCTACATTACAATTGTTCAATCTAAATTCATTTGATAGAATGACATGTTTCAATGACTAAACATAGAATTGGGTTGGAAGAAAAAATCTAGCTTTGGTGTGGGTCATAGCTAATTAGATATGATATCAATACATGCCTTTTTGAAATGGATTGAGCAAGTATGAAAGGTCTATTAAGAAGAAGATTTTCAAAATAATTTTATTTTAGGAGGGTTCGCAGAGTTTAATATGGACAAAAAAATAAGACACAAAAAATTTGATTTAATCAAATAAATTACGATTAGCTCTTAGCTATTTCTAGTTTTCTTTAAAATCTTTTAAGTTTTTCTACTTTTTCAAAGATCTTTGAGTGTTTACACAAATTTCCAAGCAATTTATGTGATGGTAAAACCACATATCAAGAATAGGCTTTCAAAGTTAGTAATGTAAAGAATAGGTGGAACCTGGTAGGGAGTAGACAACTGGCACTTACATAGGTAAATTGTTTTCAATGCCATGCAATAACAACAAAAGTATGTTAGTGTTTTAACAAACATACTCTAAAACCCTCATGGAAACCTTATTTTCACACCGCAGCTTGCCAAATTGGAGAAGTGAAAGGTCAATACCAGTGAGGAAGATTTTGGAGGAGTGGAAACCAATAGTAGTGGGGAAAGCAGTAAAAAAGGCAATAGTCGAAAAAGTAGTTAAAAAGTAGTATCCATGCTTATGTATATAATGATGGTAGCAAAAAATCGTAAAATGCTAGAGAATCCCAAATATTTTAATCATTGTAAGGAGATTGATTTTGGTTCATCTTCTTTAAAAAAAATAAATCTAGTTTGGTAAGGCTTCGTAATATTTTTCCTTACACGGGAATGATTTTCTACTTGCTATTGAGATTCAGAATCAGGTACTGATGAATGGGGAGGCTTGTACTCTCTTGGCTGAGGAATTTAGGTTAGGGAATTTGTCACATGTATTTGAGGAGGCAGGATAGATATTTGCAACCCACAAACTCAATTTAAAAAAAAAATGTTGAAAAGTTAGAAACGGAAAAACAAACACTTAAATAGAAGGCCCAACTGGATCAATATGCATGCCTCAATTTAAAAAGGTAGAGCCCAATAGGAAATCCTACCCCTAAACCCTTGGATCAAAAGATATTATAGTGTTAGGAATCTAAGGTATGAACTGTGCATTTTAATATTTCAGTTCCCCTTTAAAGCTCACTGTTGGATTTTGTGCTCAAAAAATGAAAAAGATTACTTCTTTTTTGTGGATTCCAATCTTTACAAGTGAAGTGTGAAACATGTTGTGTTAGTACCTAACCTGCAAAATTTTGAGGGTAACAATGGCTAGTTAATTGAATGTAAGTTTTGGGTGTGGTAATGCCAAGGATGGGGTATGTGGGTGTTGTCTCATGACCGCAAATTTTATGTGTTTGGGATGTTGCCTAGTATTGTTTGTGTTTTAATTCTAATATCATTATTAAGTTCCAAAAACTTAAAAAATATTTAGAAAGTTTGAAAAATTAAAATATAAAAGATTTAGCATATAGACTTTTATATTATTGCAATATAAACTTTTTTTTTGCAGTGCAACATTCTACAACAATACAAAATCCAAATTTCTCACCTGTTACAAGTAGTATTGCTAGAGAAGTTTTGAATCACTATGAATTTCCAATTATAAAACTAGTTGATAGAGTGGTCAGTTCACATGACAATATTTTTATCCAAACTGGAGGAAATGATGGAGGGAGTCTAAAGGGAATTGGTAATTGATAGCAATGCAACATTCATACCAACATTATTTTGAAAGGTACGAATGCAGCTAAATCATAACTAGAGACAAATCTGAAATTCCTTGATTAGATATATGCATTAAAAGCCAATTCATTTTTTTTAGTTGCAAGATATCTGGTGGATTTTTATTCTAGTTGAGATTACACATATGCATTCAAAGCCTTTGATATTTGTAGCAAATATTTATCTAGCGTTGTTTTGAAAAGTGGTTGTATCATAGGCTATGATATCCGTAGAAAATATTTTCTATTAATTAAATTAAGGATAGTTTCAATCAATGGCTGAAAGAATTTCAATAGTCAGTAGACGATAACAACCATTTGATTGTAATTTTTAGCTTTGTCTTGTTCAAATAGGATACACCTTCAATGTAAAAAATGTGAATTGAAAAAGGTTCAAAACTAATTTTTTATTCAATTTATGGGCTCAAAAAGATGTCTAACCCTTAGGTGCACACTTAGGACTTTCAAAAACACAATTATAAGCAAAATTTAACACTTAGAAACACTTTTTAACTCACTGTAAAATATTCCCTTTTGAAAAAACATAAAATATCAAATAACAAAATTAACAATAGCCTAGAGGACAACTTACAATAAAACTATCACATTGACATCAAGCACACTTTTCCCACAAAAATATCAAATAACACACTTTTCCCCAAGAAAATATCAAATAGCAAAATTATCAATAACCCAAATATTAAAAGACAATTTATAGTATAAACTATCACATTAACATCAACAAAATAACACTTCAGCAAATGAAGTGCTTTAACTTGGTTTTGGTGTCTCTCCCTTCTTCCCATTGGCCATAACTTTCCTCTACAATAATCCATATTAAGCTCATATACTTACCTCTTATACTTGAAGTTGATACTTTATTTTGATATCATCACCTTGATTTGCTTCCTCACATGCTTGATGACGACCTTCTTCCATTGTTATGAAACTCTTGGGACTTCTAAGACCTAGATTTCATCAACCATTTGACTCATTAGTAAGTTTATGTAGCTAAAATATAATACCGCATTAGTAACCATATTTTTCTCAACTAATTTCGTTATATCTTTTTTCATGAAAAACAACTCATTTATAAAAGAATCACCCATCATCATAAACTTAGTTAAACAATCATAGTTTCATATTCCATACTAATAGTTAAATAACTTTCATCAATAATCTTCTCAAGTTTAAATAATCCATATTCCCTAGCATTACTTCAACCATTAATTTGCATCGTCAATATTCTAACATGCTATAAGGTACAAGCATTGATAATTTCCTAGATATTCAACCTGTAAGAGGGTTATGAAAAGTTTCCTTGACAAAATAACCATATTTTCTATGTAAGTTTAATGAAAAGAATTATTCTATATGACTCCATTCCAATGACCAACACCAACACATCTATGAAATTGTACCATGCACCTATTTTATTTAGCCCAAAATGAAGCACATACCAAGGAATATTGAAACGTTAGTATTCACATAGGGATTGGTATTACACATTAAATTCTCATAATTAGCATAGATAATACTTGATTTTCTTCATATTTTAGCATTAATTCATGTGTGCTTCATATCTCATTTGATTTTCCACTTCCTACAATTTATCCCTTCACCATGACCCATAAAATTAAGTGAGGAAACTTAATATCTTTAGTTTGGGGGAGGGGTACTCTTCATTTTCTTGGTTTTCAAAAATCAAAAACTCTTTGCAACCTTTTTTCCATTCTATTTTCCTCTATTTTTACACCAATACAAGCTCAAAGGAGAAGAAAAGGGTTAGAAGCAACTAAATTGAGAGGATACAACATAGCAAAAGTGGTGTAGATGGTGTGATAGGTAGAAATTGAACCAAAATAGAGCATAATTAATGGAATTAGAGAACAAAAATAGTATCATGGGTAGTGACATTATTTTTAGGGAACCAAAAACACATACCTAGTTAAGATAGGCTGGTATTACCCATTTTTTGACAAGTTGGTTCGTTGGAGTACTTCTTGAAACTCACAGACTTCAATGAAGTCATGAAACAATAATTTTCTACCACACTACAAAATGGTGAAGCAACTATAAGAGGTTTGAGGCTGGATGCTTTAAAATCTTCCATTGCTAAGGTAGTAGTACTACCATGGGAAGGAGAAGAGTTTTCAGTGAGGGAAAATGCCATTGCTACCAAAAATGAATTCCTAGAATATGGGGAAAACCTAGATTTATCTTCTCAAGGTAAAAAAATGTTATCCTTACCTTGGATATGGGCTTTAGTAGCTTCTTACATAGTCAAATACTTAACCTATGATGGTAGGAAATCCTTATTGTATACAATCCATTTCAAACTTTTAAGCCATTTTTGCCATGATAGGCATGTGAATGTTCCAAATTTTCTTTACAATTTGTTGAAAAGAATGAATTCTGAGTATAAGAGGAAGGTGAATAACAAAACATTATCACATTTCTACTTAGTCACATTGCTGATAAAAAAAAGTTTGAGAATTCAATTTCCACATGTTTGTTGGTAAAGTTTCCTAATTTGCAACCATATCAACACCATCCATGAAGAACCTATTGTCCTAGAAAGAGTAGAGGAACCTTATGTATTAGAAATGGAAATTCCCTTTGGATCCCCTACTACATCACCTATCTATAGCATATGAGAGATAGAGGAGAAAAACCTACATGACAGTCCACCTTCAACCTCTGAACAACCCGTATTAGAAAGTATACAAGAGACCCTTGCCTCTAGAGAACAACAACCAGGAAAAGGAAAGGTGAATCCTCTTCTACACCTACAAGGGGGAAGAAGAAATATACATAGCCTAGGAGGAAATCCCACTACTTGAAGAGGAAAGGTGCTATGAGAGGGCCAGTTAAAAAGAAAAAAGAGGAAGATGTTGTTATGGTTGAGATAAACTTAGAATTGAAGGAGAATTCCCCTAGTAATGAAAATGCACCTATTGCACAGTCATGCCACTTTACAAGTACCCTTGAATCTATTTTATAGGATGCTTTTGTTGCAAGGAAAACAAGAAAATGAACCCAAAAGTGCCCTGATTTAGAGGTTAATGAGTATACAAGTGAAAGGGATGACCAATTTTTGGAAAGAGAAGAAATATTTTTTGTTGAGAAAAATAATATTGGAAAATAATTACAAGAGGCTATTGAAAGGATAAAGCAATTAAAAGATTTGTTGAAGACACACTAGAAAAACGATAGTGAACAAGAAAGAAAGAATTAAAGAGTTGGAGGAAAAGCTTTATAAATTTGTGCATGGGTCTAGGTTGGATGAATTGGCACAACTTGCTATCATAGAATAAGAAAACAAGGAACTAGTACCCTAGGTCCCAATTCCTCCACTCATAGTTCCCTCTGTACCAATTATAGTGTCATAGGGGTGGAATTGTGGAAAAGAACCCAATAGTTCATTGAGAAGAAGGAATGGGAAAAAGAAAAAGTTGCATTGCTATCAGAACGCACCAAGACACTTGAATAGAAAGATGCATAAATAAAAGGTTGAAAGTGAATATTGAAGAAGTAGTAGACAAGGCTACACAAATTCTAAAGTGTATACCTCATGCAAGAGTTTACACATTATTTTTGCATGAAGCATTTGTGTTTTCAGTTCAACCAAGTGATTAGTGATTTTCCAATGTCAATGAATATATATATATTTTAGATACTTTCTTTGACTCCACATGGGATATGCAAGAACCATTATGTGAGTTTTACTTGCATAATTTTGTTCTCTTAGATCAAACATAATAGAATTCACTAATATTTGTTGGGAATTTAAAAATTGGAGCATTATCCTCTTATATCAAGAATGAACAACAAAGGGGTGAGATCTTGCAGGAATATACTGAAAATGATAAATTTATTGCTCAATAGCTAAGGAAAGAATCCAAAGATCCCAATGTAGTTTTTGATGAGTGGTTGGAGCTCTTGAACTATAAAGGTGTGGGGAGAAAAATAACCAGGGAACATGACTACATAAGGATGAAGCAACAAGTTATAGGACCCATTGATCACACCTTAGTTTGTGAAAAGGAGATGGGAAGAATTAACCCCTGAATTAGTTTGTGAAAAGGAGATGGGAGGAATTAACCCCTGAATTAAAGAAGAAGGAACCTCACTCCCTCTATAATTTTATAGCCATTATTAGAAGATCTCAAAAGTATATAGGTGTTGCTAGGGATAATTGACTTAAATGGTTTCCATTGAAATTTCATCCACCTCTTATTCTCTACTCAGTGCTACATTGGACAGGGAGGAATTAGGATGAAATACAAATAGTAGAGAATATAAGGCTAGAAAATATTTTATGTAAAAAAGGATACTATGTGAGACAGGTTAAGGGAGTTGATGTGGTGATAGATTTAAGGGAAATGACTCTTTAGTACAACCTCCAGTCCTAAATTTTTCTTGAGGACAAGAAATTTATTAGTTGGGGGAATGATGAGCCTAATTAATAACTAGTTTTCTCTTGTTTAGTTCATATATTTGAAACACTTTAAGCTACTTAGTTCATATAAATTCCTAAACTTATATACCGTTTATATATTTTATGTCATCCAAACTAGAATTTGATGAGTGGAAATAAGATTATGATATGATGATGTTTGCATGGATGAATGTGTGAACATGTATGAAATTCATTATGAACCTGTGTTTAATTCATGATTGTTAATGTTATGTATGATTTAGATGAAACTAACTCGTTGCAACTAGAACTATTGCAACCTGCAACAACTGGAGAACTCAAACCACAACCAAAGGATTCTAGGCCAATTGTAGGAGAGATTCCAAGGACATTGGAAATGTGACAGTTGTAGAAATGATGGAAGCAATCATTAGAGTGGTTGATTGTGAGTCATCAAAGCATTCAATAAGATGATAGAGGAAAGAAGATGTTTGCAATAATCAGGAAACTGATGTGACTGTTTGCACAGAGCATGTCTTTGTCATGTCATTAAAGTGGAGTTGTAAGCCTATTTGTCTTCTTCTATCTTTTTCAATTATATTTTTAGTTGCGAAGAATTTGTCTCTCTCTATTTTGAAGGAAAGTGGACATCTTCATTTAATTTTTGTTTTCAATCATTATGTAAATAAACTGCCTCCTGAACCTATATAGTTGGAATGGTGGTTGAGGAAAAAATCTAGTTAAAAGATATATGTTTTGATATTTATATTTTTGTTTCATAGAAAATATCTTTGTTAGTTTTATGTTATGCATTCATGAATGAGGAATCTATGAAAATTATTTTTAGATTGTAGAGTTTAGTTATATGCAATAAAGATGTTCTAGTTTATTGTTATGATTAGTTGAATCAAGTAGAACATATTCGGTTTCTCTTGTGGGTACAACAACTTGAGCAAGGGCCACTCAAGGTACTATTCACCCACCTTAATTTTTGTTGTTAAATTATATGTTTACATTATTGCATTCATTTTAATAGACTCTTCATTACATGCACATGAATGATACTTAGTCTCATGATTTAATTTTTGTAATGCATCATTGAGTCATCCTCTAGAGTGGGTTTAGTAGTTAGAAGTAAGAATCAAAAGTGCTAGTAAATTTGCAGAGTTTAGGTTTAGAAGTTAACAATTATAGTGTTAAGCTGAAGGTACTTGTAGCATCAGTACTAAATTAATTTATTTCCCTTGTTTTATAATTTCTACTTTATTTTCCTTTTCTAGCCTTCATTGTTTTCCTACACGTGTAAACCACTTACAGTTGATAATATAGGACGTGTAGAGAATGTACATATAGTTCCAACATCATCAAAAGATTATGAAGCTCTGGTTGATAATTAAATGAAATATTTACAAGGTTTTAATGGACTATTCAATTAGGAACCCTTCCTCTGAATTGTGTCTAACACCAAGTTGACTAGACATTAATGAGGCCTTACACCCACAACTCCTAGAAAGAACTTGTAACCAAAATTCCCATCACAAATGAGAAATAAAAGAAATTGGTTTTCTATACAACCAAGAAAGAATGATTTATCTAGAAAAGAAACTATATGCACATCAAATAAATTATCAAATATGCTTATTAAATAAAAAGAGCAAACCCTAGATGAAGATTTGATTAGATTATGACAAGTGTCCTAATCCTATGCAATGAGACAACTTGACCTATAAGTATCCCAATCCAATAATAAAAAACACTCCTAATTTTAGATTAAGTGTAATAAAGTAATAAGGGGCTTAATAATTAATTAATTATCAGGTGATGACCTATTTACTCCAACACCCCCCTTAAGATAAATTTAGGGAGAAGCTAAAATCTTGATGAAAAATGTGATGGTGGATGCATCGGTGGGTCTTGGCTACAAGGCTCAATGAGGTACCCATGTACAAACAAATGAAATCTCTCATAACGAAAGGAAAAAAGAAAAAAAACATGGAAAAAATATCCTTTGCAAAAGAGTGAAAATGAAATAACTACACTAGTGAAAGAAGGATATGAAGACTCAATGTGAACCCCCAAGAACTACTTCTATCACACAAGTACAATAAATGTCCCCCAGTAGGAGAGGGAAAATTAGGATATGAATCCCCCCACAAAGGAAGATCTCATGTGTCAATGATGAATGCCTAAAAAATAGAACAAGATCCACTACCTACAAACAAAATTTCTCCTCTTAGGAAGAAATAGTTCTACTAGTGATTGGAGAAGCCATTCCCAAAATATGGAAAAATGAGGAATCCAAATCTAAAT
Source organism: Sequoia sempervirens (assembly GCA_007258455.2). Classification (NCBI taxonomy): domain Eukaryota; kingdom Viridiplantae; phylum Streptophyta; class Pinopsida; order Cupressales; family Cupressaceae; genus Sequoia; species Sequoia sempervirens. Next base: position 684,298,354 of record VDFB02270651.1, on the reverse strand, counting down.
GATGTGTGCCTCTTAAAATTTCTCAAGTTTCCACATATCAGAATGAGATGATCTGAATCTAAAATCTTGTGAAGATTGATGAAGAACAAGATCCAAAGATGATGAAAATGATGGGCCAAAATGATGATGTGGCTATCAAAAAAGAGGAGATTAATTTCTATTAATCCTCTAAATCTTTAATCTGAGACTCTACAAACAAGTTTGATATATCTCCAAGATACGAATCCCAAGTATTGTGTCTAGAAGTGATGAAAGTACTACTACATTGAACCAATAGGGTCCAAGGATGTGGCAATGCCAAGTTGATTAGGAACAATTGAAGATGGAGATTGGGTATTGATATGAGGAGTGGGAACATGAAGACAAGTCTTTGAACCATCAAAACATACAAGAATTGTGATATACTCAAGCTCCTATATAGTATCGTCATCAAAAGGTATGCAATATGTATTTGCAAGAGGAATGAGGCAATTTGTAGTAGCATCCTCTAAGAATGGATGGATATAAGGGTGTCCATTAATCTCCCAAATTGAAGTCTAAAGTGTGAGGGGACAATCAATGTTTAATACAATGCACATAGTGTTATTCAACACTAGAAAAAATCACTCCTATAACATGATCATTGATAATAACCCATGCTAATCTACTCCTTGGTTTTTCTGGTGTAGGTACGAGTCCATACAAATAAGACAAAAGATAAAGGAACTTGAGATGTGTCGGTATGTCATGTTGTCAAGACTTGTAATTATCCTTTTCCAAGATGGCCACAAAAGGATGAACATAAAAAACCATGATACTTCCTCAAATGAAAAATAAGAGACAAATAACCTTAGTGAATTTAAAGCAAATCAAATGATTTCATCTCACACAAACATATCCTTTCCAGGTGGCAAGATGTCTAAGTAATTAAGTAGAATGTGAAATAAAAGAACCAAGTAAAATTTACTTGGGGAAAATTCTAGAAAAAATGCATGTATGGATCTGAAGAGCTTTGAAACACCTTTCCAATGCCACAAGAACTACAAAAATTGGAGATATTAATGAAAAGTTGTGATCTTGAAAGAAAAATGATGATATGAATTTGATTAAGAATAAAATGAACCAGTAGAAAAATTTGATGATAAGACCTACACCACTAGAAAGTACTAGAAACTTTCCAACGATGTCTCGTTTTCCTGATTTCGACATCGTATGCCCAAAAGAAAAAAATGATCCTTTAAGGAAAATGGGGGCTAGGAAGGGGCAAGGGGTTGACATCATACCGACATTAGTGAATATGTTAGGGAATATTCCCCTTTGTTGGAAAAAATAGGTTCACCAAAATATTTGAAGATTCATTCAAAGATTCTTCTGGATAGGATATACTTTCTAGCTAGAATATTTTGCCACCAAAAATGGTCTCATTGGTACTCACAAAAAAATTCTTCTTGCTGATAAATTGTTGGAGGTGTGGGGTAAGACCATTAGGTGGCAAGCAAAGGCTCTTAGCAGTACAAAGGACATTGTCAATAAGGTTTTTATGTTGGGTGATGATAAATGATCCCACCACTATCATAAGGGCCCAACATAGGCATTGACATCATCCCTACAACTGGTAAAAAATGTATTCCCATTCTTTTATTTTTGCTTTTGATTGCCCTTTTTTTTATTATTGTTTAAAAAATTGATTCTGTGAAAATGTTTTTTGTTAAAAACACACAATATTTTTATTATGAAAAACTAGAAATCATACCAAACAAGGATACATACATATAAATTAATGGAAGATAGGGTGTACAACATTGTATGACCTTATGGATGACTATATGAATTCTCAACTACTATTTTTTTTCCTTTTTTCAACTTCTCCAAATTTGATGAAATGATAGGCGTTCCTCAAGTTTTTGACCATTTTGGACTCAATGGTGATTCTTGTTTTACTCCAGGATGAGCCAAATTTTCCCTCAAGATTAGATCTCTCAAAATTTGGATAGGAATTCATAGATTTGGTGCATTGATACAATGTTGGAGTTGATAGTGAACCCCACAACTCCCAAAAATCACGTGCAACCAAAATTCCTATCACAAATGAGAGATCAAAGAAACTAATTTGTTATGGAACCAAGAGAGAATGATCAATCTAAAAATGAAAATATATGTGCATTAAATTAATCTAAATTGAAATGGAATTTTATTGAATCATATTCAATGATTACAAAGTACAAATAATTTTTATAAAATAAAAAATGAAAACCCTAGATGAGGGTTTAATTAGATTGTTACAAGTGTCCTAATCCTATATAATGACACAAATTGACCTATAAATAGCTCAATGTAATAATAATAAAAAGTACTCCTAATATTAGCTTAAGTGTACAATAAGTAATAAGGGACCTAATAATTAATTAATGATTAAATAATTATCATGTGATGACCTATTTACTCCAATAGGAAAGGAATCATTAAAAAGATATGTCCAATATAGATAGATATAAGATAACTACCATGGGATGTAATAAAGGAGTAATGCAACACTAAATTATAAACACACATGGAAAAAGGAGATAATAAGAAAATTAAAAAAATTAAAGGGGATATTAAGTTGGCAAGAAAAACAAACATGGATAGAAAAAATATAACAAAATAAAGAATACAAAGATATAAGGTTGAAAGAGAATGGCACAACAAAATAATGGAGAATACAAAGAAGAGAGAGAATTAGTGTACTATTGTAGGTGTTGTTGAGTTTGCAAAATAACCCTCCATACAATTACTAGGATATGGAAGAGGAAACTATATAAGAGATGGGGCAACATGCTTTAAATGTGGTAAATTGGGTCACTATGCCACATAATGTTGGTCAGATGAGAATAAGAAGTGTACATTCTATGAAAATTTAGACCATGATATCTTTACATGTGAAATAGGCTCAACAATATTTTTAAAATTCCCTAGCCCAATCAAAGAGTGATGAATTTCAAGGGCCAAATCACTAGTGTAGAAACAACAATAAATGACTAAAAAACTACTAAAAGTTACATAAATGACTAAGCTTAGTCACGTGACCATTAGTAGTTTATTTTCAGTCATTTATAACGCGACCAAATTCATGACTAAACCATTTTTAGTCATTTATTGGTTGTTTTGATTGATCAATTTGGTAGTATATTTAGTCATTAATTTAGTCATTGATTGTTGTTAATTGGTCATTTATTTAATCATGGTAGTCATTTATTTAGTCATTGTAGTAATTTATTTAATCATGGTTTAGTCATCTATTTAGTCATGGTAGTTATTTATGAACTAATACTTTTAGATGTGTATCTTAACTCCTATGTTTGGAGAATGTTGTTACAATAACTAGTCTATGAAATTGCAAACAAAGAGAAGCTATCATTGACATTCTATTGTGATTGAAAGATATAAAACTTTAAAGCTCTTATGTTATACTGGAAAAAGTAAACTGAAACAATCATAAAGCTTCAACAAATATACTCAAAGGATTGAAACAATAGGGTTGAAAAATAATTCACTGTATATTGAAACTATATATAAAATATGTTACAAAGAACTCTATATATAGAGTTTTAAAGAAATAAAATAGGCTATATGAAGAAAGAAACAAAATTAGATGAAGGAAAAAAAAAAACAAAGCTAATAAAGCTAATAATCTTTCACAGTATGCAAACTGCTAATTTATTATGCTTTTAAAACTAAAAAAACTAAAAAATAAAGCTAAAAAGCCATCGTTGTGAATGCATGTCTTTAGTGATGCCACTATTGCACATGGGGTGGGTTGTAAATGCATCGGATTAATGGAAAAGTATGTGAAACAATATCTTGTGTTGGATATTTTGCTGCAAGAGAAAATGGGCTATATTAGTATGCAAAAAAATAATAGAAAGGGTTGCTATATATAAAATATGTAAACAAACCTTGGAAGTTTCTTTTTACTTGTTTTATACCATCTTAAAATATTATGTAATGGAATACACTCTTGATCAAAGCTCCTAATTTTGAGTAGAATAAGGTCTCTATTCCTGCATTTAAATTATGCTTGTTGTATGGTAGAGTAAGGCACTAGTTTTGCATTTTCTCCTTGCTTTGTACCTATCCACAATCAAAAATTAAATTTTACAATCCATCCAAGGAGGTTATTAGTATAAATAGATTAGATATTGAACTCTTATGTATTTATGAATAAAGAATCTAAGAACTCAAAATCTGTTAATATTTTTAAAAGATTTATGAAACATTGAAATATGAAAAAGAAAGTAAAAACATGAAAAACAAACAAAGTATATAAGATAATAACATGAAAAAAAAATAGAGCGACTACTAGTGTCGACCCATTTCCCACAATGTGTCCAATGCTGAGACCGTTTGAAGACTGCAAAAGAGCCCTTGCATAGCAATTAGATGTCCTTGGGAGAGTGAGGGAGGATTTTGAAGTGAGGCTGATTTGGATGAGTTTGGATTGACTACCAGTGCCACCAAGAAAAAATGGACATAAACAATATTTTTTAAGCACCTGCTGCCAAGAAAATTAGGAGCCCATTTTGAAATGGACGTGAAATTTATTTCAATGCAGTTAAACAAATCTTATCCGTTCACCATTTTCCGCCATTTTTTTAGTTATTTTCCTACTTCTTCCCCACCGCTATTGGTTTCTGCTCTTCCAAACTCGTCTCACTAGTAATGACCATTCATTCCTCCAATTTGGTGAGTTATAGCTGAAAATATGGTTTCAGTAAGGGTTTAAGAGTATTTTTATTAAAAAATTTGTGACAAAGATCCTAATAATGAGTACATTTAGGTTTTAAATGTATGTTTGGGGTAAGTGAAAAAAAATGGGGGGCCAAAAAGGGGGCTTAAGTGGACACCTTTTTTTTTCTGAAAATGAAGAAATACTAACCTTGGACATGAAATTGAGGATAGTTACACTCAAAATTTTGAGATGCAACAAAAATAAGGATCGTAGTGTTCTGAGTCTACTTTCTAAACTACTAATTTATATTAAAAATTATTGAGATTAAGGGGTTCAAAAGAGGGGTGCATAGAAATTGGTGTTGTTTTTGTCAGAAAAACATAACATAGCAACTTTTGTGCGTACCTAGCATGGTGAACTTTTTTTTAGTATTTTTGAAATCGCTCTGGTGAGAAATTAGCTAAAAGTATGTAGTTGATGCACAATTTTTCTAATAATTTTTAATGAATATTTGATTTTTTACTAATTTTCAAAGTGGACACTTCCTGAAAAATAAAATTTTGGCCGTGTTACCCCTACAAATTTTGGAAACTAATTCATTTTAAAAAAATAAAAATTGTAAAATGGAATCTAGTTTCTAAAAATGTAATTTATTTGAAATTTTGATGAGCGATTAATTTATAATGAAAAAAACATGAAACACTGCTTTTAGCCAAAAAAGAGACACACAAACAAAATAAATTATAGATGAAATGTTTAACATTGTCAAAAAGTAAAAAAAATTACATCTTTGGATAGCTAAGAGAGAGCCTAACATTACCCGGGTGTTTGATTTGTTTGACATTGAAACATGTGCAATCCTGACGATGAACACAAACCCAATTATGTGAAATATTGTAGAATTTGCAAAAACATGTCTCTAGTCATTGGGAAGGATCTCCAAGCATTTGGGTTGGTATTCTAAGGAAAATACCAAGCTTAAGGCTCAGGGATTCCCAAAGCAAGATATAACACACTCACATTATATCTTAGTTTTGGCATGGTTTTTTCCATTTGTGCGGGACATGTCTAGCAAGACATAACACAAGCATGGTATAATGTGCTCGCGTTATGTCTTGTTCTATGTTAAATGCTACTTTATTGAATACATGTTTATATATTTGTATGTTTGTATGTACATGTATGCTTGTATGTCACATATGTATGTATGCCTGTATGTATGTATGTATGTAGTCCTATATGTATGTGAGATTGTATCTACATATGTACATGTATGCTTGTATGTATGTAGGATTGTATGTACATATGTATTATGCTTGTATGTATGTAAGTATGTATGTATTTATGTATGTCTTTAGAGGGAGGGAGAATTTTAAGAGAGAGAGAGAGAGAGTTGTCTAGGTAGGGTGGGAGGGAGAGAGGGAGGAAGAGACCAGAGAGAGAGGTGGTGGAAGGGAGAGCCTAAGAGAGAGGGAGTGGGAGAGAAGGGTTTGGAGTGAGAGGGACTTAGCTAGGTAGGGTGGGAGGGATAGATTGAGAGAGAGAGAGAGAGGGGAGAGAGAGGGAGAGAGAGAGAGGGGGGAGAGAGGAGGGGAGAGAGAGAGAAGAGGGAGAGAAAGAGAGAGTTATGTAGGTAGGGTTCCAAAGGGAGAGACTTGAGAGTGTGAGGGGGTGTGAGAGGGAGAGACTTGATAGATAGGTAGTAAGAGGGAGTGCAAGAGAGAGAATGAGAGAGAGAGGGAGAGGGTGTGGGAGGGATAGATAGAGAGAGGGGAGAGAGAGAGAGTTACCTAGGTAGGGTACTAGAGGAAAAGACCTGAGGGAGAGAGGGGGTGGGGGGAGAGACTTGAGAGAGAGGGAGAGAGAGGGAGTGATGGAGAGGTAGTGGGAGGGAGATAAAGAAAGATATATAGAGGGAGTGAGAGAGAGTGGTAGGGATTGATTGAGTGAGAGGTACACAGAAAGAGGGAGAGGGTAGATAGAGACAATTAGAGAGGTTAGGAGAGAGGGAGGAGAGAAGGTGAGTGTGTAAAATAGAGAAAGGGATAGGGGTTGAGGGATTAGGGTGGAGGACCTATAGGGTTGATGGTTTAGGAGTATTGGAGTTGAGAATTATAGGATTGAGAGATTAGGGTTGAAATGAGAGGAGGGTAGAAAGGTTTAAGGTTTGAAATTGAGTTTAGGAGTTGAGGAGTAGAAGTTTTAAGGTATAGAGTTTGAGGGTATATGGTTGAAAAGATTAGGTTGAGGGTCCAATGTAAAGAGATTACTTAGAGGTATAGGAATTTAGAGTTTAGGGTTTAAGGAGTTGAGGGTTAGAGGATTAAGGAGTTGAGAGTTTAATGTATAGAATTAGAGGTAGAGGAGTTTAAGGTTGAGAGTTAGAGGAGTTGAGAGTTTAAAAAAAGGTTAGAGGTAGAAAGTTAGGGAGTATATAGGAGTTAGAGGATTAAAGGTTTTAGGGTCAATGTATAAATTAGAAATTACATGGGTTGAGAGTTAGGAGTTTAAGAGGAGTTGAGGAGTAGAGGTAGAGGCTTAGAAGGTTTAAGGTTGAGGTTTAGGGATTAGGGTAAAGAGTTTTCTTGGGTTTAAGGGTTTAGGGTTGAGGTATTAGGGTTATGGGTAGAGGGTATTGGGTTGAGGGTAGAGGGTTTAATGGTTTAGGGTTTAAGGGCTGAGGGTTGAGGGTTTATGGTTTAGGGTTGAGTGTTTAAGGGTTTAAGGGTTGAGGGTTTAGGGTTGAGGGATTAGGGTAGAGAGGGAGGGGTGGATGGAGAGATAGAGGGAGAATTGAGATAGAGAAAATGAAAGAAGAGGAGGGAGGGACAAATATATATGAGGGTTGAGTTCCAATGTATAGGGTAGAGGGTTGACGACCTATATGGTTGATGGTTTAGGGTATTGGGTTAAGGGTATAGGATTGATGTATTAGGGTTGAGGATCTATTGTATAGGGTAGAGGGTATAGGGGTTGAGGGATTATGGTTTAAGGGTTGAGGGTTGAGGGTAGATGGTAGAGGGTTGAGGGTTTAAGGGTAGAGTGATTAATGGTTTAGGTTTGAGGGATTAGGGTAGAGAGTTTAATTGGGTTTAAGGGTTTAAGGGTTGAGGAATTAGGGTTGAGGGTAGAGGGTTTAGGGTTCAAGGGTTGAGGGTTGAGGGTTTAGGGTTGAGTGTTCAAGGGTTTAAGGGTTGAGGGTATATAGTTGAGGGATGAGGGTAGAGAGGGAGTGATGGATGGAAGGAGAGATGGAGGGATACGTGAGATAGATGGGAGAGAAGAGGAGGGAGGGCATAGATATATGAGGGTTGAGGATCAAATGTATATGGTAAAGGGTTGAGAATTGAAGGTACAAGGTTGAGGACCTATAGGGTTGTTATTTTATGGTATTGGGTTGAGGTATAGGGTTGAGGGATGAGGGTTGAGGGTAGAGGGTAAAATGTTTAAGGATTTAGGGTTTAAGGGTTTAGGGTTTAAGGTATATTTTTGAGGGTTCATGGTTGAAGGATAGGGATTGAGGGTTGATTGATTAAGGGTTGAGGGTTGAGAATTGATGATTAAGGATTTAATGTATAGGGTAGAGGGTAGAGGGTAGAGGGTAGAGGGTAGAGGGTTTAAGGGTTAAGGGTTTAGGGTAGAGGGTTGAGGGTATAGGGTTGAGGGATTATCATTAAGGGTCTATTGTATAGGGTAGAGGGTATAGGGGTTGAGGGATTAGGGTTTAAGGGTTGAAGGTTTAGGGTAGAGGGTAGAGGCTTAAGGGTTTAAGGGTAGAGGGATTAAGGGTTTATGATTGATGGATTAGGGTAGAGAGTTTACTTGGGTTTAAGGGTTGAGGGGTTAAGGTATTAGGGTTGAGGGATTAGGGTAGATGGTAGAGGTTATTGGGTTTAAGGGTTTAGGGTTTAGGGTAGAGAGTTTACTTGGGTTTAAGGGTTTAAGGGATTAGGGTTGAGGGATCAAGGTTGAGGGTAGAGGGTTTAAGGGTTTAAGGTTTAGGGTTTAGGGTAGAAGGTTGAGGGTATAGGTTTGAGAGATTAGGGTTGAGGGTCCATTGTATAGGGTAGAAGGTATAGGGGTTGAGGGATTAGGGTTTAAGGGTTGAGGGATGAGGGTTTAGGGTTTAAGGGTTGAGGGTTTAGGGTTTAGGGTAGAGGGTTTAGGGTTTTAGGGTTGAGGGTTGATGGTTGAGGGATTAGGGTTGAGGGTCCATTTTATAGGGTAGAGGGTATATGGGTCTAGGGATTAGGGTTTAAGGGTTTAGGGTAGAGGGTTTAGGGTTTAGGGTAGAGGGTAGAGGGTAGAGGGTTTAAGGGCTGAGGGTTTAGGGTATTAGGTTGAGTGGGATAGAGGGCAGAGAGAGTGAGTGGGATAGAGGGTACAATGTTTAAGGGTTTAAGGGTAGAGGGAGAGATAGGGTGGTGGTGAGAGAGAGAGAGGGAGAGGGGGTAGGAGGGAGAGTCTGTCAAAGAGAGAGGGGAGGGAGTGGGAGAGAGATAGAGGGTAGAGGGTTTAAGGGTTAAGGGTAGAGGGGAGAGAGATAGGAGTAAGTGAGAGAGAGATAGACTTGAGAGAGGGAGAGTGGGTAGGAGGGAGAGACTAGAGAGAGGGAGGGAGGGAGGGAGTGGGAGAGAGATAGAGGGTAGAGGGTTTAAGGGTTTAAGGGTAGAGGGTAGAGGATAGAGAGAAAGAGAGAAAAGAAACCTATAAAAAATTAACTTTCTCATAACATGAGTGCGTTTTGAAGTAGTAGAGATATGGTCGTTGTTTTAGCAAGAAATAATGCACTCACATTATAACACGAGTGAATTTTGAAGTAGTAGAGATATGGTCGTAATTTAGAAAGAAATAATGCACTCACATTATAACGCGAGCATGTTATAACATGAGCGCATTTTGTTTTGCTCTAAAAACGGTAAAAAACCCAATATAATGCGAGTGTGTTATAACACAACTACTTTATGTCTTGCTCTAAAAGTGGTTAAAAAACCAATATTCCTGTGATCTCAAGGCCCGCATTCTGCATATTCTCCTGGTTTTGTGTGTGTTCCAACAAAAAAAGATTTTTGATGATTTTGTTTTTCACATTCCACCACCTTTGCATGAAATAGTAGATTTTTCATGTTGAAAGGCATCTAATATCAATTCAAGTCTGAATTCCATTCAAGAGTGATATACTATAGTGACCCTCTCGCTGTGACATCCTGTCTTAGTTGTTTTCAGTTTGATTTTGCCAGTTAGATGCTTTAGTTCACTACGATACTATGTTATGTATTCTCAGTTATAACTTTGACATTATGTTGTTTTTATACTTTGTGGATGATACATTGACGTCCTATTTATCTGGTTGTGTTTCCGTGATGTTATTGAGATAGACATATATCTGATATGGTTTATTAGCTTACAATTTTTCATGTGGTTGTTATGTTGAGGTGATTAGTTTGATGATACTATGATAGATTCATTCATGATGTGGCTTATTGTTTATGGCTATTGTTTATGATTTATCTTGCTCGTGTGTGTCAGTGAAGAAGACAGTGTGGCATTACTCATTCATGAGTACCCTGCTATGTTGCAATTCTTATTCATGATGTGTTTTCTAACATGAGTATGCATATTTTCTAACGTTGATGTTTCCTGCAGACACAGGTACCGAGTAATGGCTCCACCTGCCACTCAGGTCTGAGCGTACCCTAATTTAATATAAATATGTTGTTGGAGGTATTAATAGGTCCTTTTAAACCATCGTTCGTATTCGAATGAGTATCTTCGTGTTATCCCGTGTAGTTGTCCAGTTTGTCTTGTCGTGTATATATATATTGTTTTGTGTTTGTGTATTTACTATTTATTTTATTAATTGTTTATTAATGTTTATACCAACATTTGTGACTTAATTTATTAAGTTAAATTAAATAAGTTGTTGAATTTATCAGTGAAAGTTATTCCTTTGCAATGTTTTAATTAAAATATTATTATTGTTGATTTAATTGTGCAACTTGTATTATGTGAAATAGATTTTATTAAGGAAAGATATTTTCGACGAGATAAGAATCTTTGATTGCTAGTTAAAGGTTTGTTATGATATTTTAAAGAATGAGTTGAACTGAATGAGCTATTTACAATGCGAAATGAACTTTCAGTTAAGTTTTGAGATTGAAAGTTATTTGCATGAATTAATATCTTTTGAAAAGGGCAATTTGACATTCACGGAAGAATTTGGAAAACTTTCACGGTAGTAGGTTTTAGCAGTTTTGTTTCACGACAATTGTTTCAGAAGAACTTTTCCTTGTAGACTTTGTTTACAAGTGTGGTTTGAAGTTGGGTTGATTGGAATTTTTCCGTCAAAGTCTAGAAAAGTTGATAGTGGAAACAGCAAAGGTTTCAAAGTTCGTTTAAGCTTGAATTCCAAGATTGCCCAGGTTTTCTTCTTTTTAAGTTTCTGTAAAAATTCTTCAATGAACGTTGTGGAAAAATAGTGGTTTACCAAACCTACATTTAAAAAGAGAAATAGTTAGATTAAGCAATCAATTTTATTGAAAATATTGTTAAATTAAGATGCTAAGAATTCAAGGAAATATAATCTAGTATAAATTCTTAGACCTGAAAACAAAGGTTGATTTCTATTGCATATCCGTTGATCTAATGAAATATCTAATTTAGTGTACAAAATGAAATCTGGGTAGTATTTTTAAAGGTTGCTGTTTAAAAAAATTTATACAACACAATTCGGGGATTGCATCTCTGAATTTATAATTTTCATCTCTTTTGTTTTCATTCTTTAAGAAAAACCATGAATTATAGTATAAATAATTTAAAATATAAGTACTTAACCTGTTAATACAACACATGTTTTAAATCTGAGCAACAACATAATTACGCCTAATGTTAGATACCAATCCCTACTTTCAAATCTGTGCCAATTTATATATTTTTATTGTCAAATGTAATCACCAACCATCTGATATTCTTTTATTGGCTATAACCTACAATGATATTCATCCTCCTGTAGGCGAGTATCTAACCAGAAGGCTTACATGTTCTAAGATTTTATTATAATTTATTCCTTATAACTGTGCGTAGTCTCTTGTAAATCTCTATACTTTGTCTGTCATATCAATTCTTTTGTTTGACGGAAGGTTCTATGATTTGTCAACATTGATCTCCTTGTTAGAATTTGTGCACAACCTTCTAAGGTATATCATCTGACTTTGTGATTGATTTTCATTTGGAGAGTAGATTTTGTTTTATATTAAAGATATTGCTCCTGCGATGGTGCGTGGATCTTTCAAATACTATATATTTCTATTTATATCAAGTGAAATTGATGGGTTGCGTCTAAAAAATGCCCAAACTTATCCTTTCCATAAAATGATTAGACATCCAGATGTTGTGCATGGCGTGACTGCTACTTCTCTTCAATTGTGTGACACTCATTAAGACAGCGAGTCTTTTGATTTGATGGATGAGAACATATATGTATTATATTTAAGAATTTCATTTCTACTATTTCGTTGCCTGTTGAATGCAGATTATATCTAGTAATTCAATTTCTTTTTTTTGAGATGCCTGAACCTGTTAACCCTGCGATACGTTTAGAATTGATACGCCTTAATTTGTACTTATTTCACATCTTACATGCATTCCATATGTTAGTTTATATGTACTTCATGTATCATGCTAGGATAATCCGCATTAAAATATTTATGCATGGCATGATTCATGGCAATCTTAGGTTGAGTGATACTCATTTAAAGATAGCAAATTATTTAAAGTAGCATAATTACATTGTATATATGTCTTGTTACATATCCACACCCGATATTATAGAGTTAACTCACAGCTAATAGTGATAAATGAATGATTTAGTAAGATAGACAAGAAGGATTGTGTTAAAAGCTCAAGAGTTAATATTTTGTCTTATGTCAACTCTCTCTTTGTATGCATTGATCAGGACAGTTTCTTTGGTAGATAACTTTTAGTTAAGATTCTTACTAAGCGTAAGTGTGAGTGAAGTGTGAGACTTAGAACAAAAAAAGAAGAGGAGATAGAAAATTAAGTTATAAGTTATAATGTTTTTATTTTATTTTCAAGGTAATTGAATTATAAAATATATAGAATTTGTATTGTAAATATGTTATAATGTTAGTGAATTCAATTCTTGAAAATATTAGGAATATAATAATATCTATAGATTATATATTATGTAAATGCTTTATTTATAGAAATTGGTTAAATATGATTGTTGGGTGTGTTTACACATAATGTTGAAAATGTTTATTTATATTTCATCAAAAACTAGTGAAGTAAGATTCGTATTATAAACTCAATACACTTTAGTTTATGTTAATCTCTATAGTTTGTTTATCAGGAATTTTCAATTCATTGAGATTGATTTAATGAAAATATTAGTTGTGTATATGTTCATAACGTTAGTGATGTTTGTTTCATTTCTTTAAAGGCAAGAGAAGTGAAAATGGTATTGTTATGTGTAATACATATTGATCACTTTGCTCGATTACAAGTATTTTTACTTGGGGGTATAGCTTTGTATCATTTTGTGGTCTTTTGAAGTGACATGGTCCTAGAGATTGTGATTTGCCTCTAGTGAAGGACATAAACATTCCAGTTTTGATTTTTGTGCTGGATAGCTTCCCCTAGATTGGTTTTATGTTGGGTCATGTTATAGAAGCGTGGCTTGTGGTAGGGGCCGAAATCTAGAAGTGATTGTCTGGGTAACCTATCATAGGTGTGTTAATTTAGTGAAAACTTAACTAATGAATTATGGGTTGGGAAGTTATAAACATTAATTCAGATAAAAGTATGCCTCGCCTACTATCTTAACACTCGTTCAGGTTGAGAATAGGTTGAGAAGGCCTGGAATGGCAAGTTCTCATCTTGTCCTCTTGAAAGATGAAGTGACTCCACATTGGTCTGCATAGGGGCCGAGAATCGATAGAGGCTACTAGGGTAACTCTTGGAGAGGGCTAGTAGTCTAGGAAGATTCACCAGGGTAACCTATCCTGATGATGTGATGACACTCTTAGTCTATATCATGATGGCGATCCTTGTGTTCAAATTTATTTTGATGTTTTGTGTTACTGAGGTTTTATGCGCTATGATTGTTAATGTTATGTTGTGATGTAATTTGTAAACCCTGTAAATGTTATGTTCTATCTTCTTTTCTTGTGGACCTATCATTTATCTCCTAGCACGGAGGGAGTGGACCTTTGGGTTCCATGTGGTCGGGAGGAAACCGTGCTCTATCTTCCTTATATTTTCATGCAGATGATCCTATGCTTGCAGCTGGTTCCAGTTACTTCATTTTCGTGACTGTGGATGCAAAGCATGTTCGTGGATATGTAGGTCAGTTGTGACATGATCACTTTATGCTTTGTAAAAGTTACCTCTTGTATAAGAGTGTTTATATTATACCATCTTTGGATGTATTGAGATTTATTTAAATCTCCCTTGTAATCTGAACCTATGGATTCTCGATTGTAATAAGTCTTGCAAACTGAACCATTCTTGGCATTAAATTTGTATTATGTTTATGATAACATGTTGAGTTTATGTGTAAGGTTTAAGTAACGTTGTCTTGGAAACCTTATGGCAATTGTGTAAATTAAATATCTTTTAAAAAATAAATTGTTTGGTTAACTTTACTCTTTACACTTTGTTATAATAGTAACCAAGGTGGGGCGTTACAGATGGTATCAGAGCACTAGGTTCTAACACTAGGTACTCTAGATATTAGTAAGCCCATTATGTTGTCCTAGGTGTTAGACACTATAGTTCGTATTATTCTATGGTCTTTTATGTCATGTAACTAAGATGTGTCAGAGATCACTCCGCACCACTAGAAAGACTATTGTTGTTAGAGCCGGAAAAGTTCTCTCCTTCCTCGTTAGGTGGCTAGTGTATAGTCACGCAGTGATGTATTGTACAAATTTTGAAGATTGTGGACTTTCTTTGTAATTATTGATGAATATATGTTGATTGTGAAGGTCGACACCTTGTTTATATTTGGTTGTGATAGTTTAGCCACACTTTGTGATCTTGTTTACTTGTGACCCTTGTGGTTACACTTGATTTAATGTTGATATTGCACACATTTCTGACTTTAATGTTGAAAATTGAATTCCATTTAATTTTTATTTATGACTTTAGTGGCTAAATTATTTTATCTTTATCGTTTTCAATGTTGGCCATATGTTGTATTGTGAATTATCTCCAAGGATGTAGGATACTAACTTGGAGAGTGTATACGAGGAAGTAGACTTAGGGAACTATAGGGTAGGTGTATATGAAGGATATTTATGTTGGTCATGGATATAATACTTAGATTTTTGAGATTTGTTCTATGTGGTGTTATGTAGGACCATGCCTAGACATCGAGGTAGAGGTTGTGGTTGAGGACGATGTCGTGGTCGTGTAGCTAACCGCCAGATTACTACCCTTCTGAGTTCTCATGAAAATGAGCGTGTGGAGCAGCAAGATTCTCGAGTCGATCATAAAGGTGTGGTCATTAAAGAAATCTCAACACCAACATATCCACTTTGTGAATCTGATGATGAGACCTTGGCCCAAGCTCTCTCTTGTGTCAAAATGGGAAAAGGAAAAAAGACTGTAGAATCGGGACATCCAGTTAAAGTGAAGAAACCGTCCGTTGTTCGGAATTGGCCATTTGGGTGTGGACCTAATGCACCTATTCTCTCTAAGGAAGAGAAGGAAATCCATCACATACAGTCCTTCGCTTCTATGAAGACAATTATGGATTCAGATGAGGACCCTGAGCAGTGTCCTCTATCCGATAATGAGTAATTTGATAGTAGTAGAAGGGATGTACTACTTTTCTTTCTTGTTGCTTTGTTCGACTGAAACTTATTTTGTTGTGTTGAGTATATGACACTTTTTAAGATGTGTTTGTTGTACCTAATTTTTGGCTTCCAGGAGTAAGCCTTATCTTAGGGGGGGAGGATGTAGTGACCCTCTCGCTATGACATCCTGTCTTAGTTGTTTTCAGTTTGATTCTACCTGTTAGATGCTTTAGTTCACTACGATACTATGTTGTGTATTCTCAGTTATAACTTTGACATTATGTTGTTTTTATACTCTATGGATGGTACATTGACATCCTATTTATCTAGTTGTGTTTCCATGATGTTATTGAGATAGACATATATCTCATATGGTTTATTAGCTTACGATTTTTCATGTGGTTGTTATGTTGAGGTGATTAGTTTGATGATACTATGATAGATTCATTCATGATGTGTCTTATTGTTTATGATTTATCTTGCTCGTGTGTGTCGGTGAAGAAGACAGTGTGGCATTACTCATTCGTGAGTACCTTGCTACGCTACAATTCTTATTCACGGCGTGTTTTCTAACATGAGTATGTATATGTTCTAACATTGATGTTTCCTGCAGACACAGGTACCAGGTAACGGCTCCACCTACTTGTCAGGACTGAGCGTACCCTAATTCAATATAAATATGTTGTTGGAGGTATTGACAGGTCCTTTTAAACCATCATTCATTTTTGAACGAGTATCTCTATGTTACCCCGTGTAGTTGTCTAGTTTGTCTTGTCGTGTATATATATATATATATATATTGTTTTGTGTTTATGTATTTACTATTTATTTTATTAAATGTTTATTAATTTTTATACCAATGTTTGTGACTTAATCTATTAAGTTAAATTAAATAAGTTGTTGAATTTATCAGTGAAAGTTATTCCTTTGCAATGTTTTAATTAAAATATTATTATTGCTGATTTAATTGTGCAACTTGTATTATGTGAAATAGATTTTATTAAGGAAAGATATTTTCGACGAGATAAGAATCTCTGATTGCTAGTTAAAGGTTTGTTCTGATATTTTAAAGAATGAGTTGAACTGAATGAGCTATTTACAATGCGAAATGAACTTTCAGTTAAGTTTTGAGATTGAAAGTTATTTGCATGAATTAATATCTTTTGAAAAGGGAAATTTGACATTCACGAAAGAATTTGGAAAACTTTCACGATAGTAGGTTTTAGCAGTTTTGTTTCACGAAAATTGTTTCAGAAGAACTTTTCCTTTTAGACTTTGTTTACAAGTGTGGTTTGAAGTTGGGTTGATTGGAATTTTGCCGTCAAAGTCTAGAAAAGTTGATAGTGGAAACAACAAAGGTTTCAAAGTTCGTTTAAGCTTGAATTCCAAGATTGTCCAGGTTTTCTTCTTTTTAAGTTTCTGTAAAAATTCTTCAATGAACGTTGTGGAAAAATAGTGGTTTACCAAACCTGCATTTAAAAAGAGAAATAGTTAGATTAAGCAATCAATTTTATTGAAAATATAGTTGAATTAAGATGCTAAGAATTCAAGGAAATAGAATCTAGTATAAATTCTTAGACCTGAAAACAAAGGTTGATTTCTATTGCATATCCGTTGATCTAATGAAATATCTAATTTAGTGTACAAAATGAAATCTGGGTAGTATTTTTAAAGGTTGTTGTTTAAAAAAATTTATACAACACAATTCGGGGATTGCATCTCTGAATTTATAATTTTCATCTCTTTTGTTTTCATTCTTTAAGAAAAACCATGAATTATAGTATAAATAATTTAAAATATAAGTATTTAACCTGTTAATACAACACATGTTTTAAATCTGAGCAACAACAGAATTACGCCTGATGTTAGATACCAATCCCTACTTTCAAATTTGCGCCAATTTATATATTTTTATTGTCAAATATAATCACCAACCGTCTGGTATTCTTTTATTGGCTATAACCTAGGATGATATTCATCCTCCTGTAGGCAAGTATCTAACCAAAAGGCCTACATCTAAGATTTTATTATAATTTATTCCTTATAACTATGTGTAGTCTCTTGTAAATCTCTATACTTTATCTATCATATTGATTCTTTTGTTTGACAGAAGGTTCTATGATTTGTCAACACTGATCTCCCTGTTAGAATTTGCGCACAACCTTCTAAGGTATATCATCTGAATTTGTGATTTATTTTCATTTGGAGAGTAGATTTTGTTTTATATTAAAGATATTGCTCCTGAGATGGTGCACAGATCTTTCATAGACTATATATTTTTGTTTATATCAAGTGAAATTGATGGGTTGTGTCTAAAAAATGCCCAAACTTATCCTTTCCATAAAATGATTAGACATCTAGATCTTGTGCATGGTGCGACTGCTACTTCTCTTCAATTGTGTGACACTCATTAAGACAACGAGTCTTTTGATTTGATGGATGAGAACATATATGTATTATATTTAAGAATTTCATTTCTACTATTTCGTTGCCTATTGAATGCAGATTATATCTGGTAATTAGATTTCTTTTTTTTGAGATGCCTGAACCTATTAACCCTGCTATACGTTTAGAATTGATACGCCTTAATTTGTACTTATTTCACATCTTACATGCATTCCATTTGTTAGTTTATATGTACTTCATGTATCATGCTAGGATAATACGCATTAAAATATTTATGCATGGCATGATTCATGGCAATCTTAGGTTGAGTGATACTCATTTAAAGATAGAAAATTATTTAAAGTAGCAAAATTACATTGTATATATGTCTTGTTACATATCCACACCCGATATTATAGAGTTAACTCATAGCTAATAGTGATAAATGAATGATTTAGTAAGATAGACAAGAAGGATTGTGTTAAAAGCTCGGGAGTTAATATTTTGTCTTATGTCAACTCTCTCTTTGCATGCATTGATCGGGATAGTTTCTTTGGTAGATAACTTTTAGTTAAGATTCTTACTAAGCGTAAGTGTGAGTGAAGTGTGATACTTAGAACAAAAAAAGAAGAGGAGATAGAAACTTAAGTTATAAGTTATAATGTTTTTATTTTATTTTCAAGGTAATTGAATTATAAAATATATAGAATTTATATTGTTCTTATGTTATAATGTTAGTGAATTCAATTCTTGAAAATATTAGGAATATAATAATATCTATAGATTATATATTATGTAAATGCTTTATTTATAGAAATTGGTTAAATATGATTGTTGGGTGTGTTTACACATAATGTTGAAAATGTTTATTTATATTTCATCAAAACTAGTGAAGTAAGATTCGTATTATAAACTCAATACACTTTAGTTTATGTTAATCTCTATAGTTTGTTTATCAGGAATTTTCAATTCATTGAGATTGATTTAATGAAAATATTAGTTGTGTATATGTTCATAACGTTAGTGATGTTTGTTTCATTTCTTTAAAGGCAAGAGAAGTGAAAATGGTATTGTTATGTGTAATACATATTGATCACTTTGCTCGATTACAAGTATTTTTACTTGGGGGTATAGCTTTGTATCATTTTGTGGTCTTTTGAAGTGACATCCTAGAGATTGTGATTTGCCTCTAGTGAAGGACATAAACATTCCAGTTTTGATTTTTGTGCCGGATAGCTACCCCTAGATTGGTTTTATGTTGAGTCATGTTATAGAAGAGTGGCTTGCGGTAGGGGCTGAAATCCGGAAGTGATTCTCTGGGTAACCTATCATAGGTGTGTTAATTCAGTGAAAACTGAACTAATGAATTATGGGTTGGGAAGTTATAAACATTAATTCAGATAAAAGTGTGCCTCACCCACTGTCTTAACACTCATTCAGGTTGAGAATAGGTTGAGAAGGCCTGGAATGGCAAGTTGTCATCTTGTCCTCTTGAAAGATGAAGTGACTCCACATTGTTTTACATAGGGGCTGGGAATCGGTAGAGGCTACCAAGGTAACTCTTGGAGAGGCTCGGTAGTCTAGGAAGATTCAGTAGGGTAACCTGTCTCGACGATGTGATGACACTCTTAGTCTATTTCATGATGGTGATCCTTGCGTTCAAATTTATTTTGATGTGTTGTGTTACTGAGGTTTTATCTGCTATGATTGTTAACATTATGTCGTGATCTAATTTGTAAACCTCATAAATGTTATGTTCTATCTTCTTTGCTTGTGGACCTGTCATTTATCTCCTAGCATAGAGGGAGTGGACCTTTGGGTTCCACGTGGTCGGGAGGAAACCATGCTCTATCTTCCTTATATTTTCATGCAGATGATCCTATGCTTGTAGTTGGTTCCAGTTACTTCATTTTTGTGACTGTGGATGCGGAGCATGTTCATGGATATGGAGGTCAGTTGTGATATGATCACTTTATGCTTTGTAAAAGTTACCTCTTGTATAAGAGTGTTTATATTGTACCATCTTTGGATGTATTGAGATTTATTTAATTATCCCTTGTTGTAATCTGAACCTATGGATTCTGAATTGTAATAAGTCTTGCAAATTGATCCATTCTTGGCATTAAATTTGTATTATGTTTATGATAACGTGTTGAGTTTATGTGTAAGGTTTAAGTAACGTTGTCTTGGAAACCCTATGGCAATTGTGTAAATTAAATATTTTTTTTAAAAAAAGATTGTTCAGTTAACTTTACTCTTTAAACTTTGTTATAATGGTAACCAAGGTGGGGTGTTACATATACAATTGAATTTTGGAGGGGAACAAGCTTTTGAGAAAGTAAAATTGTTGAGGAGTTTGAAGAAAGAAGAAGCAAAGACTACATAATTGGTTAGAACTCCTCCATTTCAAACCTTGGTTTTTAAGGTATGTGAGTCTTTACACATTTTCTTTCATTCTATTTTGGCTTGCTTTGTTTTTTGTTATTTTGCATATTCCATGTTGATCATTGTTTGTTTGTCATTATAAATTTAGCTTGTCAATGTACATTTTAAATTACACAATTATTTACACTTGCCAATTACATTTTAAAACCACATCTCTTTGAGGCATTTTGTTAAACAATTGACTTATCTTGTGTATGCTTCCATGTTTTGTATACACATATATATGACAGAAGTTATAAGGAAGTAAAATAATACATCATTTCTCAATCCTTTACTATGAATGTGAAGACCACTCTCCAAAGCTTTCATTTTGGTATAAGCATGGGGGATGTTGTAAAATGTAGTTGAATTTGGTTTTACATATACAATTTGCATATGCCTGAAATTTTCTAAAGCCTTTTCAACAAATCTATTTTGTGCATATCTTGCAATCATTCTACTCTACAAGGACATATTCATTGAGGTATTTTTTCAAATAGTTATACCAAGTAGTTGAATATTACCTTATCTATGCTACTAAATTTTCCATACATGTCTACCAAATCATTTTATCAAACAACATAGACAAGGAAATCAACTGCTTGAAGAAATGCCTCAAAGAAACATGGGGTCTCATGGTGATGTGCATTTTATCAACTAGTTGATTGCATTGTCTATGCTACCAAATTTTCCATACATGTCTTTACAAAATTGGAATATACTCCTCCCACATTGATAGATATTTGAATCTATTTTGGTTTTCATCTCTATATCTAAATTTACCTCAACAATAAACTTACCTCATCACTTATGTTGTGATATATTTTAAATTTTTCCTTGAGTAGTCTACCTAAAAGGGATTCTAATCCTTCTCTCCATTGTTTCAATACTCTTTATTCAAGGCTAAGTTAGAAACATGGGGAAAGGTGCAGCCTACCTTGCAATCATGGAATGCCACAAGGCAATGTGGTAGGGTTGACAAGGTAGGGGAAACATGAGAAAATTCCTCATAGAAATGGGGTCTCACGGTGATTTAAATCACCGTGAGACCCCTATTCTATGAGGCCTTTTCTCATGCTAACCCTACCTTGTCAACCCTACTCCATTGGAAATCTAGTGACCTCACTAGCTTGCCAATTTGATAGGGTTGAAAAGGTAGGGGTAGTGTGAAAATGCCTCATAGAAATGGGGTCTCACAGTGATTTACACATTTTCTCATGTTGCCCCTACCTTGTCAACCCTACCATCACCATGAGACCCCATTTCTATGAGGCATTTTCACGTTGCCCCTACCTTGTCAACCCTACCGTATTGGAAAGCTAGTGACCTCACTAGCTTTCCAATTTGGTAGGGTTGACAAGGTAGTGACAACGTGAAAAAATGCCTCATAGAAATGGGGTCTCATGGTGATTTACACATTTTTCTCACACTATCCCTACCTTTTCAACCCTACCATCACCATGAGACCCCATTTCTATGAGGCATACGCTACCCCTACCTTGTCAACCCTACTGCATTGGAAAGCTAGTGACCTCACTAGCTTGCCAATTTCTATGAGGCATACACTGCCCCTACCTTGTCAACCCTACTGAATTGGCAAGCTAGTGAGCTCACTAGCTTGTCAATGCTCACATGATTTTTTGGATGGAATTCCTTAAATAAATGTGGTAATGTGGCATGCCATGATTGCAAGATAGGCTCAAAATGGAAGCATGGACAAGGCATTTAAATTGTTTGAAAATAATGTTTTCGTAGAAATGTATGCAAAATGTGGTAGCATTGGCAAGCTAGTGAGCTCACTAGCTTGCCAATGCTCACATATTTTTTGGATGGAATGCCTTAAATAAATGTGGTAATGTGGGATGCCATGATTGCAAGATAGGCTCAAAATGGAAGCATGGACAAGGAATTTGAATTGTTTGACAATAATATTTTCATAGAAATGTATGCAAAATGTGGTTGCATTGGAAAACTAGTGAGCTCACTAGCTTTCCAATTCAGTAGGGTTGAAAAGGTAGGGGCAGTGTATAACTCATATAAATGGTGTCTCATGATGATATACTCTCATGGTGATGTACGTCACCATGAGACCCCATTTCTATGAGGCATATACTGACCCTACCTTGTCAACCCTACCGAATTGGCAAGCTAGTAAGCTCACTAGCTTGCCAATGCTCACATGATTTTTCCAATGGAATGCCTTAAAGAAATGTGGTAATGTGGCATGGAATGATTGCAAGATAGGCTCAAAATGGAAGCATGGACAAGGCATGTGAATTGTTAGAAAATAATGTTTTCATAGACATGTATGCAAAATGTGGTAGCTTTGACAAGCTAGTGAGCTCACTAGCTTGCTAATGTGGTAGGGTTGTCAAGGTAGGGGCATAGTATGCCTCATAGAAATAGAGTCTCATGGTGATGTAACCTTGTACATGCTTCCATTTTGATCCTATCTTGCAATCATGACATGCCACATTAACACATTTATTTTGTTGAAATGCATAAGATAATTGAGAGGGGGGTGAATCAGTTGTATCTAATCACATTCACCATAGATCTTAGACAATTATTAGCTCCACATCCACTTTAATTTGTTGATAAGTATGAGCATGAAGTGAAAATAATAAAAAAAAATATCAACATAAGAAACACCAAATTTATGTGGAAAACCCAATAAGGGAAAAACCACGGTGGGGATTAACTAACAATATAAGAGTAATTGAAAAACTGTTTACAAAGAGACTCAATGCTAGAGGGCTCACTACCCAAGATAGGACTCACTATTTAGATAGGACTCACTGTCTAGTAGGGAGGCTCACTACCTATAGATACACAAAGATAGAAAGAAGAATGCTACAAAAAGAACATTATCTCAATGCAACAAAAGATCCACCACAACACTTGCACAAATCCACAACCTTGATCAAAGAATTACAGACACTATCAACTCATTGCTTTTAGGAGTCTAACACATTGAAGTAATTTCTACCTCAATTCAATCTCACACAATCTCTTGCATCTAGCTTGCTTCTCACACTTGTGGAATTCAATCCTTAACATCTTGTCTTGTATTTATACCATCTTCAACCTTTTAAACTTTCTCCAAGGTTGGCTACACAATCTTCATTTTTCAAATTCAAATTAGATCAAAAACTCAACATTCTCATAGTGGATGAGAATGAGATCAGACCAAACCAACACTTAACCAGGACCCAAAACAACATATTGGATCAATCACACACTTCCTTAATTGATACTTATCCTTCGCATGATGTGTAAACACTAGGTTAGCCAAATCTAATGAAAACACTAATGAACTTTGAAGTACATTCTTTCGCAACAAGAAGATAACATGTGGACCACATAACATGCTTCACCATACACTGGAGCACATCTTAGATTCCTTCAAATTGATCTACAGTCGCTGCAACAACCTTCATACATAGAACACTTTTCATTAGTCCATTTAGATTGTACAGACACACATAGTAACTCTAAAACTAGTTTTCCAAAGCACCAAAGCACAAACACTTTTGATAGAACATAGATAACACCATTACAAGCCTTCTTCCAGATCTGTAAGACCTAAAAGAAACTAGTGGAGGACTGCGGAGTAGATAAATTTTTCCTAGTCCACAAACAAACAACTTTGCCAGTCCATTTCACAAACCAATGAACTCAACTTTCACTCTTCATCAAACCAAAAGCTATAATCCAAAATATATCACCCAAGGATGTCCTTAAACAACATTTAGATCTGCACAAGCATAGGATCAACATAGAAGAAATGCAGATCACATATCAGAGCACATTCTGAATACACACACAACTTTGACTTCACTATTTATTAATTTTCTCAAAAGCACTTGGTAACTCATCATATCAGGACATCTACAACACCATAAAGATAGCTCCATGTAATCACAACATCTCAACAGTATATCAACTATACATTCACAACCTACAATCACTTTTTTCCTTTCACTGCAACAACCTGTATTGTGTTGACATCAATGAAAACATTAATGACAACACCACCATACTCATTCATACTTGCAACAATCTCCCCCTTTGTCATTGATAGTAACACATGATGTGGAAAAACATCAAAGACAACAATATCCTTTTTCTTTCACTATTCTTTTTCACATGAATCTCTCTCCCCCTTTGACATCAATGGCAAAGAACAAAATATTTTTCCATAATTCTGATCACTCCCCCTTAGGAGTGCACCCATGACAACACACATCTCATACTACAACAATGATACTTGCTACTCCTCTTGAGGACTAGACCCTAGTCATTAGTCCAAAAAAATGAAGAATTTGTAGATCCACTGGACTAATGCACCACTATGTGCACCTAGTTCAAAGAAGGAGGGGCAGTAACCCCCAACTTCTCCCTGAAATACTCAAAAGTATCCTTAGGAAGAGCCTTAGTAAATATATCAACAATTTGATCCTTTGTAGGCACATATTCAAGCTCGACTTCATTCTCCAATACCTTCTCTATTAAGAAATGATATTTGATAGATATATGCTTTGTCCTTGAATGCATTACCAAATTATTTGAAATATTTATTGCACTTATATTATCATAGAAGATAGAGATAGGCTCATCACACATCACTCCTATATCCTTCAATGTTTTCTTCATCCATAGTACTTGTGTGTAGAAAGATGCTACTACAATGTACTCAACCTTTGCTATGGATAAATAGACAAAATCCTATTTCTTGCTTAACCATGAAACCAACTTACATCCAAGAAAGAATGCACCACCACTTGTACTCTTTCGGTCATCTACACAACCAACCCAATTTGCATCAGTGTAAGCATTCAAAGTAAAATCTATATCCCACAGTCCCTTTTAGATATCTGAATATCCTTTTCATAGCTGTAACATGTGTTTCTTTAGGTTTTTGAAATTTGGCAACCAAACATACTACATGCATGATATTTAGTCTAGTAGCAGTAAGATATAGTAGTCCACCTATCATAGATCTGTACTTTCTTTGATCAACTTTAGGAGATTCACCATCCTTAGTTTGCATCCAGTCACCATAGAGGTACAGATTGGTTTGGAGTCATCCATTCCAAACTTCTTTAGTAATTCTTTAACATACTTTGATTGTGAAATGAATATGCCCTTATCAGTTTGATTCACTTGAATTCCAAGGAAGAAATTTAACTCACCAATCATAGACATTTCAAACTCTTTTTACATCTCCTCTACAAATTTCTTGCACATACCCTCATTTCCTCCAAAGATAATATCATCAACATACACAATCACTATCAAAATTTTGTTTCCTTTAACCTTGAAATAGAGATTACTATCTGTGGAGCCTTTGTAGAATCTTTGTTGTGTCAAATACCTATCCAACCTTGCATACCATGCTCTAGGAGCCTGTTTAAGTCCATATAGTGTCTTTTTCAACTTACAAACCATGTCCAGTTGATTTGATAATTGAAATCCCTCTATTTGTTCCATGTAGACCTCTCCTTCCAATTCTCCATTCAAGAATCCAGACTTAACATCCATTTGGTATACCTTGAAATCTTTGTGAGTAGAGAATGCCGAAAACATCTGAATAGCCTCCATTCTTTCCACTGGGGAAAATGTCTCTTCAAAGTCTATTCCTTCAACATGTGAATAACCTTTGCACACAAGCCTTGATTTTTTTCTTACTACTTCACCATTCTCATTCAACTTATTCCTGAATACCCATTTTGAACCAATTATATTCTTGTTTACTAGTCTAGGAACCAATTCCCATGTCTAATTTTTCTCTATCTTCTATAATTCCTCTTTCATTGCTCTAACCCAATTTTCATCTTTGCATGCTTCACATACTATTTTAGATTCTATCTTGGAAAGTAAACAAAAATTTGCCTCAGTTTCCACCACTTTGCTTCTTGTCATTACACCTTTGCTTTTGTCTCCAATTATTTGTTCCTCTAGATGATTTTTCTGTACATATTTTGGAGTTTTAGGAGTAGGTTCTAGAGCTTCTTATTCAATATATTATTGTTCTTACTTATTCTCTTCTTGTTATTCTCCATAGATAGGTTCATCTGATTCAATCTCACTTATTTCAATTGGTCTATGCATATTTTCATCAACTTTTAGATTTGCACTTTCAACATTCTTTCTCAATCTTTTATTGTAGCATCTATATGCTTTACTTTTGGTTGAATATCCAAGGAAAATACCTTCATCACATCTTGCATCAAACTTTCCTAGATTCTCATCATCTCTTTTAATATAACATCTACTTCCAAACACCTTGAAATAATTAATAGTAGGAATTTTTCCATACCATAGTTCATAAGGAGTCTTTGTGTTGTTACCTTTGATCTGAACTCTATTAAGAATATAAACAACAGTGTGAATTGATTCTCTCCAGTATACCTTAGGTACATTTTCCTCTTTCATCATAGTCCTTGTAGCCTCTTGAACTATCTAATTCTTCCTCTCAACAAATCCATTTAGTTGACGAGTTCTACAAGCAGAAAGATGACTCTTTATACCATGCTCTTCAAAAATTTCAATAAACTCATTGGAGGTGAATTCTCCACCTCTGTCAAATCTTAAACATTTGATTTTCAAGTTCACTTCATTCTCTACCATAGCCTTGAACACCTTGAATCTATCTAGAGCTTGAGCTTTCTCTCTAAAAAAAGTAACCCATGTCATTCAAAAATAATCATCAATTAAAGCATGAAATACCTATCACCATTAAGAATTATTGTTCTTGTAGAACCATAGAGATATGTATGAATCAATTTCAACATTTTGGTAGTTGATTGTTCTTTTCCTTTAAAGTTGAAACTTGTTTGTTTTTCCAACTGACAACTTTTGCAAATAGTATTGGTAGGCTTTGTGATTTTTGGCAGATCTCTAACTTCTCTTGAACTAATCCTAATTAGGTTGCCAAAATTTACACGTCCCATACTCTGGTGCCATAGCCAACTTTCATTAACTTGAGACACAAAACACAAACCATCAACACCCTTAAGTTGATAAATGTTTTGATATGTTCTTTTTCCTATAGCTACCATAGTTCCAGACCCTTTTCTACTCTCACAAGTATTATCTTGAAACACAAGCTTAAATCCTTCACTACACATTTGTCCAACACTCAAGAGATTATGCCTTAAACCCTTAACATAATAGACATCACTAGTATGGTATTTTCCATCAAAAATAATTGT
Source organism: Sequoia sempervirens (assembly GCA_007258455.2). Classification (NCBI taxonomy): domain Eukaryota; kingdom Viridiplantae; phylum Streptophyta; class Pinopsida; order Cupressales; family Cupressaceae; genus Sequoia; species Sequoia sempervirens. The sequence continues at coordinate 684,270,821 of VDFB02270651.1, read as the reverse complement.
TCCTTTTCCAACAATCTTTGCACCAGAATCATCTCTAAACATGACTAGTCCTCCATCATACTTTTCAAGTTTAGTAAACTTAGTTTTGTCTTTGGTCATATGATTTGAGCAACCACTGTCAATCACCCAATAATCTTCATCTTTTCTAGCATGAAAGGAAGAAACCAAAGTACCTTCCACCCCTTCCTTCATGCTTTCTAGACCACATTCCTTTACACATGATTTGTTCTCTAAGGCTAGAAACATGCATCCATCTTTATCATCCTCAATATTAGATTTAGCATCATAAATTCTAGCATCTTCTCTAACATAATACAATTTCTTGAAATTTTTGTCCTTTTTGTCTTTATTGTCTTTGCTCTTCTTGTGTATGGTTCTATTTGGACATGTTGAAGTATAATGACCAATATTTCCACAACTGAAACATTTAAAAGGTATCCTACCTTTATACTTGCTGGTACCTTTCTTCAATTTCCTTGTAAAATTTGCTTCCAACTCCTCTGAATTTCTCCATTCGAATCATCTTCTGACTTTGTACCTTTGAAGGTGGTTTTTGTTTCCTCCTTTTCTTTTCCAAATTTCCTCATTTCAAATGTGGTCAAGGTTCCAAATAACTATTCTTTAGTGAATTTCTTTGGATCATAAACTTCCTCAATGGTTGAGACCTTGTCATTGTAGCTTTCCAGTACGGTCATCAAAATCTTCTCCATTACATCTTCATTTGTTAGAGTACCTCCTTATTTTTGACTTCATTTACTACAATATCAACCCTTTGAAAGTAGCTTGCAATGTTTTCACCTTCTTCCATTTTCAAGTTCTCATATCTGTACTTAGTTGTTAACTTCTTTGATAATTTGACTTTATCATTTCCTTCATATATATCTTTTAACTTTTCCCAAACTTCATAAGAAATGCCCAATGAATAAATTTTGTTAGCTCAGTCTTAAATAAAGCACTATAGATTGCATACCTTTCCTTTTCATTTTCTTCATAGGAAAAAATATCATCTGCAGAAGAAGGACCACTTGCTGGCTCAACGCATTTTGTCTCAACAACTTTCCAAGTCTTGTAGCCAAGAGAGATCAAGTAACCTCTCATCTGCACTTTCTATAAATTATAGTTAGATCCATCAAACACAAGGATTGTCAATTTGTGTGCCATCAGATCTACCTCAAGTGGTTAAGCTCTTCTCTCAGGAACCAAATCTCTGATACCAATTATTGAAATGCAAAAGAAAACTAAGAGGGGAGGGTGAATTAGTTGTATCTAATCACATTTATGCAGATATTAAAAACTTATTAGCTCCACATCCAATTTAATCTGTTATTAAGTATGAACATGAAGTGAAAATAACATAAAGCAATATCAACACAAGAAATACTAGATTTACATGGAAAACCCAATAAGGGAAAAAATGGTGAGGATTAACTCACAATATAAGAGTAATTGCAAAACCATTTACAAAGAGGCTCACTACCAGAGAGCTCACTACCCAATATAGGAATCATTGTCTAGATAAGACTCACTATCCAATAGGGAGGCTCATTGCATACATATAAAAAAAGATAGAAAGAATAATGTTACATAGAGAACATTATCTCAATGCAATAGAAGATCCACTACAACACTTGCACACATCTGCAACCTTGATTAGAGAATTGTAGACACCATCAACTCACTACTTTTAGGAGTCTAACACATTGAAGTCCTCACTATCTCAGTTAACTTTCACACAATATCTCGCATTTAGCTTTCTTCTCACACTTGTGGAATTCAATCCTTAACATATTTTCTTATATTTATACAATCTTCAACCTTAGAAATTTTCTCCAAGGTTGGCTACTCAACATTCCTGTGGTGGATGAGAATGAGAGTGAACTAAACCAACACTTAACCAGGACCCAAAACAACATCTTGGATCAATCACACACTTCCTTAATTGATAATTATCCTTCGCATGACGTGTAAACACCAGGTCAAACAAACCTAATGAAAACACCAATGAACTTTGAAGTGCATGCTTCCACAACAAGAAGATAATATGTGAACCACATAACATGTTTCACCATACAATAGAACACATATTAGAAGCCTTCATATTCATCTGCAACAGCTACAACAACCTTCATACATAGAACACTTTCCATGAGTGCATCTAGACTATATAGACACACATAGTAACTCTGAAACTAGTTTTCTAGAGCACCAAACCATGAACACTTTTGGTAGAACACAGACAACACCTTTACAAGCCTTCTTCCAAATATGCAAGACCTGAAAAAAAACCATCAAAGGACTATAGAGAAGATACATTTCTCCTAGTCCATAGAAAAACAAATTTTCCAGACCAGTTCACAAATTGGTGAACTCAACTTTCACTCTTCATCAAACCAAAAGCTATAATCCCAGATATATCACCCAAGGATGTCCTTAAACAACACTTCAGATCCACACAAGCATAGGATCAACATATAAGAAATACATAGCACATACCGGAGAACATTCTAAACACACACACAAATTTGACTTGACTATTTATTATTTTTCTCAAAAGAACTTGGTAACTCATCATATCAATACATCTGCAACACCATAAAGATAGCTCTATGTACTCACAACATATCTACAATATCTCAACTATACAGTACATGGAAAACTTGCAATCACTTGATTTCTTTCATTGCAACAACCTGTACTATGTTGACATCAATAAAAACATTAATGAAAACACCACCATACTCATTCATACTTGCAACATCTTTAAGGAATTCCATCAAAAAAATTCATGTGACCTTTGTCTATGCTAGAAATACTCTTCTATAGGATGATTGTAAGTATTTTGTATGAAGCCTTGAATGACATATATTTTATTTATTTGTATCGATTCATTTTTGGAACTAATATTTGTCTCATTACCATGCTACAGGTAATATTATCTTCCATGCTGAGGAAATGAACAAGGAATAAACCAACAAATGAAGATTATGAAACCAATAAAGCAATAAATAGATAAAAAATGAGGATATATAGAGAGAAGAAGAAATTGGATACAATTGAAAAAAACAAGCCAATTGAAGAGGAACCTCAACCATCAAAAAGAGAAAAGGAATTAGTGGCACAAAGGGAACAGATACAAAAGTATCGTGGTAAGACATATTCAAATACCGTAGTTGGAGACACCCCCTCTGCCACAAGTGAATATGGAGGGAAACCATCTATTGTAAGTTAATATGGAGGGACACCATCTAGCACAAGTGAATATGAAGGGACACCATCCACCACATCTCAAGTTGAGAGTACATCATCACTCATATTTGACAAAGAAGGTACACCATCATCCCCATGTGAACCTCAAGGTATTCCATTTATTCCAACTTTGATTGAAGGTACACAATCTAGCCCACCTCACATAAATGTTGATGAAATTCCTAATGTTGAGATGTATGTACCTAGGAGAACACCACCTAATTTTTTACATAGAAAGCCAAAGTATTTGATAGTATTGATGAGGATATTTTGCAACACATGGAAGGTAAGATTACAACACACACTTGTAGAAGATGTGCTAATAAGATTTGGAAATTATTCTTTGAAAGGCTAAATGAGACCACAAGATGTCAACTATTTGTTGAATTGATGCAGGATATAAAGTATAGAAACATCATGAAGATTATTGGGTTGAGAACACCAAATGCTTCAAGTGAAAACACTATTGTGAAGAATCTATTGGATGCTTATGAGAGTGTGGGTAAGACCTCATGCTCAAAGCATAGTAATGTCACCTAATGTGTCATTACATTGACTTTGGTAAGTAGTCAAACAAAGAGATCTTGTATCATTAGAAAGACGAGTGAACAATTGAGAATTAATAGAATTTTTTTATCAAGAGCCATTAAAAGGCATCAAAGAATTGAGGGCACTGATTCAAATAAATTATGGGAATTCTTGGGGAGACTGCCATGAAAAGATAAAAAAGTTATTGAAGCATTGAGAATACTAATTGAAGAGTATTGGAAGAATAACACAAGGCCATCTCTGAATCAAAGGGATGTAGTAAGAAGGATAATTGATAGTCAGAACCATGAGCCACATCCAAAACATTTTTTGGATACGACTCAAACCCATTTTTTTTATAAATTTCAATAAGATTATCCTCAAATTAGTATTTGTCAAAGATATTTTGAAATGATTAACCTTTTTATGTCAAGATAAATCACACACACACTACTTATTGTAGACTAAATATTGAATTCTCTAACCATTATGATGTTTATCATTTTATATGTTTATATTTGCATACTAATGATGTTTTGTAGGATTGTGACATACAAGCCCCACCAACATCTTCAAGAGAGCTCTTATCATTTTTTTTAATGTGAAATAGAGGATGGCCAAATATTCTACAGGACGCTATGCTTGGATCATTCATGTTAGTGTTGCATTGGCTTGCAACGTATGCTAGTATGTCAACATATGGAAAGCACAGATGAGGTGGGACAAAAACTAGTAGAGTTCGAGAGGTATAAAATAGTGGCATACATTAAAAAAGATGGTAATCAAGCAAAAAGGTGTAGTTTGGTTATTTAGAAGATTCTAGTGTATCAATTTATGTCCATGTTTCATGACAATATAATGTATGAGTATGCAAGGCATACCCATAGAGCCCGATGGTTGGACACACAATTCAAGCTATATAAGGACACCTTTCCAATTTGCAGCATAGTTATAATGGTCAAATTTGTAGAGAACTACACTCTACAACCACAGTGTGAGGTGCAGTCACAATATTACAACTCCACACAAGTTTTAATATTTGTTCCCATAGCATTCATTCATGCAATTGATAGTAAAGAGGACAAAAGGAAGGTATTGAGGGATTATCACTTTTATAGTAGTGATGATCACACACATTCTCCATAGTTCATGCAAGGTTGATTCCATATGTTCTATAGTGATTTGGCTCAGAGGGGCATAACATATGGCTAGCATATAATATGGTTGGATAACTATGTAGCACAGCTCAAGAACTCACACATGTTCTATTGGTTGTGCAAGATGCATGCCATTATAGGTGTTTAACATATGTTGAAATTTTGTGAGGTTGGGCATGGAAAGGGGGAGCATGATGGTGCAGGAGCATGTGTGAAAAATGCATTAGAAAAAGAAGAGTTAAAGTATAAAGATAATGCACAGTTGACAGATGCAAAATCAATCATCAAGTGGTGTAATGATTGGATGGATCTAGGTAATGAAGGTACATCTTTAGTTTGTATATTTTTTTGGTTGATGGATGATACCAACATTGCACCATATGAGGATTTTTGTACATTGACTGGATCAAGTTAGCTACACTCTTTCCTTAGCTCAAATGTAGGTTCATGGAGTATCAATACACAAAATATGGCATGCTTTTGTTCTTCATGTACAATGCAAGCCTAGGATGATTGTGAGTCAAAGGAGTGGGTTGAGAAATGGTCGTTAAGTTATCTTAGCACACTTTACACGTATCACCCTTCGATGGAATTGGAACTAGCATAGATGGATTCATCGGTCAACTTTGACCACATATCAGATCTAGTTCAACTAGGTAATATATCTACCTACTTAGTTTTTCAAATTCTTATTGTTATCTTACATTGTAGTGTATTTGTAATGTCAACTAATTTCAAAAGATTTACTGCACATATCAATGTAGGGCATGTTTATGAAATTATTGCAAATGAAGACAATGAAGAGGGAAAAAAATATTACTTGTGTCATTGTGTTGAGGCCAAAAAGAAATTGGAGGCCTCAGTTATAGATGGAGAAAACATCAAATACCCTACAGGATCAATTTTTTTTACTAGAATGTGGCTTAGAAGGTACCCACATAAGAGTTAAATATTGGTTATTTGAGGACTTTGACACGCATTGGAAGATTCTTCATTACTCAAACCTTGTTATGGCATCCAATGTTCGTTTGACCAAATACGGGGGTAGACATTTGAAAAATACCTTGTGGAAGGTCCATGAGTCTGACCATGAGAAAATACTTGACACAATAAAGAGTAGAGCAGACCTAGATGGTTCATTGGATTAATTTGTAAGTATGCACATTGGTTCTTATTAATTTATACTTGTATGAACATTAATTTGTATGATTCCAATGCTACATTGAAAATGATATCATCTAATGTTTATATCATGTATGTAGGTGATTGATGAAATTATCAGACTTGCAAATGTAGCACACTTTATGTTTAGAACTATGGCAAAGGAAACAGAGTTCAATGGTATTTTATTTTTCTCAAAAATATGCAAAAAAATGATGTAGGATATTCATAATAGATAAGTAAACTAACTGGAAGATTAAAATATGTTGTTTTTATAATAGGTTACAAGTTTCCAAAAGGTTGGAAAGTAATTTTTGGTTATGTTCTATTCATGTTCTATTCATGAGTGGCTATTGTGTGCAATAGGTATCTTGGAACTCCCAATGAAGATGTATGGCTAGGAGTGACTAAGTTGAGAGAGTGGGATTCCTATCCTCAATGGAAGCATCGAGATTTAAGCTTTTTTGTTCTCGAATTGGAACCAAATGGTGCTGATTTGCTGTCTATAAGTGCCTTCCATCTATTTTCATTTCATTTCCATTTTTGATGCTCTTTCTTTTTCTTTTTTTACTTTTCCTATTTGTAAGTAACCAATCAAAATTTATTGGTGTCCCCTTACAAAAAATGTTGATTTATGAGCCATCCAAGAGAATCTCAACCAAAAAAGCAATGCAACATCCTTATTTTAATTATCTTGACAAATCTCAATTATGATTTTAAGCCATTAAAAATGTGTGTGTGAAGCTTGGTGAGGGAATTTCAAGTTATTCATTTGAAGTTAACCTTATCATGAGCATCTATGATGTAGAAATTATAATAGCATCTCAAATTTCAAGTTATTCTATTCATGAGAGGTGTTGTGTGCAATAGGTATCTTGGAACTCCTAATGAAGATGTATGGCCAAGAGTGACTAAGTTGAGAGATTGGCATGCCTATTTTCAATGGAAGCATCAAGATTTATGCCTTGTTGTTCCCGAGTTGGAACCAAATGGTGTGGATTTGTTGTATGTAAGTTCCTTCCATCTATTTTCATTTCATTTCCATTTTGGATGCTATTTCTTTTTCTTCTTTTCCTTTGCTTATTTGTAAGTAAACTACTAAAAATTGATTAGTGTCTCCTTGCAGAAAATCCCAATTTATGATCCATCCAAGAGAATCTTAGCCAAAAAATAAATGCAACATCCTTATTTTGACGATCTTGACAAGTCTCGGTTCTAATTTGAAGCCATTATAAAAGAGCATGTGAAGCTTAGTGAAGGAATCTCAAGTTATTCATTTGAAGTTAACCTTATCATGAGGACCTATGATGTAGACATTATAAGAGAATCTCGAATGTATGAGTGACACTGTAAAAGATATGTGAGAACAAAGTACCTAAGGCATTGTGCCTATAAGTACAAACACTTGGGTTCCAAAATGGTGTATGAAGCATATTAGACAATTGTAGCACAAACAGAAGAATTAGGACAATCAAATAAATTTCATTTTATTGTAAACATCATATTATTAATATAGTGAGTGTAATAACCATTGATGGTTACTAATCATTCTTTTTCTTCTTTTCTTCTCTCCCTATTATAACTAGCACCAATTGACTAACTTATTATAAAAACTTCATTTATTAAAACAATTAAACCTAATGATCATATATCAATATCAATATAGCACACAATCTATTCAATTAAACATTTGTAATGATATTTACTCAAATTTTGAAATTTATTGCCTGCCCTCAAATATTTGTAATTCATGCAACATAATCCCTTAATAGTCTAAATTGTAAAAAAAAAACAATCTTTGACGGACTGTTACCTAGATACCGTGTCAGGTACAGGTATTTTGGTTGAGGCATTAGGATCATGTAGGGAATCTCTACAATAACCTCTCTCATTTTTTGTTATCTTAGAGTTGTTTTTCCATGGTGTCTAGTTTTGACTTGATGGAAAAAGTGTCAATTGCAAGTAGTGTAAAGTTGCAAAGTGGTGCAAATTTCATTTTGTAACTCATGTGACCAAACAGACTGTTCCAATGCATCTAGATGGGTACGCTTACACTAGGAATGGTCCTCTTTTGCACCCAAACACGCTAAATCGCTCTGAGCTACGTTCAATCGACCCGATCCCTTAAGGATCCAAAGTGCAAAAGGGTAGCAATCTTTGACGAGCTATTACTCAAAAACTGTGATGCTTACAAAGTATTTACGAGATCCCATTGGGCCTCTCTAAAATAACCTATCTTAGTTTTTTTTATCTAAAAGTCCTTTCCCCATGGTGTCCATTTTTTACTTGATAGAAAAAGTGTCAATTTCAAACAATGTAAAGTTGCAAAGTGGTGTAACTTTCATTCTGCAATTTGTGTGACCAAAATGACTATTCCAACACATCTAGATGGGTATGTTTACGCTAGGAATGGTCTTTTTACACACCCAAACCCGTTAAATTGCTTTGAGTTACGTTCAACCAACTTGATCCCTTAAGGGTCCAAAGTGAAAAAGGGCAACAATCTTTGACAAAATATTACTAAGAAACCATGATGCTTACGAACTCTTTGTCTAAGCCTATGAGATCACGTTGGGCCCCTCTAAAATAGCCTCTCTCAATTTTTTTTTATCTTAGAGTTATTTTCCTGTGGTGTCCAATTTTGACTTGATGGAAAAAGTGTCAAATGTAAGTAGTGTAAAGTTGCAAAGTGGTGCAACTTTTGTTCTGTAAGTCATGTGACTAAACAAACTATTCCAACACATCCGAATGGGTACATTTACGCTAGTCATGGTCCTTTCTTGTACCCAAACACACCGAATCACTTTGAGCTACATTCAATCAACTCAATCACTTAAGGGTCCAAAGTGCAAAAGGGAAACAATCTTTGACAGACTATTACTCAAAAACTATGATGCTTACAAGCTCTATGTCTAAGCTTATGGAATTGCATTGGGATCCTCTACAATAACCTCTCTTGGTTTTTGTTATCTTAGAGTCGTTTTCCAATGGTGTCCATTTTTCACTTGATGGAAAAAGTGTCAAATGCAAGCAGTGTAAAGTTGCAAAGTGGTGCAACTTTTGTTCTATAACTTGTGTGACCAAATAGACTATTCCAACACATCTAGATGGGTAATTTTACGCTAGGAATGGTCTTCTTTTGCATTTAAACATGCTTAATCACTCTGAGCTATGTTCAACCGACTCAATCCTTTAAGGGTCCAAAGTGCAAAATGGAAACAATATTTTACGGGCTATTACAAACTCTCCATCTGAGCCTACATGATCGTATTGTGCCCCTCTATAATAACCTCTCTTATTTTTTTGTTTTCTTGGAGTCATTTTCCCATGGTGTCCAGTTTTCACTTGATGAAAAAAGTGGCAAATGCAAGTAGTGTAAAGTTGCAAAGTGGTGCAACTTTTGTTCTAGAACTCTTGTGACTAAACAAACTGTTCCAATGCATTTGAATGAGTACATTTATACTAAGCATGGTCCTCTTTCACACCCAAACATGACAAATCACTCTGAGCTATGTGCAACTAGCTTGATCCCTTAAGGGTCCAAAGTGCAAAAGGGTAGAAATCTTTGATGGGATATTACTCAGAAACCATAATGCTTACAAACTCTTCATCTAAGCCTACGAGATCACGTTGGGCTCCTCTACAATAACCTCTCTCAATTTTTTTTATCTCAAATTCATTTTCCTGTGGTGTCTAGTTTTTACTTGATAGAAAAAGTGTCAAAAGCAACCAGTGTAAAGTTGCAAAGTGGTGCAACTCGTATGACCAAACAAGATATTCCAACACATCTAGATGGATATGTTTACACTAGGCATAGTCTTCTTTCACACACAAACATGCCGAATCACTCCAAGCCACATTCAATTGGCTCAATCCCTTAAGGGTCCAAAGTGCAAAATGGCTACAATCTTTGATGGGCTATTACTCAGAGACCATGATGCTTACAAACTCTCTACTTGAGCTTATAGGATAGCATAGGGCTCCTCTATAATAACCTCTTTTATTTTTTGTTATGTCAGAGTCATCTTCTCATGGTGTCTAGTTTTCACTTGATGGAAAAAGTGTCAAATGCAAGCAATGTGAAGTTGCAAAGTGGTGCAACTTTCATTCTACAATGTGTGTGACCAAACAAATTGTTTCAACACATCTTGTTAGGTATGTTTACGCTAGGAATAGTCCTATTTTACAACCAAACACACTGAATCACTCTAAGCTATTTTCAACTGGCTCGATCCCTTATAATGGCATGCAAAACAATTGAAAAGAGAAACATTCACATGACAATTGAGAAGTCTATTTTTTCCACACAAAAAACATATGATCATCCTCAAGTCTAGCAAGTGCAAGAAGTTTTTTAATTATCCTCGTTTCCCTTACAAAAATATACAACCAATTGTAAATGCATACAATGGTGGAACTTGGAAACATTTTATTTTTCCTCAATTAACAACTTTGGTTGTGAAGCATTTTGTCATTTTCATTTGAAATGATTTCCTATGCTTGAAAATTGGAGTCTAAGAGAAACAAGTGATGCTCTCACATACATTTATTATTTGGTGTGATAAATAAAGTTTTCACCCTTGAGTCCATTTCTTATTTGTATTATAAATTATAAAGATTTCTCCCAAGTCCATTTCCTATACAAGAAATAATATTGCAAAAAGTTTTCATATACATCTTTCGACATGTTTATATGGTGATGGATCAAGAACATAACAATTCCTTATGTACTGTGAGGATTATGCTATGAAACTGTTTAAAGACTATTCAAGATAAATGTTCATATAATGATGTGTCAAGAAGTTAACTACTCATCATCTACTATGAATATTATGTTTTACAAGTGTTGTGAAGATTATGTATCGTTTTCTTAATTGAGTTGTTCCATTCAAAAGATTAAATATACTGGAATCTTTTTATGAAACATCTCATGGAATACCAATTGAAAACGTGTTTTTTGCTTTTAGATAAAGCATTTGATGGAATTCAAAGGATTAAACTGAATTGAGATATGTAAGAACAAGGGAGCATTAAGAAATGCATTGCTCAAGGATCTTAAATAATCCTTCTCTCCCATTCTAGAAGGCTAATCTCTTGATATATATTATACTCATTCTTAATCAATTATCAAGTTAATAATCAGTGCATTTATTTACAATTAATCTTTTCTTTTCAATTTGTGCAATTTTGTAATTTGTAACTCTACTAGTATTCCTAGAAATACTAAAGTTGTATAGCATGAACTAATAAAGTTGTTTAACATCAATCAATAAATATTCAAGAAAAACCATGGAGGATAACAATGATCAATGCTAGGGCTAGCCAATTAATAAGTATACACTTGAATAAGTCAAACATACATGTGAATAAGGGAAGCACAAGTACTCAAAAACATGTAAGCCTTGAAGTATACACACAAATACATAGTATACAAAAATTAATACAAAGTATATGCATGAATACAAGGTATACACATGAAAACACGTAAGTCACAAAGTATACACGTAAGTTGTAAAGTATATTCTTGGATACACGTAACTCATATCTATTGAACCATGGATTTATAATCCAAATATGGACACCATCGATAAAAAGGATTTGTATTAACCAAATAGCCATGTAGGAATACATCAATATATGTCAATATAAGTATAAAATATATACAAAATAGCCATATAAGCTTACTAGAATTCCATATAGGCATACAATGTCAAATATATCCAATACAAAATATGTACAAAAATGCCATATAAGCATACTACAAAGGGCTCTAGAAGCAAAAGTCATTGCTCTGCATCCTCTTGAAATAAATTCTTTCCCTTTGCTTGTCGACCGGATGATGATATGTCTGTCACTTGTTTATTTTGAAGTTGATGAGTGTTCCTAGTGCTCCTCCTAGGGTTTAGTTCCTAGTCAAGTTTTATTTGTTACAATAAGAAGTAAATACATTAATATATATAAATTACATTATAAAAAATGATATATTTAACAAAATAATCACTTACCTCTAGTAGACGATCTCTCTCCTTGAGGGAAATATCTACATGCCCATGCTGTGGCATGTTGAATCCATGTAGAAACCATGTAAAAAAAAATTAAACTATGAATCAATAATGGTTTGATTTTTCACTAACTAACAACTATAACAACAAATGTAAATTAAATTTAGTAATCTCCCTCATACCTCCTTTGTGAGAGCCATCAAGAAGTCTATAGAAGATGAAACGTCGAGCTCCATTTCCCTATTAACATTTAGAGGCGTATCCACTTCCAACATCTGAAAATAAAACAACAAATTATTCAATGACGAAAACTACAATAGCGATCCATGTCATGACTTATAATGTATGGGATAATGAACAAAATTTTGAGTACTTATTAAACTATATATTTTTGACTATCATGCTTACTATTTTCCCTATCCACAACTTGTTTGAAAGCACCTATTTTTAGGCTTTTACCCATAGCAGCAAGGTGGTGAACTATTTGATAAAATGCTTTTATAGACATGTACAATAACTATGGTAGCATAGAGAAGGTAGTAAACTGTTTGAAAAAATACCTCAAAGAAATGGGGTCTCATAAGACTACATTAAATTGAGGCATTTTTTCAAACAGTTCATTTCCTTCTCTATGGTATTGTGTTGGGATGGGGTGGATGGTATAGTCTGGTCTTGGTTATGAGATGGAGAGGGAGGGGTGGGGACATGAACAAGTGGAATAAAAGGTGGAAGGTTCCATGGATTAGTAAATTGAGGATGAGGATGAGGACGTTGAAAATACTTTGGAGGGGATTTTTGGCTAAAGGGTTGGTTTTTATTCTTCAGGCAGTGAGCTATTTGAAAAAATGCTTTAGAGAAATGCACATTGCAATGTAATCAATGATATGAATATAAAATACAAAAATATATTAAGTACAATTCATTAGTTAAACTCTTTATTCTATTACCTGTGTGTAGGTTTGTCTAAATCCATTGGCATTGGGAGGTTTTCCCATGAAACCTCCAATATTAGCCTATTCAACATCCAAAATCAGATATTAGAATACCATTCATATAACAATTCTATTAACATGTAATAAATTTATAATTGTTTACTGGTTACATACCTCAATGGTAGATGTAGTGAAGTAATAAGCAAGTGTAGGGCTGGTGTATCCAATATCAACACTGTGACCATGAAATTTTATTAAAATCATAAAACTAAATTAGTTAATATTGCATTTCAAAATTGAAATTTAATAAATTAAATTCAATGAACATGTTAACATTTACCTGAGTATCCCTTTGGGAAACCAGAAAAACCATTATGTGGAGGCTACAACTACCTATCATGGCCTTGTTCTAGATAAAAATAATGAGGTTTCTAAACTTTGGTTGGAGGGGGAATTCTCTTAATGTTATAAATTGCCTCTTGAAAAAATACCCTCCATCTTGGTCTATTGCTAATTTTATAAATGATTCTTTAATTATCTTAAATTCTTTTGAGGAATTTTAAGTCTCTCATGTTTTCCATGAAGCTAATAGGTTGGATGATGGTGTAGCCAACATGGGGGTGGTGGACAGAGTTGATTGGGGTTCACTTGAATATCTTCCTCTTAATCTTAAATATTTATCTAATGATGACCAAATGTCTTGTTTTTAAGATTTAGGTTTTTTGGAAAAGTTTCCTCATTATTTTTCATTATCAGATTGTGCACGAGGAACCTTTGGCCTATATGTTTCATTATTATTTCCTTGGTTTCCATAAAATGGAGGACTGACAGCTTAAGCAAGGCAGTACCTTGAATGAATTTCCCACACATATTGTGGATGTAATTTTTGTTGCTTTGTGGAGAGTTTGGTTTCATTTGCATTTTCTTAACTCTCTGGTGCCATTGGGGTCTGCATCTTTTCTTGCTACCATGGCTAGAGACTGCTGTAGAATTGAACTGAGTTCTTGTGAGGAATTTCAGAAGAATCCTATTGTTTGGGAGCATTTGCAGTTGGGTGGGGTTATGCAATTTATGCAGAGAGTTCAAGGTCCAGACCTTGATGTTATGGATTTCTTTGTGAAAGGTTGGAATGGGAGGTCGCTACATTATAAGAGTGTAGAGTTTAAAATTGATGAGGAATTCATTGCGGAGGCTATTGGTTTGGCGGTCTTTGGGAGGAAATTTTTTAGAGATAGAGGAGCAACTAAAAAGGAATTTGCGAATTTCTTCAAGTATGAAAAGAAGAAGAAGCTTCAAGAAATTAGGAGCAGTGGATACGCTCGTAAGTCTTTGAAGCCGTTATGGAGGGACCTCGTGTTTTCCATAATGCACTATTTTATGCTTGAAGGTAGATTCTTTGTTATTTACAACCACCATTTCATGCTTCTAAATTATTTTAGGCACAAGGTGTTCGTCTCTTTTCCATTTTATTTGTTAATTTCCATGGAAAAGAGTATTGAAGATCACATAAAAAACCCTAGGAAGGTGGTTTTACATGAGGGTCTTATGAATCTCTTGTTTTCTCAAATTAAGCTTAAGTTAATTGTGGTTTCTCCAAAAACCCCTAGTAAGAAGGCTATTAAATTTTTTGGGTATGATATGGGTGACTCTGTTGCAAAATGGGTTGGGATTTTTGAGGAAGAAGAGTTAGAATTTGAGGAAATTTCTGTGGATGAAGGTGGCTCTGAGGAAGGGATTGAGGGATTGGAAGAGTGGAGCAAGGGCTATGAAATGGATGTGGAGTTGCGGGACTCCATGGCAAAGTCTATGAGGAATATTTCAAAAGGAAAATATAAAGGTGCCAAGAAAGAAAAAACTTTTAGTTAAAAAGAAAATGGAGGTGGTGCTTGGTGCTAGTGATAAACCCTTGTTGTGTCCTAGAAAAGGTGGTGTGAAAAATGTTGATGTCGAGAATGCCTCTATTGGGGATCCTTTGCCCAAGAAGGTGAAAATTTCCCTTGCAACTATGTTAAAGGATTATATGGGAGCTGGTAATGCTTGCTCTGTTGAGTGGAAGAAAGGGCTTGGGCCTATGGAGATGTAGGGGATTGAACAGGGGATGGAGGCGGTAATGAATTCTTAGGGGTTTTATCCTATTGATAGGGTAGTTAATTTGGAGCAACTAGAAGTGTTAGCTGATTTAGCTAACTTGTTTGATAAGGAGTGTATCAAGGTGGAAGTGGTGGAGGTCGAGGACTCCCTTGTTGAAGAGGATGAGGAGAAAAAATTGGATAGGAATGAACCTCATGGTAACTCTGAGTGGAATGACTAGCCTCCTATTAATTGGGATGATGTGAATATGAACATGTTCTAGAAAATGGCCAAGGATGGGGCGATGAATTTGTTGTCTCTGGTAAAGTGGTTATTTTCTGAGGTTAAGGAGTTGAATATTCAAGTAAAAAATTGGTACGAGATTTGTGTTTCTATGCTACGTGGTAATCAAAAGGAGTGGGCCATTAAAGGAAAATCTAAATCCATGAATGTAATGTTGGAAAAGTTGGTTATTGATGTTGATCGTATGGGGTTTATCATGAGGAGAAGATTTCCTCTCTGGAAATGCAGGTCAACAAAATTTTAGAGGATTGTGTTGCCAATCTTGAGGAGTGGTAAGATGATGGAGGAATTAAGAATGGTGGTTAATATCAACAATAATTCTCTTAAGACCATAGCTAGGGGTCTCTCTTTTTTAAACAGAAAAGATCTTAATTGGATAGGTAAACCTCTAGACTTGGGTGAGTTAGAGAAAGTGACTGAGGAAATCAATTACTTGAACTAGGAGGATAAAGCTAAGGAGTCAGCTCAATTGTTGGAGAAATATGTGAATCCTGGGCAGTGCCTTAGGACTAGGAGCAAGACAAAAAAGAGAGTGGTTGTCAATGTGGAAGAAATCAAAGAGGTTGTGGATATGTAGGAGGAGCTCATCAAGGAGAATATGACCTCGGTGAATGCTTTGGAAAAAATGTTGTAGCTAATGCGTTCCTTTTTGCTAGATCAGCTAGGTTGCTGATGTTTTTTCTCTTGTTTTGCTAACGGGTTCCTGATGTTTTATCTTTTGTCAGCATTTTTTTTTTGGGGCTAATTGTTTTAATCACTTATTTTTTTTGGCAGCTTTTCGTCCTTGTAAAGGGTTTCGGGGCCCCTTCAAAACCTGATTTTCCTTATCAAAAACATTTACCAAAGCATTGATTCCATAAGAATCATTCAAAATTTCAATTGCCCTCGCCATCTCCATAGCTACAGATGTATCTTGCGTAGCAGCCTCCTGAGTGTCAGTGCGGTCATATGAACAAGTCACCCCGCAAACTTGAAACAAATGGGATCGAAGCCCACCACTTGAAGACTCCCTGGATGGAATTGTAGTATAGGGATGACATGCTGGATGACACTCTGGGTCAAAGAGTTGATAGCCTGCAAAGTGTCTACCTTGGCACTCTCCTTCGTGATGGAATGGATAACAATGTGCTCATGAGGTAGCCTAGCGAGAGATCGTCTCACTTGCTTCCTAGGATCCTATTGTGCACCGATTCTATCTTGAGCTGACCCCCCACCTCTCCCCTGGAAGTCCCTCATATCAAAATAATTCAGGGTTTTGTTTAGGATGAACTCATAGTATAGTTTCCTCAGAAAATATTGTGGGACTTCTCAATTGTTGCATGGTGGGTAATCAAAAACCATGTACCACTTATCCCAAAAAAAGTTCATAATCTGTTGGAGGTGGCACCAATGGATAGGAAACCTCTTCGCATTGAGGCTAAGATTTTGATTTGTGTGTGGGTTGGTGAATAATGAGTACAAATCTAATTTTGTAATTTTTAGATCTTTTACATCTTTATATGATAATTTATCCTGATAAAAATTCCTAGCCTCCTGCCTCCTATCTTGCCAACCACTTAATTGTTTGTTGATTGCATCTACATGTTTTAACATTTCTTTAAGTGAATTTGCAAGTGTTTTTCTTTCCATGGTTCAACTGTTTGGATTGTTCAACTTTGTGATTAAATCCTCAATTTGTTTTTTATTGTTTTCAATTTCACTCATTAAATTTTGTTGAGTGTCAGGAGGATGTTGAGGGATTGGTGGAGGAGATTGTTGTTGTGGTTGTTGAACTTGAGGATTTTGTTCATGTTGTTTTTGCTCTGGTTGTTAAGGATTTTTATGAGGGTTTTGAAGAGGGTTTCTAGGATCATTATCATCTCCTAAAAATTCAACAAATGAATATAAAAAACTATCTAAAACTAACAAATTCACAACAACAAATTGAGGCAGAGGCGGCTGCTACCTATCATGGTCTAAAATTGGCTCAAAGAAAAGGGTATAGGAAGATCTGGTTGGAGGGTGACTCTATGAACATTATCAATAATGTGAAGAATATCTCTCCTCCATCTTGGAAAATTGAGGCCTTGATCAGGGATTCTAGTGATATTATTAAATCCTTTGATAATGTTTATATCTCCCACATTTAGAGGGAAATATGTTAGCTAATTTCTTCTCTAAATTTGGAGTTAAAGATAGCAAGGTGTGGGATTTAAATGATCCTATCCCTTTTGAGGCTACGACTATTATTATTAATGAAGGATAATCCTATGTTGATCCTTTTGTTCATTAAGGCGTGCATGTCCTTACTCACGTGGTTGAATGAAATAAGTAAGGATGTTAAAGTTATGATTTTGAGAGATGGCTTTCACAAGGCGCAAAGTTCAATTTCATTATGGCATTTATGTCCTGTGGCTGGCTTTGCATGGATTATGGGTGTTAATTGCCTTAATTTCTAGAGTCTTTTGTTGGATATTTCAGCTCTGGGTGGTGTCTGCTATTTTTTCCTGAGTTTCTTGTTGTGTGCTTGGTATCTATTTTCTAGAGTCATGGGTGGGACAATAATCGTGTCGAGCCTAAATCCTGTGATACTGCTAAGCAGAGAAAGGAGGTGTGGGAGATTTTAGAAAAGGGTGGTTTAACACTGTATATGGAGAAACTGATGGCAACAACCCCTAGGTTACTGATTTGGCTGTTGAAGGGTGGAAAGAGAGAACCTTGAATTTGGCAGTAGGGAAATTGTGGTGGATGAAGAATTCATAGCCCAAATTATAGGCTTGGCTATTCAGAGTATGAAGGTGTTCAGAGACAAGAAATAGTTGCAGGTTGTGATGTCTCTTTTCTTCAAACAAAATGAGGCTACTGACTTGAAGCTTGCGAAGAGTAGTGGGTACCTAAGGAGTTCCTTGAAAGCCCTATGGTAGGATGTTGTTGAAGAAATTATGAGGTATGTTATCTTGGAATGAAGGTACATGAATATTAACAATTAACATTTTCTTTTGCTTAACCATTTTTGGCACAAGAAAAGGGTGTACTTTCCCTACTATTTATTGATGTCAATGGACTCGGGGATTAAATATCATAGGGAAAAACCCCAAAAATCTTGTCCTGCACTTAGGGTTGATTCTCTTGATTTATGAACATGTTAAAGCTCATGATGTGCATAAAACCCTTGTGTCTCCAATGGATAATCCTGGTAAAACTAGGGAGGGCTATGAGAAAGAGTCAGGAGAGGAAAGGGATTCTAAGAAATCGAAGAAGAGGAGGAATATTTTAAACAAAGAATCTAAGTTTGATAGGGATGATGATGTTGACTATGTCCCAGATTCCTATGCCTCTTTGGAGGAGGGCCCCATTTCCCCTATTTAGGGTAATCTGGGAAAAAGAAGATGGATGAGAAGGTGGGATATATGACATGTAGTGATGAAATGGTGGCAATTATTCCTTCTAAAAGGGGTAAGGATAAAAATGAGCTTTATGGGGAAGCTTCTTCTCCTCCCCCAGCGACTAGATTTGTGTAGGAGCCTGAGGAAGGGAGTTGGAAGAGAAGGGTGTTGGATGTAGGTCAACTCCTGGAGAAGGGTTTCCCTCTTTCCCTAGTTGGTGGTATCTATGGTAAGGATATCTCGAGCACTGACATAGGGTTGTAGAAGCAAGAGAAGGAAAGAGCTGTGGGTGGTGGACTTGCTGTGGGAACCAGTAAAGTGGATGCGGATAGGATTTTGAAAAGGAGGGTAGTTGCAAAGGAAATCGCTAGTTCTATTTGTCGGATGAAGTCTCTTGTCCTTATCGGTAAAGGTAATGAAGTTTATGTTGAAAAGGTTCATGTGATTTCTTCAAATGAGGATGTTTTTGTGGGAAAATGTATTGAAAATTTTGATAGGAAGGACCTTTCTGATGTGTTAGGTTCGGCCAATGACAGTGTTAATGTGATTTTTAAAATTTTTAAATGGTTCTTTCATGAGATCAATAAGACCAATGTTCATATTAGAGGTGTTTCTGGCAAGGTTGAGGACCCTACTATCCAAAGAAAAAATGATAATTTAATGGATGGTCTCAATACTATAGCTAATACTATGGCAGAGGAGACCGTCAATTTGAAACAAAACATGGAGGGAAGAATGTTATCCCTTGATGATAAAATTGATAAGATATGGAATGTTGTGATGAAGGGTGGAGATGACCCTAAGGCCTTGGCTATGTCGGACCCTGTGATGGCTATTTCCCCTGTGACTAATGTTAAAAAGAGTAAGGATAATTTGTCTGTTGATGTTATTAGTGTTGGGGGTAAGTTGATGGATGTGGATTATGTTGCTGACAAGGGTGCTGCTAAAGGTTATGTTTTGAGTAGTGAGGTAAAAAATGGTGGGTCGGGGGTCAAGACAAGAAATATAATGAAAAATCAGGTTGGGGCCTTAGATATTGAGGTTTCTGATACTATGGTTAAGGGGCAGAAGTTGGTTGCCAGTGAAATGGAAGCTGCTGAAATTCTGAACAATATGCAGTGTTGCTTGCTAGTTTCCTTCTTTTTGGCTATTTTTTGGCTGATGGTTTGCTGATGATGGGTTGATTGTTGTTTAATGTTATTATCTTTTTATATTAGTTGCTTTATTTTGTAAAGGGTTTTGGGCCCCTTCAAAACCCATTTTTTTACCGTTAATCAAAACAAAAAAACAACAATCCTTACCTCTTCAACCTCCTCATCAACGTGGTGGCATCCTAGCGATGAAATAGCAACAAATTGATGAAAAAATTGCAAGATTCACTCATCCCAGAATGTGAGTGTGCAAAAGAAGGGATTTTTGCTACAAGCAAAAAAACAAAAAGTCACAACACAAATGAGCTTGATTTCCTTTTTTTTTTGTTTTAATGGCTCATAACATGAGCACGTTATTCCATGCTTGTGTTATAATGTGAGCATGGAATAGGCTCAGTGTGGCTGAGCCTTAGGCTTGGCACACCAAGCCATAATGTGAGCACATTATAACACGTTCGCGTTATGGGCTATCAAAACTTTTTTTAAAATTTGGCCACAATTTGGCTCCCCATCTTTTTGCACCTGCCATTTGATTTATTAATATTCAACTTAAAAATTAATAACTCCAATTTATTTATATTAAAGATTTTAATTTTTTAATATTTAAATTAAATTAATAAATATTTGAATATTTTTATATTAAAATAGAATTTTTAAATTTTATTAAATTTTTAAAATTCAAATGTCTATATATAAATAAATCATCCTTTATCCTATGTAATTAAGTATATATTAAATTTCATTTAATAAAAAATAATTATAAATATAATTATATTATTAATTATTATTATATATATAACATTTTTATAATTATTAATTAATAACTATAATATTCTTATTTAATACAAAATATAATTAGTATATTATATAATACAAATTAAATTATATAATTATATTTATAAATATATATAATAGTATATATATGTTGTATTATTATTATTATTTAAATATAAAAATGTATAGGTTATATTATTTACTAATATTATATATAATACAAAAATAAAATGCAAAAATATATAGGTTATTATTTATTTACTACTATAAATATATTTAAATATAAAATATATAATAGTATATATAGGTTAGAATACAAAATATTAAATATAAGTATGATTATATTTACTATTATTATTACTATTATTTACTACTATTATTTACTATTATTATTACGATTTTGATTCTATTGTATTTTATATATTATAATATAACCTATATATACTATTATATATTTTTGTATTTAAATATATCTATAGTATAAATAAATAATAATTTATATATTTTTATAATTAAATATAATAGTAATAATAATAGTAAATATAAGCATACTTATATTTAATATAATAGTAAACAATAGTAATAATAGTAGTAAATAATAGTAATAATAGTAAATCTCTCCACAACAAGGATGTGGAGAGACTATGTCTATCGGTGTCCAGTATGAAAGCAAACACTTGGTTTGATTGGATCCCCTTTGGGGGTCGAGGCCTATGTGGCAAATGAGGTGGCATTCATTAGTGGGGCTTTGGTTTTGAGTTGGACGAAGATAATCGATTGACTCTGTACTACTCGTGTCCACTGTGGCGGAGTGAAGGTTAATAATGAAACAAGGCTATCTAAGTTTGGAGCCTCAAAATTTGGGGGCCCAAAATAATCATTTTTGCATCCCACTAATTTGGGCTTGATACCACATATCACCCAACTAGCAATGGATGATGAGGCCTTTGCACAATTTGAGATAGGTGGATGATGAGGATGAAATTTGGCAAGGCACAATGGCTTATGCACAAAGTGATAACCAAGAGGGAGAAAAGACAATAAATAACATTGGCTCAGCTGGTTTTCATCATCTGGGTTCGTTTCACCAAGTTGCTCTAAGCGATTTCAATAGTAGAAGGCTCTGAGTTTATAGTAGAAATTTCTTTAGAGGATGTGGTTAGTATTGGTTAGGATACCCCCATTCAATTGGATTGTAGGGCAAGGCTAACGACCTTCAAGCATATAACTGACCAATGGTTGAAGTGGATTTTATTAAGGATAGATCCTCAAGTGGTGGTTGAGGTCAAGATGATCCCGGGGAAGGATTTTTGGCAGAATCACGAGACCTTCAAGGTCAACTCCCACACTGTCTCTAGTTTTCTAGTGTTGGTGTTGGATGTGAGGACTCCAAAGGTTGAGGAAAAAACTATGGTCTGTAAGATCTTCAAAAGTGAGCTTCTAGGTGGTTTGGATGAGGTTTTGAAGTTTTCACTCTTGGGTCATGGCGCCCCTCGGCCCCGAGATTCGCCACTTGTAAAGGTGACGGGTGAGGTGATAAAGATTTATCACCTATTCTTGGAGCTCAAAGGAATGTCATTGGTCAAGCATCATCAAATCATGAGCTATGGTGTGAGTTTTCTGAAAATGATGCTTTTGATGGTGCTGGTAGACGGGTTCAAATGGGTGACATAATTTGAACAGTTCACCAAGATGAATGGCTTCTAACTAGTTCTTAGGGTGTAGGATCTATTGGTGTCTGGAAATATTATAATGTGTCTGTAAATAATGTTAGTAGCTTGTTAGTTCTATAGTTAAAAAGTAGGTTTCTTTCAAGTACGGTGAAGATCGCCTTGGTGTGGAGAAAGCTAGTCAGGAGTTAGCTTGTTTTGTTATGGTGTGAAAATTTTGGGTGGCCATTTATGGCATTCCAAGGGAAGGTGATGTTCTAGTTTGAATGGGGATTTTGGTTTCAAACCCTGCGATTGCAAAATTTTTGTATCTTTGTGACATATAAATATAATCTATACTCTCTTACTTATAGTAATAATAATAGTAAATGTAATCATACTTATATTTAATATAATGGTAAATAATATAATAGTAAATTTTAATTTTGCAATTTAGATTATTTGTAGTGCCCCTAATACTATTCTTTGTTACATTGGTAGTTGATTTGCTTAGGATCAGACATTATGACACTTTGTTTGATGTTGAACTTATTGCTACGATGATATTTTGATGATACTTTGATGATGGTTCTATTACTTGAGTTTTATGCACATGTTATGATTGATATATGGTTTATTTAATTATGTGGACTAAATCTATTGTGAGCATTATGTGGTTATCTGATCATGAATTTTATGTGATGATCTTGTGATTGTTCTTACCTTGTTTGTTATGCAACTAATTATTATGAGTTGATGTGGTTACTTGATTGATGTGTTTGGGTGAAAGGGATAGTGTTGCATTACTCACTTGTGAGTACCTTGATATGCTACAATTCTCTTTCACAGTGTGCCTAATTGTATGATTATATATATGCATGACCGTTTTGTGTGCTACAACCTGCAGGTACTAGGAATCGACTCCACCTGAATTGGTAGGTCTGAGCATGCCTTAAAATCCAATGGAACAG
Organism: Sequoia sempervirens; assembly: GCA_007258455.2. Lineage (NCBI taxonomy): Eukaryota > Viridiplantae > Streptophyta > Pinopsida > Cupressales > Cupressaceae > Sequoia > Sequoia sempervirens. The sequence continues at coordinate 684,247,512 of VDFB02270651.1, read as the reverse complement.
TTGATTGGAGATAACATTTGGTCCCCTACCCTAGCCACCATCCTCAAAGAGAATGAGTATCTAGTCCATTACCTTGTCAGTGTTGTTAGATGTTTGTGGTTAGTTGGTCTTTTTTTTTTACCCTGGTTAGGGTTTAGGTAATTGTTGTTGATATTTGGTTTGTTTAATTTAAATTTGTTTGATAAATGTTGTTTGGTTAATTAATGCATTAAAATAAATTATTAAGTAAAAATATTTTGATGAATAGATATAAATATATTTATTAATGATTATGGTTTATAATAAATTTAAAAGTGTAATTTAATATTAAATAAAATGAAATCGAATTATAATGAAATATGATAATGGATAAATAGTAAAAATAATATAAAAGATATAAATGATTTTTTATGGAGAAAATGCATAGTTTTGAATAGATTGTTGAAAAGGAAACTTGATGTTTTATAGGGGATTTTAGAGTTTTATTAGACTTTTTTTTTTTCAAAAATCACACAACCTTCCTTTTGTAAATAATTATCCTTTTTAGAGATTTTGAGGATTGCTCATTTTTGAGGGGGGAGGGGGGTTTCTGGGAGGGGAGGTAATTTTTTCTGCAAGAAAATATCTTATGCTGTGAATTTTGTGGGAATTGGGGATTATTGGAAAGATTGATTGGGGATTTCAAAGAAGTTATTGTTGCTATAGAAGATTAATCTTGGCATCATATTCTTGTCTCAGTCAGAGTTGGATCCAGGTTGCCTTGTTCTTTATTTTGTTTCTCTAATTAATGTAATTGAATTCTCCCTTTTTTGTTTGTTGAAAACAAGTGCTTGATTGGTCGATTTTGCTTGAAAATGTGATATTCATCTATTTTATTCCTGCATAAAAATAATAATAATAAAATATGTATTTATAAATATACATATATATATATATATCCTGCAATAATTGCATTCTCTGTAATTTGCATTGTGACGAGTTTCTCCATGTTGTTTGTCATTTGTTTGAAAGTTTCTTAAGCCTTTTCAAAAAATCAATTTTGTGTAGTCCAAAAATCATAGCGCCAATGAGATAGCATCTATTTGCGGCATTCGTTCAGTAACCCTAGTTGAGTACTCTTTCTATATGTTTTTAAGCCCCTTTTAATGAATTCACTTTGGTGCATAACCTAGGATTTGGCGTTTTCCTCTCAGTCATATAAACTTACTGTTTGAAATGCCTTAGAGTTTGATGGCAGCTTCATCTTAGGGTTGACAATTTATTTACTTGCTATTTATACTTGAGGCAATGTGTTTGGTGTTCGTTGTTCTTGCATGCATATTACTTGATATCAATTTTTGCTATATTCTCCTCCCAATGGCTTGTTGCCTACGTAACTCATCTGGGAATTGCTTCTTTTTTTTTTCCTGAGTGTATTACGTATATAGTAGATGGCAATGGTATTGTTTGAGTTTATAATCGATATTGAACATGTCAATTTTCTTCTAATGGCAATAACTATGCTTGGAAATTGATGCTTTGTTTCCTTTAATAGATGCTTAACATTACGAATTCTATTCCATGCGCCTACATTGAATAATTTATAAGTTGAGTTTACATTATGGATTGTGAATTTATTCAATGGTTATATTTGAGGATTGGTAATTGTTGTTTTGTATTGTGTTTTATTTGATGTTGACATTCAATTTATATAGTTCGATGATTCTATACTAGGTTTATCAATTGGTTATATGTAAACCGATGAATCTTTTTTGTGCTGGTAAATTCAATATTATATTATGTCTTCATTTTGATAAAATACATTTGGAATGAAATTTTAATTCATATGTTGTATTGCTTGTTTAAATACTTTATGAGTTGCATCTGATGTATTCACCATACATTTGATAGTCGATGGATACTTAATGTGTTGTAAATTCGATTACTATACATTCTATTTGGTAAATTTGAATATATATATAGAATTTGATGAATATAAATTGTTTGATGATCATTGCTAGTACTGTAGCTTTTAAACTGGGCTTTCGATATTTGCATTGTGCCTTTACTTCAATGGAAATATTAAATGATTGGTATTCGATGGTTTTTTTTATAAATATATATCTATATACATATATATATAGAGAGAGATAAATATATAGATATATCACAATATAGGCTGAAGTAATGTATTACAAACAACATCTAGTTTATAATATATACTTATATATATGTATATATATACCGATGAATGTTTATATATAAATATATATATGTGTACAAGAATAAAATGGTATTATTAAATGAATGTTTTTGCTTTAAAATTAAATGATTTGTAGATAAGTAAATTGGAAAATTAAATAAGAAAAGAAAAGAAATTTATTTATTTATGTTTAAATAATTGAGAGATTTGTTAAAATGAGAGAATTAGATTATTCTTTTTTGCTAATTAAGAATACTGATTTCTTTTATAAATTATTTAATAGTCAAATTGTAAATCCACCATGTATTTCATGATTGCATTATGGGATTTGTTTTCTTGTATTAAATATGTAGTTGATTAGTGGAAATTGGGTGATTTTGGTTATTTTTCTAAAGTAGGAGTCTTTTTTGCAAGTGGTTAAGGTTGGTTTCCAGAGGCTTAAGAGGGGGTATTTTGTATGTATGGGTTTTATGTTTGTTTCACTTTGAAGTGGTTGGTAATGTTTGAGTTGTGTGCAAGAGGGTCAATTCCTTCCACTATGTTTAGAATCTTGTGATTGTGATATGTGTGCAAGAGGGTCAATTCCTTGCACTGTGTATGGATTCATGTGATTAGGGTAAGTGTGCAAGATGGTAAATGCCTTGCTTGATGTGTAGAGTTTACTAGTTGCAAGTAGGGGGAGTGGCTCTCCATGGGGGCCAGGACCCAAAGTGGTGCCTAGGATAACCCATTGGAGGGTTTCTTAATCCAGTGATAACCTAAATAATAAATTAGGGGGAATGGGTAGATTTCACATTAATCAAGATAATGGTATACCTCACTCATGGCTCAAGTGCTCGTTTAGAAGTGAGATGGGATGGGAATCCTGGAATGGCAAGATCAACTGCCTTGTCCTTATGAAAGGAACATTGATTCCACATGATTTTGTATGGGGGCCAGGGATCAAGAGAGGCTGTCAGGATAACCCAAGATGGTGGCTGGGAGCCTAGGAAGATCCACCAAGGATAACCCATACCAAGCTATGTGATGACACTCCTCCCTATTGTAGACTAGTACTCCCTAGTTGTACTTCCTCTTTCTATTGTGTGAATGCCTCTGGAAGTGATGTATGTGTATTTTGTGATGTTAATGTTGTTGCAGTGTTGTGTCAGAACCCTATATAGCCTTGTTTATGTTAGCCTATTGTCTTCTTGACCGTTTATTTGTAGTGGGGCCTTATTTTATCTCCTAGCATGGGGGGTGGACTTTACGGTTCCACATGGTCAGAAGGTTGGTGCTTTTTCCTCCATTGGGTTTCCTTGTTGCTTGTTCGTGTGCTTGGAGGTTGTACCTTGTGTAGCAGATTCTAGTTCATGTTCTAGATTGAGAAGAAAATATTTTATGTATATGCATTTAATTGTATCTTAGTTGTACAATTTATTGTAATTTGATGTATTCTTCCCACATGTACTCAAGGAAGCATTATTGTAAACAATGTAATGATGTAACAAATTATAATGTATTCTCATGTAATGTAATTTGTATATATATATATATTTTAGTTGTTTATAAATTATATTTAATGTTGTTTAGCCGATACATGTTATGGAAATTCATATTGTAGAATCATTTAATGTGCTGGATTAAAATGAACTTGATTATTAGATAAATCATGATAACATATTAGTTAATTAAATAATTCTAGCTCTTGATTAAAGGATATGTTAGTAGCATAGTCATGGAGCCTTAGAGGACTTAGGTTTAATTTATATGATTATGTTAAGTTATACATTCTACTATTATTTCATTAAAAAAAAGTTGTTTCATTATTGTAGCATGGTTGTGTTGTCCTTTGGGGTTCCTTGGTAGGGTATTACACCTTGGTATCAAATCCCAAGTTCTAACACTAGACACTTTGTTTTAATATGAGCCCATTATGTTGTCTTAGTGCTTAGAATCTTGAGCTTATGTATTTTTCCCCATTTTTCACCCCCACCTAACAACCTTAGATTTATCCTTTAGTGGTGTTTGTGTAGGAAGATGCCTAGAGTTCATGGTCAGGGTCATTGAGGTGATGGTTGTGGAGCTAATCGCTAGAATACCTATCCTTTGGGTTCCCATGAGGGTGATCGTGAGGAACAATAGGGCCCTTAGAACATTTTGGGAAGCGAGGGTTAGAATCGTGGGCAACCAGAGTTAGAGGGAGCTCAGTTATGTCCTTTTCTTGAGGAGATTCTTACCTTCCTGGGCCCTAAATAGGAGGGTAATCAATAGGTGGTTAGGGAAAGAGAAAGGTATCCTAGGAGGAGAGATGTTACAACAAATGAGGAGACTATTTTAGTAGGTCATATGAGGGATTTCTTGATGGCACTCCCCCTACCTTCAATGGTTCTAGTGGTGGATTGGAGGCTAAGACTTGGTTGATAGGTGTTTTGATTGGTAGTGTGCCTCCATCAAGCTTCAAGTTCCAAGGTGATCAGTCTATGGAAATAGGTTCCTCTAAGAGCCATCATGCACCTGTTAAGGGTGGACAACAACAACAATGACAACATTTCCAGTTGATACCTAAGAATTTTTAGTTTCAACAATGTAGAGGTCCTCAGTCTAGGAAAATTCAAAGTTGGCAATGAGCCAAACATTATCATCCTGACCAGCCAACTTAGAGAACATAGGTTGTAGTTAGTATATGTAACTTCCCATAGTCCAATATACCTTTAGGTGGCAGGGGGTATGGCAGAGGTTTAGAATGTTTTTCTTGTGGTCAACAAGGCTACATAGCCAGGAAATGTCCACAAAAGTGCACATCAAGATTCATTCAGAGGTTGATAGCCTCAAAGCTAACCATGGGTGTGCAAGTAGGTCTCACAGAGTGTTTGTAGTGGTTGATAACTACCAATCAGAGTGCTAGGGCACAGTTGTGGAGACCACAGGTGTGTTGCAGGGTATTGGTATTTTTATGCCCTTTTGACTTTGGTGTTTCTGATTCATTCATTTCCCTTTTGTAATGGACTGTTGTGGGATGGTGGTAGTAAAGCAAGATGTTAGGTGGTAGGTCGAATTGGACTTTAGAGCTAAAGTAGTGGTAGAATCAATTGTGTATGGATGTGGATTGAAGATTGGTTCACTCTTTACCATGGTATATCTTCACATCACACCTCAAGATCTTATGACATAGTGTTGGGAATGGATTGGGAGAATGCATCACAGATGCGAGAGTTATACCCTTTAATATTTGCAGGCTTCAAAGAGTAAGCCTGATTCTAGGGGGGAGGATGTAGTTCCCATCATAATTTTCATTGTTAGATTGGTAGATGATTTGCTTAGGATCAGACATTATGACACTTTGTTTGATGTTGCACTTACTGCTATGATGATATTTTGATGATACTTTGATGATGCTTCTATTACTTGAGTTTTATGCATGTGTTATGAATGATATATGGTTTATGTGATGATCTTATGATTGTTATCTTTTTTTTTATGCAACTAATTATTATGAGTTGATGTGGTTACTTAATTGACGTGTTTGGGTGAAAGGGACATTGTCACATTACTCACTTGTGAGTACTTTGTTATGTTGAAATTCCCTTTCACGGTGTGCTTGATTGTATGATTATGGATATGCACGACCGTTTTATGTGATGTAGATTGTAGGTACTAGGCATCGACTCCACCTGAATTGGTAGGTTTGAGCGTTCCTTAAAACCCAAAGGAACAGTTGATCGGAGATAATATTTGGTCACCTACCCTAGCCATCATACTTGAAGAGGATGAGTATCTAGTCCATTGCCTCATCAGTGTTGTTAGATGTTTGTGGTCAGTTGGTCGTATTTTTTGACCCTGGTTAGGGTTTAGGTAATTATTGTTGATATTTGGTTTGTTTAATTTAAATTTGTTTGATAAATGTTTGGTTAATTAATGCATTAAAATAAATTAAGTAAAAGTATTTTGATGAATAGATATAAATATATTTATTAATGATTATGGTTTATAATAAATTTAAAAGTGTAATGTAATATTAAATTAAATAAAATTGAATTATAGTGAAATGCAATAATGGATAAATAGTAAAAATAATATAAAAGATAGAAATGATTTTTTATGGAGCACATGCATAGTTTCAAACAGATTGTTGAAAAGGAAACTTGATGTTTTATTGGGGATTCTAGAGTTTTATTAGATTTTTATTTTCAAAAATCACACAGCCTTCCTTTTTAGAGATATTGAGGATTATTTAGTTTTTTGGGCGTGGGGGGTTTCCAAGATGGGAAGTAATTTTTTCTACAAGAAAATATCTTATGCTATGAATTTTATGGGAATTGGGGATTATTGGAAAGTTGATTGGGGATTTCGAAGAAGTTGTTGTTGCAGAAGATTGATCTCAGCATCAGATTTTTGTCTCAGCTAGAGTTGGATCCAGGTTGGCTTGTTCTTTGTTTTGTTTCTCCAATTGATGCAATTGAATTCTCTCTTCTATTTTTTGAAAATGAGTGCTTCATTGGTTGATTTTTCTTGAAAATTTGATATTCATCTATTTTATTCCCATATAAAAATAACAATAATAAAATATACACATATATATATATCTTGCAATCATTGCATCCTTTGTAATTCATTTCTCCTCTTGTTGTTTGCATTGTGACGAGTTTCTCCCTGTCATTTGTCATTTGTTTGAAAGTTTCTTAAGCCTTTTCAATAAACCAATTTTGTGTAGTCTAGAAATCATCATGCCCATGAGAGAGCATCTATTTATGGCATTTGGTCAGTAACCCTAGCTGAGTACTCTTTGTATAAGTTTATAAGCCCTTTTCAATGAATTCACTTTGGTGCATAACCTGGAATTTGGCATTTTCCCCTTAGTCGTATAAACTTACTATTTGAAACATCTTAGAGTTTGATGACAACTTCATCTTAGGGTTGATGATTTATTTACCTACTATTTATGCTTGAGGCAATGTGTTTGGTGATCATTGTTCTTACATGAATATTACTTGGTATCAATTTTTGCTATATTCTCCTCCCAATGGTTGGTTGCCTATGCAACTCATTTGGGCATTGCTTTTTTTTTTTTTTCTTGAGTGTATTACGTATATAGTAGATGGCGAAGGTATTTTTTGAGTTTATAATTGATATTGAACATGTCGTTTTCCTTCTAATGACAATAGCTATGCTTGGAAATCAATGCTTTGTTTCCTTTAATAGATGCTTAACACTACAAATTATATTCCCTATGCCTACATTGAATATTTTATAAGTCGAGTCTACATTATGGACTATGAATTTATTCGATGGTTATATTTGAGGATTGGTAATCATTGTTTTGTATTGCATTTTATTTTATGTTGGCATTTGATTTATTTAGTTTGATGATTCTATACTAGGTTTGTCAATTGGTTATATGTAAATTGATGAATCTGTTTTATGCTAGGAAATTGGATATTATATTATGTCTTCATTTTGATGAAATATATTTGGATTGAAATTTCAATTCATATCTTGTATAGCTTGTTTAAATAGTTTATGAGTTGCATCCGATGTATTCATTGTGCATTTGATAGTTGATGGATACTTAATGTGCTAGAAATTTGATTACTATACATTTTGTTTGGTAAATTCAAATATATATAGAATTTGATGAATATAAACTGTTTGATGATCACTGCTAGTACTGTGGCTTCTTAAATTGGGCTTTTGATGTTTGCACTGGTTCTTTACTTCAATGGAAATATTAAATGATTGGCCTTCAATAATTTTTTTTTTATAAATCTCTCTCTCTCTCTCTATATATATATATATATAGATATATCACAATATAGGCTGAAGTAATGTATTACAAACAACATCCAGTTTATAATATATACTTATATATATGTATATATATACCGATGAATGTTTATATATAAATATATATATGTATACAAGCATAAAATGGTATTAGTAAAAGAATGTTTTTGCTTTAAAATTAAATGATTTGTAGATAAGTAAATTGGAAAATTAAATAAGAAAAGATAAGAAATTGATTTATTTATGTTTAAATAATTGAGAGATTTGTTAAAATGAGAGAATTAGATTATTCTTTTTTGTTAATTAAGAATACTGATTTCTTTTATAAATTATTTAATAGTCGAATTGTAAATCCACCATGTATTTCATGATTGCATTATGGGATTTGTTTGCCTGTATTGAATATGTGGTTGATTAGTGGAAATTGGATGATTTTGGTTATTGTTCTAAAGTAGGAGTCTTTTTTGCAAGTGGTTAAGGTTGGTTTCCAGAGGCTTAAGAGGGGGCATTTTGTACGTATGGGTTTTATGTTTTTTTCACTTGGAAGTGGTTGGTAATGTTTGAGTTGTGTGCAAGAGGGTCAATGCCTTACACTATATTTAGATTCTTGTGATTGTGATATATGTGCAAGAGGGTCAATTCCTTGCACTGTGTATGGATTCATGTGATTAGGGTAAGTGTGCAAGATGGTAAATTCCTTGCTTGATGTGTAGGGTTTACTAGTTGCAAGTAGAGGCAGTGGCTCTCCATGGGGGCCAGGACCCAAAGTGGTGCCTAGGATAACCCATTGGAGGGTTTCTTAATCCAGTGATAACCTAAATAATGAATTAGGGGGAATGGGTAGATTTCACATTAATCAAGATAATGGTATACCTCACTCATGGCTCAAGTGCTCATTTAGGCTTGAGATGAGATAGGAAGGCCTGGAATGGAAATATCAATTGTCTTGTCCTCATGAAAGGTACGTTGATTCCAAATGATTTTGTATGGAGGTCAGGGATTGCGAGAGGCTGTGAGGATAACTCAGGATGGGCGTTGGGAGCCTAGGAAGATCCACCAAGGATAACCCATGTCAAGCTATGTGATGACACTCCTCCCTATTGTAGACTAGAACTCGCTAGTTGTACTTCCTCTTTCTGTTGTGTGAATTCCTCTAGAAGTGATGTATGAGTTATTTGTGATGTTAATGTTGTTGCAATTTTGTGTCAGAGCCTTGTATAGCCTTGTTTATGTTAGCTTGCTTTCTTCATAATTGTTTTTTTGCAGTGGGACCTTATGTTATCTCCTAGCACTGTAGGTGGACCTTACGGTTCCACATGGCCAGGAGGTTGGTGCTTTTTCCTCCATTGGGTTTCCTTGTTGCTTGTTCATGTGCATGGAGGTTGTACCTTGTGTAGTGGATTCTGTCTCATGTTCTAGATCAAGAAGACAATATTTTATGTATATGCATTGGATTGTATTTTAGTTGTACCATTTATTGTAATTTGATGTATTCTTCCCACATGTACTCAAGGAAGCATTATTGTAAACAATGTAACGATGTAACAAATTATAATGTATTCTCATTTAATGTAATTTGTATATATATATATTTGTTAGTTGTTTATAAATGATCTTTAATGTTGTTTAGCTAATGACATGTTATGGAAATTCATATTGTAGAATCATTTAATGTGATGGATTAAAATGAACTTGATTATTAGATAAATCATGATAACATATTAGTTAATTAAATAATTCCAGCTCTTGATTAAAGGATATGTTAGTAGTGTAGTCATGTAGCCTTAGAGGACTTAGGTTTAGTTTATATGTTTATGTTAAGTTATACATTCCATTGTTATTTCGTTTAAAAAAGAATTTGTTCCATTATTGTAGCATGGTTGTGTTGTCCTCTAGGGTTATTTGGTGGGGCGTTACATTATTATTATTAATTCTATATGTGATGGAGCCCCGTGATAGGGGAAAATTAAAAAAAAATTGCAATATAATTTTTAATTTTTTTTTAATTCTTTACCGCTAGCTCGCACTGTAGTGATGGAGCCCCGTAGTATAGCAGAGAAAATTATTATATTTAATTCTTTACCACCAATCCATAGTGTACGTGGTGGAGCCTCACGGTAAGCGGGGAATTTTTTTAAAAAAATCTATTTCGCAATATATCTATTTTTTTTGTAATTTTTCCCTGTTATACTACAAGGCTGCAAAAAATAATCTATTTTGCAATATATTTTTTTTAAAATTTTGCAATATAATTTTTTTTAAAAAAAAAATCCCTGCTATACTGTGGGGCTCCAACATGTACACTGCTACTACTATACTGCAAGGTTCCATCACGCACATTGCGGGTTGGTGGTAAAGAATTAATTTTTTAAAAAAATATATATTGCAAAATAGATTATTATTATATTATTTACTATTATATTAAATATAAGTATGATTATATTTACTATTATTATTACTATTATATTTAAATATAAAAATATACAGGTTATTATTTATTTACTACTATAGATATATTTAAATACAAAAATATACATAATAGTATATATAGGAGAAAGCTAACTCTTGGACAAAAAGCACCTATGTATATAACATATTGTACCCCCAATAGCCCATGTTGCAGTGGAAAAAAGACCCATGATGGAAAAGGTGGCTGGATGAAAAATAGTGAGGTGGAAAGACTTGACAGTTGGACGTTAATGTGGCGTTTCCTATCCTGTTGCTAGGAAAATGTGTCAGTGCCGACAGGTTTTCAAAATAATTTTTCAGCATGGACAAGAAAGCCAAAAACATGGCATTCGAAACCATTATTTGCAAATATCAAAAAGCGCAGACGAGGTCCCATTTTCTCCATTTTTGGACAAGGATGTTTTGGTGGATAGCAACGAGAAGAGTTGCAGGCGTTCGAAGCTCCCTAAGGTATGTATATCCACTCTGTGTATGTCCCATTTTTCCATTCTGCCATGAACACTGAAGAAACGAACGACTATTCGTTGCGGGGTTTTCATTTTGTGATTTTCTATTGAGGGTTTTTTAATTCTATTTCCTCCCATCTGCTAGTTTTGAAAATTTGTGGTTATCGAATGAAATAGATGACAACCCATCATGGAAATATGAGTGAAATAACTAAATAAGGTTTACAAAAACCACAAACCATTGTGAAAATCAAAATATCTGAATAAGGTTTATAGAAACCACAAACCGTTGTGAAAATCACATAAAGCCTAGAACACCGCCATTGTTCACATTCTTATTTTGAATGTTGCAGAGTTTTCATTGGGAAAAGGGCTATTTATTTGAAATGCAGGTTTGATAATGTGTTTTTGTGTCGAGGGTTTTTAAATTTTTGTTTCGTTTCCTCCTTGTATGCTGGTTTTCAAATTTTTCCATTGTCATTCGAATGAAATAAGCGACAACCCATTGTGAAAATATGAGTGAAATTACTAAATAATGTTTATAGAAAGCAAAATCCATGGGTTCCACAATGAAATGCTATATTTTGAAAACCACATAAAACCTAGAATGTCGCAATTGTTCACATTGTTATTGAAAATGGAGAAAAAAAATGCAAAATGTGGCATTCAAAATCATAATTTGCAAATAGAAAAAAGCCCACACGACATCCCATTTTTGCCGCCATTGTATTCATTGTTGTTTTGGAAAACACACTGTCTCCTTAAACTTGAACTATTGTAAAATCCTTTAGATGTAACAACCCAATTGGTTACTTACCCCTGACCTCAATTTGGTATGTTTTATGATTGTGTGGAGAACCTTTTATGATTTAGATAGTAGGAATGTAATGAAATTGTAAAACAATAGGTATTATGAAACCTGCAAGGCACAATATTATAGATTATTTGTTGTGTTTGAAAACACACTATCCAATGTTTTCCATAGTTCACATTGTTATTTAGAATGGAGAAAAAAGTGAAAAATGTGGCATTCGAAATAATAATTTGCAAATAGAAAAAATCCTAGATGACATCCCATTTTTGTTGCCATTTTATACACTGCCATTTTGGAAAACACATTGTTTCATAAAACTCTGAGTGTTGTAAAACCCTTTAGAAGTAACAACCCAAATGGTTACTCACCCTTGAACTCACTTTGGTATGTTTTTTGATTGTGTGGAGAACCTTTTGTGATTTTGATAGTAGAAATGTAATGAAATTGGAAAAAAATAGGTATTAGGAGACCTACAAGGCATAGTGTTATAGATTGTTTGTTGTGTTGGAAAACACATTGTCCTATTTTAGCTAACTATTACCTACCTTTCCTAGATGTTTGGTCTTGTTTGCTGCTACAGTCCAAGTGTCATTTTAGTTTGTTCATCTGATTGGAACAAAATGCCCCAACAGAAAAGAAGGCCGGATGGACAAATTGCACTGATGGAAAGAATTGATGGTCAAACATTAACTCTGACCTACCATAGCGTGTCCCGTCGCTGAGAAAACATGTCAGGACCGGTGGGTTTTCAAAATCATATTTTGGAATGGACAAAAACTAAAAAAAATGTGGCATTCAAAACCATTATTTGCAAATAGAAAAATGAGGTGCCAAGAATGTAATGAAATTGGAAAACAATAGGTATTATGATACTTGCAAGGCACAATATTGTTATAGATGGTTTTCAATGTTGGAAAACACACTGTCCCATTTCAGTTAGTTCTTTATGAAGAGTTTTATTTCATTACTCCAAGAATGTAATGCAGTCCACTTTCAAATTTTTGAACAATTGGTTGATACAGTCCAAATGTTATTTCAGTTTCTTTATCTGATTGGAACAAATAAAATGCTTGCATTATTTGTAGTGTTGGAAAACACACTGTCTCTTCTCACTTGCATAGGGTTTTAGAATAGTATATGCATTGCTTGTTTCTTAACACCTAGGGTTTTCCAACATGCATTCTTACTAAACATAAACAATTCCTTAAAGAGCTTTTGTAATATAGACAGTTTGAATGTATTGAAAAGCCCTTTCAAAATTTTTAAGGACATTTAATTTGGGCAAAAATTGCATTTAAATTTTGCATGACTAAAAAAAAAAGTGCACAAAATAATTGTAATTTGGAAAACACAATATTGGGTTTCAGTTATTTCAGTGTTGTATTTTATCAAATAGCACATCTCTCATTTAAGGGGGACTCTATTAACCCTCAACACATAGTGTGATTCATAGTATGCACTTCATTATGTTTTGCAAAAATTCATGTTGGAAAACCCTAGGTGTTAAGAAACAAGCTACCCAAATAGTGGTGTAAAACCCTCTACAACACTATTGGATAATACCTGTCACCTCAATTTGGTCAATTTTCTCCTTGAAATTTTCCACATGCACTCAAACCTTCAACTTTAAACGTGTAGACTGGAAACAAATAGTATTTTCACCTTTCTTTCTGCAAACAGTAAAGGCCCAATACCTGCAACCATCACCGGGAAAACATGTCAGCACCCGCGAGTTTTCAAAATATTTTTTTGGCATGGACAAAAAGCCAAAAACGTGGCATTCGAAACCATTATTTGAAAATATCAAAACGCCCAGACAAGGTCCCATTTTCTCTATTTTTGGACAATGATGTTTTGGTGGATAGCAACGGGAAGAGTTGCAAGCATTCATAGCTCCCTAAGGTATGTATATCTGCTCTATGTATGTGCCATTTTTCCATTCTTCCATGAACACTAAAGAAACAAATAGCTATTCGTTGCTAGAAAACAATATTTTCACCTTTCTTTCTTGAAACAAAAAAGGCCCAATACCACGAAACAAATAGTATTTTCATCTTTCTTTCTCGAAACAGAAAAGGCCCACATCATTCCCTTCTACTTTTCCCATGCCAGAAAAAAGAAACTTCATGAAAAAGTTAAGGTGCCCGACTTTTTCATCCAGAATGAAGTGAGAAAACCGACCTAATGGCATTGTTAACTCCTACCTACCATTTCCTGGACATTTGGTCCTGCCTGCTGGTTTTGTCACTTTGATCCCCCATCTAGGGGGGCCTGCACTACTATCTTTTTTCATGTTATGTATGTTTCCATGTATGTTGTTATGTATGTTTTTCATTCATTTTTGTATGTACATAGGTGCTTTTTTTCTAGGAGTTAGCTAGCTCCTATGCTCCAAGAATGTAATGAAGTTCAAATTCAAATTTTTGAACAACTCTTTGGTATAGTCCAAATGTCATTTCACTTTCTTTATCTGATTGGAACAAATAAATTGCTTTCATTAATTGAGGAGTTTGAAAACACACTGTCTCCTCTCAATTGCAGAGGGTTTTACAACACTATATGGGTTCTTTGTTTCTTAACACCTTATATGGAGATAGTGTGTTTTCCAATACTGCAAATAATGTGAGCACTTATTTGGTTGAATCAGATGAGGAAAATGAAAATTCCATTTTGATGCCATGTTACATACATATGTGCTTTTTTTTTATGAGTTAGCTTTCTCTTTATTGGAACAAATAAATTGCTCGCATTATTTGTATAGTTGGAAAATGTGCATTGTCTCCTCTTAGTTGTAGAGGGTTTTGCAACACTATATATGGAGACAGTGTGTTTTCCAACTCTCCAAATAATGTGATCATTTATTTGGTTGAATTAGATGAGGAAAGTGAAATGTCATTTTGATGTCATGTTACATACATAGGTGCTTTTTGTCTAAAGTCAAAAAGCTAGACAAAATCCACCTAACATTGCCATTTTCCACATTTTTCATTTCTCGAGTTTGGTGGGTGGGAGGGATGCATTGGCGAGGAAAATGGAGTTGTAGGAGGCTGAACCACTAGAAATCCCTCAAATTCATTCCTCGTTGCGGCGCATAGGAATTTTCCACATTTTGATTTTGTAGTTTGTTGGTTGGGGAGGGACTTGTAGTCAAGGATGGAGGCAGTGTGTTTTCCAATAGTACAAATAATGTGAGCATTTATTTGGTCAAATCAGATGAGGAAAGTGAAATGCCATTTGATTTCATGTTAAATAAAGAGGTGATTTCTATCTAAAGTGAAAAATTTAGACAAAACAGCTAACATGTCATTTTCCATGGTTTTGATTTTCTAATTTGGTGGTTGGGGAGGGACGTGTGGGCAAGGAAAATTGAGTTGTAGGTAGCCGAACCCATATAAACCGCTCAAATTCATTCGTCACCGTGGTACATTGCCATTTTCCACATTTTGATTTTGTAGTTTGTTGGTTGTGGAGGGACTTGCGGTCGAGGATGGAGATAGTGTGTTTTCCAACACTGCAAGTAATGTGAGCATTCATTTGGCCGAATCAGATGAGGAAGGTGAAATACCATTTTCATATCATGTTTCATACATAGGTGTCTTGTGTAAGAGTTAGATTTCTCCTGATTGGAACAAATAAATTGCTTGCATTATTCGCATAGTTGGAAAACACATTGCCTCCTCTCTATTGCAGAGGGTTTTACAACACTATATGGCTTGCTTGTTTCTTAACACCTTATATGGAGACAGTGTGGTTTCCAACACTACAAATAATGTGAGAATTTATTTGGTTGAATCATATGTGCAAAATGAAATGCCATTTTTTTCTCATGTTACATACATAGGTGATTTTTGTTTACGACTTAGCTTTCTCCTAATTGGAACAAATGAATTGCTCGCATTATTTGCATAGTTGGAAAACACACCATCTCCTCTCTGTTGCAGAGGGTTTTACAACACTATATGGGTTGCTTGTTTCTTAACATGTTATATGGAGACAGTATGTTTTCCAACTATGCAGATAATGTGAGCATTTATTTTGTTGAATTAGATGAGGAAAATGAAATGTGCCATTTTGATCTCATGTTACATAAATAGGTTCTTTTTGTTTATGAGTTAGCTTTCTCCTGATTGGAACAAATGAAGTGCTCGCATTATTTGCACAGTTGGAAAACACATTGTCTCCTCTCTATTGCAGAGGGTTTTACAACACTATATGGGTTGCTTGTTTCTTAACACCTTGTATGGAGATAATGTGTTTTCCAACTGTGCAAATAATGTGAGCATTTATTTTTTTGAATCAGATGAGGAAAATGGAATGCCATTTTGATCTCATGTTACATACATAGGTGCTTTTTGTTTACAAGTTATCTTTCTCTTGATTGGAACAAATGAATTGCTCACATTATTTGCACAGTGGGAAAACACACTATCTGCTCTCTGTTGCAAAGGGTTTTGCAACACTATATTTGTTGCCTGTTTCTTAACACCTTATATAGAGATAGCGTGTTTTCCAACTGTGTAGATAATGTGAGCATTTATTTGGTTGAATCAGATGAGGAAAATGAAATTCCAATTTGATCTCATGTTGCATATATATATATTTTTTATGAGTTAGCTTTCTCCTGATTGGAACAAATGAATTGGTCGCATTATTTGCACAATTGGAAAATACATTGTCTCCTCTTAGTTGCAGAGGGTTTTACAAACACTATAAGGGTTGCTTGTTTCTGAAAACCTTATATTGAGACAGTGTGTTTTCCAACACTATAGATAATGTGAGCATTTATTTCATCAAATCAGATGAGGAAAATGAAATGCCACTTTGATCTCATGTTACATACATAGGTGCTTTTTGTTTATGAGTTATCTTTCTCTTGATTGGAACAAATGAATTGCTCTAGTAGAATGAATGTTCATTGCTTCATAGTTCCAACAGAACATTTGGCAAAATGGCATATATGATTGCTGATATATATACTAGTGTTAGAGATAGGTTAAATTAGAAATTAAATTCCCAATGTACAATTTAATATGTTTGTTTATTGTTTGTGCAAGCTAGCATTTTACACTCAACATAACATATAAATTGTATATTGGTGAAATTTGGAATAAATTTTTTTATTTCTAGCACCAAATGTCTTTAATTTTCCAATTTAATCTATCGCTAACACTTGTCTTTCTTCCAGGTGGTTGATATAGGCAAGGAAAGCAAATTGAACAAAACAAGGGCAGGTGGATTGAGAAGGATGATTTAGGAGATGTGAACCTTCTGTAGTAAATACAGGTGATTCTGGCTCCCATAGCTTGAATTGCAAGTGTAATGGATAGTTAAATTTCCAAAATTTATTATGCATTTAGAAGTTCTAATTTGTTTGAAATTCTAAAATGTTGGGGTTTTCAATCAACTATCATTTTCATATGATTTGTAAATTTTTTGTGCTAATTTGAAATATTTCACCAAAAGAGTTTATATGTGGACATGTATGTATGTGAAATTACTTACAAACAACATTTAAAGTGAAGACCTTGTTGAAGGAAGAACCCAGTTCAAGGGAAATGCATGTACAAATTTTGAGTTTGGACCATATTCATGGTTACCTAAAATTGTATCAGTATCTAGACAAGGTGTAACAACAATTTCTTCACTTGAACTGGGTTCTTCACTTGAATTGCATTCTTCACTTTGAAATGTGAGCAATAGCAGAGGCTTTTGTGAGTATTTCCTATTTTATGAAATGGTCAAAATACATTCTCTTGAGAGTACATCCTATGATCCTGTCCTAATTTAAATCTCCTTTTTGTCTCTCAAGTTGAATATTTCTCCATATTTAAAAGTTCTATTTAATGTTAGTTTTCCATCATCTATCATTTTTTTGTGGTTCTTAAGTGTTTTCATAATAGTTCTTTTTACAATTTCGCTATTTGTCTAGAATATTTATAAGTTATAAATGGTTCATTTTTAACAACATCTAATGTCAATTTTGTAGAATGCTATTTCTATATCCTATTTTTTTCTCTTTTTCAGTATGTTTTGATCTGACCAGCACACCACAAAAGATGTGCAGATATAACAAGTCATTACTTGAAATAGTTCTATGCATTGTATTAAATAGAACTCATAAAGACAATGGGTAGCAATAACCTATGTAAAATGGGTATAACACTACAGACTTAATTGAAAATTTAGCCTACATTACTTGGCACTAAATATTATAGACAAATTATAAAAGAGCTATTAGAATAACAACATACATGGAAAGAAAAAGTGACGAAACAGGCATACGGGAGCAAACGTTCGGGCGATGGTTAGGTAGGAGTTAATGGCGCCATCAAGTGGGTTTTCCTGCTTGATGCTTGGTGAAAAAGGCGGGTGGCTTAGCTTTATCGACAAGTTTCTTTTGTCTGGTGTAGGAAAAGTGGAAGGGAATGGTGTGGGCCTTTTTTTGTTTCAAGAAAGAAAGGTGAAAATACTATGTGTTTCCAGTTTGCACATTGAAAGCTGAAGGTTTGAGTGCATGTGGAGGAGTTGGAGGAGAAAACTGACCAAATTGAGGTGACAAATACTATCCAATAGTGTTGTAGATGGTTTTACAACACTATTTGGGTTTCTTGTTTCTTAACACCTAGGGTTTTCCAACATGAATTGTTGCAAAATAGAATGAAATGCGTACTATGAATCACACTATGTGTTGAGGGTTAATAGAGTCCCCCTTAAATGAGAGATATGCTATTTGATAAAATACAACACCATCTATACATTTGTATGTTTTCATTACAAGACAAAGGTTGGATATAAGTAAAGGTAGGCTTCAAAACACATTGTGTTTTCCAACATGCACTACACAATGTTCATCACTTTCAACGAGTTTATTCATTATTGTCAATAATGGAAATAAATTGGTGTTCTTTCTTTCAAAAATAGAAAGGGCTTGGATATTTTTTGATGTGGAGATTGAAAAATGCAGTGTGTTATGAAGCATGCAATTTGTTATATACTTGAAACTTAAACACAACAATGGAAGGTATGATTTGGAATACTTTCATACTATTTTGTAACATTCCATGTTGCAAAACTACATGGGTGTTAAGAAGAAAGAAACCCACCATGAGATGACCCTTTACATTTAAATAGGGAGATTCAAATAAATGAAACCCAACACTATGTTTCCCATTCACAATTATTTTGTGCACTTTTTTTTTCAATCAACCGAAATTAAAACACAACAATGGAATGTGTGATTTTGAAGACATTCATACTATTTTGTTAAAATCCAAGTTGTAATGCCCTATGTGTTAAGAAGCAAGCAACCCAACATGAGACAACCCTTTACATTTAAACAAGGACATTGAAATAATTGAAAACCAACATTGTGTTTTCCAAATTGTAATTGTTTTGTGCAATTTTTTTTTTCAGTCATGCAAAATTTAAATGCAATTTTTTCCCAAATTAAAAGTCCTTATAAATTTTGAAAGGGATTTTCAATACATTGAGACTGTCTATATTACAAAATATCTTGAAGACATTGTTTCTGTTTAGTAAGTATGCATGTTGGAAAACCCTAGGTGTTAAGAAACAAGCAATGCATATACTATTCTAAAACCCTATGCAAGTGAGAAGAGACAGTGTGTTTTCCAACAATGCAAATAATGCGAGCATTTTATTTGTTCCAATCAGATAAAGAAACTAAAATGACATTTGGACTATACCAAAGAGTTGTTCAAACTTTGAAATTGGACTTCATTACATTCTTCCAACCTCTTTTTGATATTTCCAAATAATGGTTTCGAATGCCATGCTTTTTTTGGTTTTTGTCCATTCCAAAATATGATTTTGAGAACCCATCAGTGCTGACACATTTTCCCGACGATGGGATAGGCCACGATAGGTCCGAGTTAATGTCTGACCATGAAGTCTTTCCATTGGTGCTATTTATCTATCTGGCCACCTTTTTCGTTGGGGTGTTTTGTTCCAATCAGATCAAGTGAAATGAGATTTCGATTGTAGCAAAGTGAAATTTGAAAGTGGACTTAATTACATTCTTGGAGCATACCGAAACAAAAATCTTACATATTGTGCATGGTTTCTGATTTCTCTAAACATTATACAGTAATTTCACTCATATTTCCACAATGGATTTCCAATTATTTCATTAGGAAATTACAAAATTTCATATTTTTCGTTGCTCTTTACCAAACTGCAAAACATTATTGTGGAAAATGGTGGCAAAAATGGGACCTCATCTGGGCTTTTTATTATTTGCAAATAATTATTTTCAATGACATGTTTTGGGATTTTTGTCCATTCTGAAATATGATTTTTAAAACAAGATGACTGTTATGATGCATGTGACATGCATTTTTGAAGGGAGAGTAGACTGCTCCCAATTGCAGAAGGTGATCTCCTTATGACATGGCTTACACATGATAATGTATTGCCCTTCTTCAGGGATAAGACATGTTTGGTTATCATTGCTAGTTGATTTGTGGATTTGATAGTGTAAGAATTTTTGCATCAACATTTCGGATCAGACTCCATGATCCAACATCACGATGACTGATGCCGTCTTCTTCATCTTGATGCTAGATCATGGAGTGTGATCCAAAATTTTGATGCAAAAATTCTTACACAATCAAATCCACAAATCAACTAGCAATAATCAATATGGATTGTGGAAAATTGATATCATTTATGTTTGATTATGTTATCATTTCAAACACATATTTTTTTAGGGATAATAGCTTGATTTTACTATATTTTGTAGGGAGATTAGCTTCTGCCTTGCAATTGGATGCCACTATTATCCCTAGAAGAATGCATGTTAGAGGCATCATAACATACAAAAACCCTATGATCGGACAATGCAATGTGGAAAATAATTGGAGGTTGGAAAACACTATTGATTGTGAGTTCTTTCATTTTGCACGTTGAAATTTGAAGGTTTGAGAGTATGGGTTAGAGTTGCAAGTGCGGGATATATAAAAGCATCCAAATTCAACTGAGGGGTGATTAATGAATTGGGATGTTACTTGTGAAGGGTTTGTAAATGGTATTTGGTTTGCAAGTATAATAACACCTAGTTTTTTCCAACTTGCAAGTACACATTGTTGGCCTTGGTATTCTATGAAAACGTCAACCTCTCCATGCTCGATACAAGTGTTAGATAAAAGACATGTCAACATTTCATGAAAACTGGGCATCTTTGGAGCACTTTTCAATATTTTCAAAACAAGCTATTCTCTCCAGCATACATCACCACCTCTTCCACAATCTCATCCACTCAACTCCATGTTGTTGGAAGGTGTCATCCATGCATGATGGAGAGAAGTGCATGTTTTGGAAATGAAAAAGGTAAAATTGAAAGTTGTCTAGTTGTCATGAAATGTTGTTGTGTAGGGGGGGGACAACACTGTGTTTTTTCCATCCTGCAACTTTTTTTGTGCATCTTATGTTCCAAATGTATAACAATATTGAAATGGAATGTTTGCTACAAGTAAGGGTTGTTATAAAATATGAAGGTGAACTTCAATACACTATGTTCTTACAGTCTACATAGCATAAAGTGTTGTCTTTGAAGAAGAGTTGAGAAGTGAGGGACAACCCTCTGTGTTTTCCATCCTGCAACTTTTTTTTTGTGTGTGGAACTTTTACTGCAAGCAAGGGCAGTTATAAAATATGAAGGTGAACTTCAATACATTGTCTTCTTATAGTGTGCATAACACTAACTATTTTCTTTGAACAAGATTTGAAAAGTGTGTGACAACCCTGTCTGTTTTCCATCCTACAACATTGTTGTGCATCTTCTCTTCAAAACATATTACAATATTCAAATGGAATGTTTGCTACATGTAATGGGTTGTTATAAAATATGAAGGTGAACTTGAATACATTTTTTTGTTATAGTTTGCATAATAGAAAGTGTTGTTTTTGAAGAATAATAGAGAAGTGAGGGACAACCCTGTTAACCAAATTGAGGTGGGGGGAGTAACCAATAGGGTTGTTTCTTGTAAAGGGTTTTAGAATAGTTTGTGGGTTGCATGGTTTATAACACCCTATGTTTTCCAACCTAAAATTTTAGATAACAGTTTCAATGTCTTGAAAAGCTTTTCTTATTTAGATTGTATGAATGTAAAAAGGAACCTTCAAAAATTACAACTATTAGTTATGGTATAAATTGCAATTCAGTATCTTCATGTGACTGACAAAAATAAATGGACAAAATAATTGCATGTTGTAAAACACAGTGGGTTACTTATATAGCTTTTTACAACAGTGTGGCTTGTGTGTTTCAATTTCTTCTTTTGATTGAAAATAGATATGCTTGATTACTACAAATGGTGCAGTAAATTTTGGAACTTTAACTGTCCATAACACTTGCAACTATTTTACAGTTTACAGGAAACCAATGATGTGTGTTGTAAAAGGGAAATTGCCTCCTACACCAAAGAATGTCATTGAGGTGGACAACACACTTGAAAGGGTGTGTAGTAGTGCATCTTCTTCAGGGCGGTCATGTTCACGAAACGTGTGGGTAAGATCTAGTAATTACAAGATGCAATAAAATTTATAATTTTAATCTCTCATAAGTGGTTACGATGTTGATTGGAAAGTGGGAATGTTTTAATCAGGAGGAAGCAACCGTGGTACAAAGGAATTCCCCTCATTTTGGGAAAATGGTGAACCCTAAGGCATTGAAATGTTTAGTAATTGATTATGAACTTCCAATTTCCCTTTCCTTCCTATGTGCCAATCAGAGTGCTTTACAATTTTAGTTAGAAAATATCATGTTTGTTACAAATATGTTGATTTTGATAGTATATCATTCCTTTGATTTAGGAAAATAATTAGGAGACCATCACACTCTTTCCATAGTCCATGACCACAAGGAAAAGCATGCAAAGGGAGACCCTAAGGATGGATAGGGACCCAATGAAGCACGGGGTGATGTGGTGGACGAGAAGGTAGATATAATAAGTGAATTATTGCATCATTTGGCTATGTGTATATGTTGTGCATTCAAATTGTTTGAATATCAAATATATTAAGGGATTTTCTTTTCCAAATTTGTTGTGCAGGTTACTGTTGAATACAAAAGAGAAGTGGTGAATGGTAGATATGTATATTATTGTATTGTAGAAGAATGTACGATAAAGTATTATGATTGGAGAGTGTTCAACATGCATAGGTTTCAACATCACCACCTTGCTATTCTTGAGCCACCAAAGCATGGTTGAACTGCATTGGGGGGAAACCAAAACAACCTACTCCTCCCCCTAATAAATTGAAAGAGTACCTTCTAAAGAAGGTGGAAAATATAGAGTACCAAATGAATTTACAGTAGCATCTACAACATAAGTGTGTTATTAGACGTGTTTGTCAAAAGTATGGGAAACATAGCTTCCTTCAACTTCCCCAACAAGGAAAGGATGAGGTGAAGAAGAAAATGGCATTATACAATAGTCACAAGAGGAAGGAGAAGAGAAGGAAAATAATATTACAATTGCAAGAGAGAAAGATACAGGAAGGAATGGTAATGTCGAACTAAATTGTTAAATCTAAATTTTCCTTGCTTCATATTTTTTGTTCTGATGTATACAAGGTTCACTTAACATTAACTTACATGACATGACAAGGTGATGGTCGAGAAGTGGTTTCCTCCCCCTAGTAGAGTAGTGTTGATTCGCTATAGGAAGCTATGCCCATGAAAGGTGAAGATGATGTTGTTCCTCCCAACCCTGTGTCTAATATTCAGAAGAAGCATTGTGCATGGTTGAAAGCTTCAAGGAACCCTCTAAAGAAGAAATGACAACAAATGGTGACCTCAAAATCTTATGTTTAATCTAAAGTTTTTTTAATTATTTGAATGAATTGGTTGCATGCATCTAAGTTTGATGCGATGTTTCAATTCCTCTTATTACACAACAATGATGAATAATGAACTACTTCCCTCGAGCAAGTTTTTGTTGCATTGGAAGATGAAGCATTTCCCACTAAAGCACAAGATGATGTTGTTCCCCCCAACCCCCTATATAACATTGAGAAGAAGAAGAAGCATGTATGGTTTAAAATTTCCTCACGCCCTCACAAGAAGAAACGAGTACAAATAGTGATTTCAATATCTTCTATTTGATGTTTTTTTTAATTATTTCAATGAATTTGTTACATGCATTTGAATTTGATGTGATGTTTCAATTCTTTCTATTACAGGGGAATGATGAACAATGGAGTCCTACCCTCCAAGAGGATACTCTTGAGTTGGAAGATGAAGTGGAGGCCATGGATGAACAAGATGATGTTGTTCCTCCCAACCTGTCGTATAACATTGAAAAGAAGAAGAAGAAGGAGCATATATAGTTTAAAGTTTCCTTCCACCCTCACAAGAAAAACCGAGAAGAAATGGTGATTTCCATATATTCTATTTAATATTTGTTTTGATTATTTCAATGAATTGGTTGCTTGCATTTGAATGTGATGTGACATTTCAAATCTTGCTATTATAGGGCAACAATGAACAATAGAGTCCTGCCCTCAAAGAGGATACTCCTAATTATGAAGATGAAGTGCATCTCATGGAAGAACAAGATGATGATGTTCCTCCCAACCCGCTATATAACATTAAGAAGAAGAAGAAGAATAAGGGTCGTATACGGTCTAAATATTCCTCACACCATCACAAGAAGAAATGGGAAGAAACAGTGATTTCAAAATCTTATATTTAATGTTTTTTTTAATTATTTCAATGAATTCGTAGCATGCATTTGAATTTGATGTGATGTTTCAATTCCTGCTATTATGGGGAAACGATGAACAATGGAGTCCTACCCTCCAATAGGATACTATTGATTTGGAAGGCAAAGCAGAGGACATGAAAGAAGATGATGTTGCTCCTCCTAACCTGTCATCTAACAATGTTGAGAGGAAGAAGGAGCGTATATGGTCTAAAGATTCCTCATTCCATCACAAGAAGAAACAAGAAGAAATAGTGATTTCAAAATATTCTATTTATTATTTGTTTTGATTATTTCAATGAATTCATTGCATGCATCTAAATTTGATGTGACATTTCAATTCCTACTATTATAGGGCAATGATGAACAATGGAGTCCTGCCCTCCAACAAATTTCAAGGGAAGATGAAGCAGAGGCCATGGAAGAACAAGATGATGTTGTTCCTCCCAACCCACTATCTAACAATGTTGAGAAGAAGAAGAAGGAGCGTATATGGTCAAAAGTGTCAAGGTGCCTTGACATGGAGGAACTACAAGAAACAGTGAATTCCAATTCTTTTATTTAATGTTTGTTTTGATTATTTCAATGAATTGGTTGCATGCAACTGAATTTGAAATGACCTTTGAATTCCTCCTATTACAGGGCAAGGATGAACAATGGAGTCCTAGCCATGTCGTTGCAATTGAAATGGGAGAGGCTAATAGAGATGGACATGTGGATGGAGAGAGCACTAGCTTCCAAGTGGGGTAGGGAAATAAATATGGACATGGGGATGAGGAGAGCACTAGTCTCCTAGTGGGATAGAGTAACAGAGATGGACATCGGGACATGGAGAACAATGGATTTCATGTAGAATTGGGTAATAGAGATGGACATGGGGATGGGGAGAGCACTAGCTTGCAAGTGGGAGAGGGTGATAAAAATGGACATGGGGATGAAGAGAGTGTTGGATTACAAGGGAGAGATGGAAACAAAGACGAACATGGGGATGGGGAGAGCACTAGCTTGCAAGTGGGAGAGGGTAATAAAGATGGACATGGGGACAGGGAGAGAACTACCTTGCAACTGGGAGAGGTTAATAAAGCTGGACGTGGGGATGGGGAGAGAACTAGCTTGCAAGTGGGAGAGGGTAATAAATATGGACATGGGGACAGGGAGAGCACTGGCTTGCAAGTGGGTGAGGGTAATCAAAATGGACATGGGAACGAGGAGAGCGCTGGCTTGCAAGGGGGAGATGGCAATAAAGATGGACATGGGGACTAGGAGAGCTATGATATGCCATCTATATTGGTATCAGACCCAACACAATTCCATGCTTCTATTATTATTTATTTATGAATCTTTTAATGTGCCTTCAATTATGTTTCATGTCAATGACATTTCCATTACATCCAAATCCAGTGGATGAACAAATGATAGAGTTCAAGGGAATCACTTTTAAGGTCAGTGATCACGTCGACCTTTGGAGGCAGCGTAAATGGGTTTCCAAAGGAATTGTACATGTTGTTAATATAAATTCTCACACCCACTAATTTAAGCACCCAAAAAATTGTGTGAGAGTCAACATTGTTGAGGCCATTGCTGGTGAATGCTACGTGCCTTTTCCACATCCTGGTGAGACTGTCAAAGAATGCATGGACGACTTCATCATATGGAAGCTCTCTGAGATGAAGCATTTTATTCCAGAGGTACACATAAATTATATTTTGTTGTATATATATCATACTACGTATAATGTTTCCATGCATACATTAATTCTGATTAATTGTTTGCTATAGGGTGAAGCTGTTAAACTTTCCAAGGACAAAACACAGCCTCTGAAGAAATATTTTGTTTCACGTTCATCATCTGTGAGGGTTCATGGAATTGGAATCACCACTCCCGAAATACAGAAGGACCCTAACAAACATGCCATATATTACGCAGGCATGAACTCGATTGCAAAGAATAGGCAGCATAGGAATTGATGAGATAGGCTCCAAATACTAATTTTGCATTTTGGGTTTCATTATTTGATTATTGAACAATTGTGGTGTAGAGATATACCATTTTCATATGTTTCAACACTATTGTTATACATTTGATATGAGACTTTTCATGGGACTTTTCATGGGCCTCTCTAATTATTTGATTATTGAACAATTATGCTAAACATATATACTAATTTCATGTCATTGGAACACATAATTGTTATCCATTTCATATCAAACTTTTCATAGCCCTTTAATTGTTTCATTACAATCAAGAATGTAATGAAGTCCACCTTCAATTTTTAGAACAAGTATTTCATTGACTGCATATGGCATATTTCCTTTTTCTATGTGATTGGAACCAATAAAATGCTAGCAATGTTTGCAGTCTTGGAAAACACACTTTTCCCTGTCAATTATTTTGTTATGATAAGTATTTCTTTCATTACGACCAATAATGCAATGAAGTCCACTTTGATTTTTTATAGCAATTCTTTGCTAGGGTGGAGATGGAAGATTTCCTTTTTCCATGTGATCAGAATAAATAAAATGCTTGCATTCCTTGTAGTGTTGGAAAACACACTATCCCCTCTGACTAATTTCCTTATGAAATTTTTTTATTTCTCATGCTCCAAAAATGAAGTGAATTCCACTTTGAATTTTTACAACGATTTGGTAGAGTGCAAATGGAAGATTTCCATTTTTCATGTCATTGTAACAAATAAAATGCTTGTATTGGTTGCAGTATTGGAAAACACACTGTCCCCTATCAGTTATTTTCTTTTGAAAAAGTCTTTATTTCGTACGCTCCCAAAAAGAAATGAAGTCCACTTTCAATTTTTAGAATGACTATTAAGTAGAGTGGAAATGGCATATTTCCTTTTTCCATGTGATTGGAACACATAAAGTTCTTGCATTGATTGTAGTTTTGGAAAACACACTGTCCCTTGTTAGTTATTTCCTTATGATAAGTAATTATTTATGACACTCCATAAATGCATTTAAGTCCACTTTCATATTTCATGAAATGTTTTATATTTTATACGCTCCAAAAATGTAATCAAGTCCACTTTCAATTTTGATAGCTAGTTGGTTGAGCAAAAATGGCATTTCCTTTTTCCATGTGATGGGAACAAATAAAATGATTGCATTGCTTACAGTGTTGGAAAATGCACTGTCCTATGTCAGTTACTTTGCTATGAAAACTTACTTATGTATGTAATCTTACTTACAAATGTAAGCACATTTCAATATCTTTGATCATGTAATTATTGAAAACTTATGGCATGGAATTACATTATCTTTGATCATGTAATTATTGAAGAATTATGGTGTGGAATTACATTATTTGTGATCCTCTAATTTTTGATCAATTATCGTGTGGAATTATAGTACTTTGGTATGTTTCAACACTACGGTCTTTTGCCAAGAGTGCCATTGTGTGATTGTTAAGTTGTATTGTTAATGTTTCCATCAAGGCTCCAATCCCTTTGGGCTATACTTTTTGATAGTTTATATTGGGGATGAGGTCCCCCATTTGTGACCTCACTAGTTCATAGATCTGGGTCAAAAGTGTTTACTGCTCTTAATTAAATAAAATATAAGACTATGTTCTTGCAGATTTCATGACACTTTTTGTTGCCATGTCAAATTTCATTACAGACAATGCCAAATGCCATCAAATAATGGTAGGAAATGCCACCTCAAGTCTTATTATTTATGTCAAACTTACTTACAAAAGTAGGCACATGCAACTAGCACTTTCTGTTATGCACATTGTAAGAAAAAAATGTATTGAAATTGACCTTCATAATTTTTAACAACCCTTACTTTTAGAAAATATCCCATTTCAATATCAGTTCATACATTTCCAACATAAAATGCACATAATAGTTGCATGATGGAAAACACTCTGGGTTGTGAATCCCTTCTCAATTCTTCTTGAATGACCGCTTTCTTTTATGCAAACTTTAACAAAACAATGTTTTGAATTTCACCTTCTTTTTTTATGACAAGCCCTTGCTTTCACCAAACATTCCATTTCAATATATGTTCATATGTTTGGAACACAAAATGCACATGTTAGTTGCATGATGGAAAACATAGTGGGTTGTGACTCACTTCTTATTTGATGTAGACTATAACAAAAGAATGGTTTGAAGTTCACCTTCTTGTTTTTGACAACCCTTACTTTCAACAAAACACTCTTCTTCAATATATGCTCTTATGTTTCCAACACATAATTTACATAACAGTTGCATCATAGAAAACATAGTGGCTTGTGTCTCACTTCTTATTTTATGCAGGCTATGAGAATCAAATGTTTTGAAGTTCACCTTCTTATTTTTTGACAACCCTTACTTTAACCAAAAAACTCTTGTTCAATATCTGCTAATATGTTTCCAACACAAAATTTACATAACATTTGCATCATGGAAAACACAGTGGGTTGTGGCTCACTTCTTTTTTATGCAGGCTATAAAAAATGAATGTTTTGAAGTTGACCTTCTTGTTTGTTGACAACCCTTACTTTCAGCAAAATACTCTTCTTCAATATCTCTTCTTATGTTTCCAACACATAATTTACATAATAGTTGCATCATGGAAAACACAGTGGGTTGTGTCTCACTTCTTATTTTATGTAGGCTGTAAGAAACGAATGTTTTGAGGTTCACCTTCTTGTTTGTTGGAGACATTTACTTTGACCAAAACACTCTTGTTCAATATCTGCTCATATGTTTCCAACACAAAATTTACATAATAGTTGCATCATGGAAAACACAGTGGGTTGTGTCTCACTTCTTATTTTATGCAGGCTGTAAGAAATGAATGTTTTGAAGTTCACATTCTTGTTTTATGACACCCCTTACTTTCAACAAAACACTCCATTTCAATATCTATTCATATGTTTCAAACATAAATTTTACATAATAGTTGTAGGATGGAAAACACATAGGGTTGTCCCACACTTTTCAAATCTTGTTCAAAGACAATAGTTAGTGTTATGCACACCGTACGAAGACAATGCATTGAAGTTCACCTTCATATTTTATAACTACCCTTGCTTTCAACAAAAGTTCCCCAAAAAAAAAGAAGAAGAAAAAGTTGCAAGATGAAAAACATAGAGGGTTGTCACTCATTTCTCAAAGACAACACTTTTTGTTATGCAGACTGTAAGAACACAGTGTATTGAACTTCACCTTCATATTTTATAACAACCCTTACTTGCAGCAAACATTCCATTTCAATATCGTTATACATTTGGAACAAAAGATGCACAAAAAAGAAGTTGCAGGATGGAAAACACATAGGGTTGTCCCTCACTTTTCAAATCTTGTTGAAAGACAATAGTTACTGATATGCACACTGTAAGAACACAATGTATTCAAGTTCACCTTCATATTTTTATAATTTCCCTTTCTTGCAAGAAATGTTTGATGACAATGCAGGGGTCAAAGAACTCAACTCGCTATGCTGTTGCAAATAACTTAGATCACTAAACTGAAAAACTCCACCTTTCAGGCAACTTTCCTTCACAAAACCTTTGTTTCAAAATACCCAAACTGAGAACCAGGCCCAAAAACCTCTTGTAAATTCCTCAAAACACTTTAACCAACAAAAAATGACTCTCTTACACTCTTAACTCAATTCCATGGCATGTAAAATACTTTGTTTGAATGACTCTTCAATGTATTTTTAACCTTTAAAGGAAGGAAATTCCAAACACTCCAAACACTATTCAATCTAGGCCTTTTGACAACTATGTCCTAACAGGAAAGTCAATAAATGGTCTCCAAAAGCTCATAAATTCACCAATCTCTATCTTGGAATGGAGTCACCTATGCCCAAAAACCTTTGCAAAACAAAATTACATAACAACTCATATTCCAGAAACAAAGCTCATCAAGTCACCAATGTACACAGTCATTTACAGATTTTATGCATTTTCCAAACCTTGGGCTTGATGATAACTTCCCAAAACCACCTTACAATGCTCTTAAACCTTCAAATCATTTAGAATACTCATCAAATTTTCCTCTCACTAATTTTCAAGATATTTGAATGATGCAAATCTGACAAGCACAATTTTTATTGTACATTGTTTTACCCTAACTCAAGGTTTTAGCCGCCTGGAGAAAAAATTCAGTATCTTTGAGAATTGTAAATGGATTTATATGAAACTAAATGAATCATAAATCACACACATAGGGCTATCATGTATAGTGGAGGAGATGATTTATCCAAACAATATGGTCGTACAATGGCCTCAAACACATAAAATGCAGGAAAATAATTGAAAAACAGAGTATGTCATTGATTTTTTCACTATTACATCAAAGACAACACTTTCTATTATGCAGAGTGTAAGAAAATAGTGTATTTAAGTTCACCTTCATATTTTATTACAACCCTTACTTGCCACAAACATTCCATTTCAATTTCCTTATATGTTTGGAACACACTATGCACAAAAAAAAGTTGTAAAATGGAAAACACGAAGGGTTGTCCCTCACCTCTAAAATATTGTTCTAAGAGAATAGTTTATGTTATGAAAACTATAAAAAATAAGTGTATTAAAGTTCACCTTCATATTTTATAACAACCCATTACTTGTAGCAAACATTCCATTTCAATATCCTTATATGTTTCAAAGAGAAGATGTAGAAGAAAAGTTGTAGAATGGAAAACACAAAGGGTTGTTCCTCGCTTCTAAATTATTCTTGAAAGAAAACGGTGTTTGTTATGTAGACTATAACAAAATATTGTATTCAAGTTCACCTTCAAATTTTATAACAACAATTCACATCACAAAGTGAAATGTAAAAACATTTTGAGTCAATATTATAGAATCTGAAGAAAATTACAATCCAAATTTAATACTGCTAACACTGAGAACTATGTCAACCATTTACAAATAGGTATAATCTCTTCATTCTTAGCATCCAGATGGATTTTCCACACTCTGATTGTCAAGGTGGACTTGACAACATACAATGTTGGCACCCCATCATTTGCATGTATCAGCCTGAATGAGAGCCTGACACGGTGGATCTCAAACCTAACAATGTGGTTGAATTTGAACATGACCAACAACCATTCCTCCATAGGACCTATGTGATGACTAATTATAGATTCCCCCTTGAAGAATCTCATAAACCTCATGCTCAGATGGTCCATAAGATTGTGCTTGCATATGATAATTGTTGGTCTAATGCACATCTTCCAGATGCATCCAGCTAGGAAAATGTCTCAAATTTCTCGGTAAAGAGACATTGGCCAATCACATAAATTTACAATCTCTATTTGTAGATTGTAATATTGAATGCCACTACCCATATTTTCCCATACACCAAAGACGCTGTTGAAGAAGTCAACATAATTATCATAGTGCAACTCTGTCCTATTTGGTCCTTTTCTATTAATTCTCCTTAACATCTTTTCTTCCAACTTGTATAGGAGGCTCAATTCCTCAATTCAAGCAAGAATATTGCATGGAAGATATGGGTGGTAGTTGGTCAACCAACTAGCCACCCATGCTTGTGAACTGTGGGACATCTTCTATAGAATTGTAGCAACAAGTACTAAAATTCTTGAAATGAAAGATAAAACAACTTTTTCATAAGGTACACCTACATTCTCTAATTAGAAAGACATTGTCAATGCAATGGAAACATTGAAAAAGAAGTGGGCAAAGTGGAAGATATAGATAATGTTAGCACTGAAGATATTGTACCTATTGTTTGGAAATTAATGAGGCATCACGTGTAGTATTTCCAATGGGAATATGGCAACACACCAATTGAACAAGAGGAAGAATAATGGCTGAAAGGAAAGACAACGAAAATTTCAGCACATACAACAACATTATCTAATTAGAAACACATGAAATATTTGCTAAAAAAATTCAAAGAAAAGCAAAACTTTTGATAGCAAACTAACTATGTATGGATAGTGTCTTTTCCAACATGGAAAATAATGTGAGCATTCTATTTTTTGCAATCAGATGAGTTGAACTAATGAATTGTAGAAAATGTATTTTTGTAGTTTATATTCATATCGTTGATTACATTCATTGCATTTATGTATCTTTCTAACTCAAAGCATTACTTCCCATTGCATAACTAAAAATAAGATGTTGATACATGACAACCCTTACTTTCACCAAACATTCCATGTCACTATTTGTTCATATGTTTCCAACAGAAAATGCACATAACAGTTGCATGATGGAAAATATAGTGGGTTATGATTCACTTCCTATTTTATGCAGACCGTAACAAAAAAATGTTTTCAAGTTCACCTTATTCTTTTATGGCAACCCTTACTTTCACCAAACATTCCATTTCACTATTTGTTCATATGTTTCCAACAAAAAATGCACATAATAGTTGCATGATGGAAAATACAATGGGTTATGACTCACTTCCTATTTTATGCAGACCATAATAATTGTTTTTTTGAAATTCACCTTATTCTTTTATGGCAACCCTTACTTTCACCAAACATTCCATTTCAATATCTGTTCATATGTTTCAAACAGAAAATGCACATAATAGTTTCAAGGTGGAAAACACACTAGGTTGTGAGTCACTTATGATTTTATGCAGATTGTAATAGAACAATGTTTTGAATTTCACCTTCTTGTTTTATGACAACCCTTACTTTCAGCAAAACAATCCATTTTAATATCTTTTCATATGTTACAAACACAAAATGCACATCATAGTTGCAAGATGGAAAACACAGTGGGTTGTGACTCACTTGTTATTTTATGCAGAAAGTAACAAAATAATGTTTTCAAGTTCACCTTATTGTTTTGTAGCAACCCTTACTTTCACCAAACATTCCATTTCAATATGTCTTCATATGTTTTGAACAAAAAATGCACATAACAATTGGATGATGGAAAACACACTGGTTTGTCACTCACTTCTTATTTTAAGAAGACTATAACAGAACAATGTTTTGAAGTTCACCTTCTTGTTTTATGACAACCCTTACCTTCAACAAAACACTCCATTTCAATATTTTTTCATATGTTATGAACAAAAAATGCACATCACAGTTGTAGGATGGAAAACAGAGTGGGTTGTGACTCACTTCTTATTTTATGTGCCCTGTAAGAAAATAATGATTTTCATTGAAGGTCAGCATACTCAAATTTTTCAACTTAACTATCTCAAACTCTTAACAACCCCTATAAATAATCATCATTATAGAGAGCCATTTCAGTCCCCCTCAACATACTTCAAACCCACATACGACTCTTTTGGAACAACTTGCACAAAAACAAGAAATAACATTGTCCACAAGGCCAATTAGGCCAAATTTACAAAGAGACACCATTGTAATCATACAACCAGCCTAGGAAACCAATGGTGCAGCTCTCACCAACTCTCAAAACCACCAAATCCACCCTTGGTTTGTAGAGACTATCTTTCTGAAATGCCTGTCCATGAAACCCTTGTTTCAAGCCATTGACATGAGGGTAACTTGGAAAACTATATTTCACTCTTTCTCAAACCTTCAAACCAATTCAAAAACCTCTATTCAAGCCTATACATGCTTAAAAAAACAAGGGATATCACAGTCCTCACCTTTTTGATGAAACCCTAACCTTAAACCTCACTTTTCATGCTCTTTTCCACTCACAATCTATAGGTACAACAACTCAATCCGCCTAATTCCTTTCTCCCATAAGAAAACCATCATCCTAGAAAAATAACCTAACCTATTAGAATCATTCCTTGATCCACAAAGATCACATCGCTGATTACATCCATTGCATTGCACATCTTTGATAAGGAAACTTTTAGTTTCAGTCTCAGCGGACTTAAACAGGCTCACAACCAAACATTCAAACAACAGCCTTTTAGTTCTACTCACCATGATCTAATGACCTTTCCAAATGTGTTTTGTGAGTTTTCAAGAGCTCGAAAGGTGTTGTAGGTGATTTTGTGTGTTGCCATTCATGGGAAGAATGAGTGGTTTTAGGTGAAATATGGTGGTTTTAGTAAGTGAATGCCTATCAAACTTGGGGGCAGCAAAGTTTAAGGTAAGATTAAGTTTCTGTAGGTTTAATTAGTCATGTTTGAAGAGTGTTTAGAGAGTGGGAAGCTTGGGAACATTGACTTCCATAAAAACCTCATGAAAAATGGCTCAAAATGAGGGTTTAGTGAAATAATGTCTAGTAGCTTTGCAACTTGGAAAAAGCGGGCATTCCATCAAAAATAAATTGAAAACCCTTAAGCTATTTGTTGTTCTAGAAACCCACTTGTGCCAATTTTAACATATCACAAATTCAGATGCTATTGTTTTGAAAAGAATGCTTGAAAACATGACTATACCACTGGAAATGCACTCAATTAGCCCATATTTACAAAGGAGGAGGTCTTAAATCATCATCAAAACACCCAACAACTTCAAACAGTCCTTTAACAAGTCTCAAAACTTAGGAATCATCTACTTTTAGGAATACAAAGGCTCAAGCAAATGCTGATCTACTAAACCCTTACTTTATGCACAAAAAAAACTCTAACAAATGAGGGTTTAATAGAATATTGTATTCCAAACCTTCCCATGCTCTACCATTGTATGAAACATGTTTAGAAATGTCTTCCCATGCTTTAGGAACAAAATTTCATCCCCATTGAATGCACCTTCCTCAATTACCAACTTGTACACATCCTTTTTAATTGGAAAACTTTTGTATTTTCTAAAGATCAACAACCAAACATTGAATGCTTCACTTCCCCTACATGATTCAGTAGACACACTTCTTAAAGTATCCTAACTACACCCATTACAATCCATCCCACCATTCCTCTAAACTTGCATCTATGGGATGAAGGCCTAAAACCTCACAAGACTCTCAAAACCCCTTGTTAAGGGTTCACAGGAAGATTTTGAATTTCTTGCTCTTTACACTTCTAAATTTCATTCACCCTCTTCTAAATAGCCTAAATTGATTTCCCACCCACTAAACTAAGTAAAAAATAAAATATGCTTACCTACAAATGACGGTTCATTGAACTATGCTTGTACAATCCTTAGTAAGGCTTGAAGAAGCAACAGAGTGAAGGCATGTTGGCCGACATCAACCTATCACTGTAGGAATTTTTTTATAAGGAAGCATGGTATTGCATAATGTTATACCAAAAATTGGACTTATGTAAGAATAGTTATTAAATTCGAACCATACCTTCCATTGGGTTTACACTCACAAAAGACAGTCACCAACAAGGACTCCTTTCCCTAGATTGGAATGCTGAAGTAAATGAAAACAACCAAAAAAGAAATAAGAAAGTGTATGACATGGTACAAGCACATACTACAAAAAAGACATTTGTAATACCATTTCCTATTACAATATGTAAATTGAAATGGGTTTTCTCATAGTCACCCATATTAGATGTTGTATCCTTTTCCACATCCATAGCAATTGCGCTTGAAGTCTCACATTGCATATTGACATTTAGATTCAAACTATTGTTCGCAAAGAAGGGAAAGGAGTCATTTAGAGGGGTTTGGTGATATGACTGTTGTGTGGAATGCTTCGTATGTTGGGTTGGACATTGACGATGATCCCTACTTGCATTAAACCATGGACGCATGTGAACAGTGCTATTTGCAGCTTGATCAAGATCTAGAATGAATTCAAATGACAATGCATTTGATTGTCGTAGGTCCTTTAGAAACCTGTCCACACATTTTGTGTATGATTGCACTTGTTGTAGAGATTGTTGCAGTGTACGCATCACTTTGTTCAAGAGTTCATTTGTGTCATTCCAAAGAGACATTGTGACCACATGTTCATCATATACATGAGTGATAGAAGCATCTTGTGTAGGGGTGAGAACATTAGGATTATTTTCTTCTATGCCCCCCTGTGACAATTCTCATTCAAATCAATCCCTCTATCAATTGGTTGACCTCCCCCATCTAAATAACCACATAGAAGAAATTTGTATTGGGTAGTAGAAAATGAAAATCACAATTGACTCCCATAAAGTAACACAATTCAAATTGAAATTCACTTATTGTGGACCACCCCTTCAACAATAGATGATCTTTTAATCAAGTCAACAACCTTGAGGACATGTTTGCAAGTGTTCCAATACAAACTCCAAGGGCAGTCACAAACAAAAAGGTGCTCCCCAAATTTCTGAACAAGCTAGTGCATTGACCTACTTTGACTTTTCACCCAGTACTATCTAGGATTTGTTTCCTCAGGAATATGTTCATTGTCCAAAATTGCCTTGGCCCACTCCAAACTCGATCGCATATTTAAACACTTTTGGTTCGTCAAAAAACCATAATGCTCCAAATTTTCCTTTTTCCTATAGAATGGTTCCATTTTATACACAAGTGTGTAATACAAATAGTCCATTCTCCTAGTGCATTTTTTTGAATGATCACACAAGTACCGAGTTTTGAGTGTGCAATGGTATGACTCAATGGTTGCATTTGTATCCTTGTTGGAATGTGGGAATAGTCTACAATTTTTTGCCCACATGGCTGAAAAAAAATCCAATAGTCAATTAAACCACAACATATTAGAGGTAACATCAAAGAATTTCAATGGTGTGAATCCTGCAAGGTGACAAAAATTGTCAACTCACCAATTTGACCTTCTCCTTCACACCAGGTCTTGTTGAAGTACTCTAAGAATCGGGACTAATTATTGAACTCCTGAAAGAAAGAGTTCAATAACTGAGTGACGCTATCTTCGGTGTCACCAATTGCCATCATGATCATGCCAAGACTGTGGAAGATTCCATTTCCCTTTCTTTGGTTGTGTACTTATATACATTATTTAGCCAAGACCTTTTGACATGCCAAAGGCATAGAAGCACATGAATTTGAAAGAAAACCCTAATAGACAATACAAACAATGTTGTTTACTACTCAATTGCATGAGAAAGTGGCATTGAAAATAAATAGCAAATGAGAAAGGTACACAAATGAAGAAATGGATGCACATACTGTATGGCTTGGATTTCTATAGTCGCATCATCGGTCAAAAATGCATTGATTCTCCAGTTGGATCTGGCTCTTCTTCCATGGTCATGCAATACATGTATCCATGTAGATATGTCCTCAATATTGTTTTGTGAGGAGACTACCCATGCAACCATCACACCACTCTGTTGCTCGTCAAAAATGAGGAGAGTAAACAATGGATACTATAGATAGAACAACTCAACATGAGTATTGTCAGGTTTACAGCTAGCAAGATCATTGAAAATATGAAGAACTATTTGTCAATGTTTGTAAGGCCTCACCCCATATTTGTTAGTTGCAAATGTGGAATCCATAGAGATGACTGAATTATGCGAGTGGCTAACCATCCTATCCAACATCCATGGAGTCTGAACCCCGATAACAAAAGGTTTATTGTTCCCATTGGGCCATTGAAAGTAGAACAAGTTGTCAAAGTCCTGTCCACTCCACAATAGGATACATATCGAATTGATTTTGTGTTTTTTGTGTGTGAGTAGAACGCACCTTTCACCAAGCATTCATTACATCTTTTCTTGTAAGGAATTGATCTCTCTTGGACATCACACCATATAAGATAGGATCACTGATGTGTCTATCCATTATTGCATGGACACTAACATCCATGAGAAAAAGGCTTTCAATATAGCTTTTGCACTCCACAGATAGATTAGCAAAAAACATAAAACGCTTCTCTCCACTTGTGTTGTGAATGCCATGTAAAAATTGACCATTTTTATCATGTTGAACATTTCTTTGTAGATAATATAGGCATCATCAGGATTTCCATTCATAACCTTTACCATGAAGTGGTATTGACAACCTCACATTTGTATAAATGTCTTATGTGGTTTCTTCTCTGGTGGAGGCAGCTCTTTGTTGTCTTGAGGACCGTATTGACACTAGTAGTTGTGACAAAGGAATCATCTCATCATGTTGAACCAAGAGAGAGTAAAATATCATTCGACCATAGAAATGAATGTGAAAAGATACAAACCTTTGATACAAAATTATTTTGCCATAAGTTTTGTCATTGAGGGGACACAAGGTGGTAGTTTCTCTTGTTTTCTTGTACACAAATTTAGTTTTGAAATCTTCAACAAACATTTCACCACAAATGAAATGATCAAGTCTCCTAAGAGGAATTGTTGCAACAAGGTCAGGGACCTTATCCTTGTTGACATAAATAGCAGCCCATTCCAAATCGGAAGAGGAAAAAGGAGAGTCTCCATTTTGTACGTCTTGCACCTATAGTTCATCTTGCTTCTTCCATTTCAAACCTCTCCCTATTCTAGGAAATGACAAAATTGGATGAATATTTAAAATTAGTGTGGATTGTGTCAAGAAAAAGAAAGAAATCATTCATTAAACATAGATAAAATGTGCTTGCATTGTTAGCCACGCAAAACCAATAGGAGGTTTTCAGCTTGAACTGAGGAAAATTAAAGGTGATAGATTCAATCAAGCTACACATAAAATATAACAGAAACACAAGCTAGAAATCAGACAGACCATCTCAACATATGCGTGGACATAGATAATGACAACAAAAAAATTAACAAAGATTTCAGAGAGTATGGGGTGTACAAACCTCTTTTACTTGACAAGGCATGTTGTGATACTTAGCCTTCCATTTCGCGTGACTTAACATGAGGAGCAAAAACACATCTAGTAATTAACGAAATAAACAATCGAAGGTTGAACCACACGATTAGTGGTTTAACCTAGAACTTTATATGTGGCATAGGAGTGTAACATGCATCACAATATGTAACTACTTATACAATAGCAACAACAAATGTATTATCATGAGAAGATACATTGGTTGTGTTGCATGTGTAAGTGTTAAAGGAGAGGAAGGGTTAGAGGGCAAGCGAAACCTTTGATGACAACCTTGTATGTAAAAAAATTAAGTGCATCCATTGCTATGAGCAACACCAAAATAATAACATGTTTGTTGCATCTATTGAAATAAAGATGAATCAGTAATGGAGAGTATGAAGAAAGGTATAAAGGTGTAAAATTTTCTATCATCCATGATGTAAGTGAATGTAGGTTGGAAAACACAGTGTGTAGGTGAACCTCCACACTGACATAAAGACCACAGATCCGCATGTAAATATAACAAATATTTTAGAGAATATGGGGTGTAAAAACCTCTTTTACCTAAGAAGGAATGTTGTGATATTCAACCTTCTGTTTAGGGTGACTTAACATGTGTAGCAAAGGCACATCTAGAAATTCATAAAAAAAGGAAGTGAAAGTTGAACCACATGATGAGTGGTTCAACCTACAACTTTGTATGTGGCATATCAGTGTAATGTGCATAACACTATGTAATTAATTCTACAGTTGCAAGAATGGATGTATTAGGGAAGATACCTTGGTTGTGGTGCATGTGTATGTGTTAATGGAGAGGAAAGGTTAGAGGGCAACCAAAACCTTTTAGAACCTTCTATGTGTTGGTGTGAATAATTGTCTTGTACCTAGCTAATTCATTCACTAGGTAAATTAGGGGACATAATTCACATGGTTAAGTTTACTTAGGTAAAAGATTCCTTCTAGAAGGCTTAGTTGGCTTATCTAGAACTTATCTTATCTAGCTAGGATGCATCATTTCCTAGGTGATTAGGTTGTTGGTTGTCTCATGTCATAGGATCATGACATTTGTCAACATCATATTCATACCTATCTCTCAACCTTTCCCATATAAGCAAGGCATCTCATGTACATTTGTATTCAAGCTTCATTCAAGCAATCAATCAATCTTGCATTGTGAAGCAAGCTTTCTTGCCATTCTCTCTCTTGTGGAAGTGGTTTTGGTCGCAACTGATCTTGGGGGTGTTGAGGAGTTACCATCCACTGGTACCTGGCATCCAATCGACATATATTGGCATAGTCCGAGCTCTTATCGGCGGGTACTAAGTGTTTAACCAGCTGTCAAGGTCGATGTCATAGTCACATGGTCCGTGGTTTTTGTCAGCGATCTGCATCAGCTTCAGCCACGGGTACCATCCACTTGGTTGGTGTACAGTCTGGTTCGCAGGGTACCTGGTCTGCACTATACACTGGTCGCAGGTACTTCACATCGCCAGTCACACCAAATAATCCGTTCACTACACTCATTTGTCACGGCTTGGTACGTCGCTATCTAATCACCTCTTTGTGGTCAGCTTATGCATTTGGAATATATGATTCTTATCAATAGGTTTTTATATTGTATCGACTATAAAGGTTGTTGGCATAGGCCGACAATAATGTGATTAGCCATTGATAAAATATCTAATAGCCGACCATAGTTTGTATTGGCCGACCTTTCTATTCGGTGGTTTTTATTTTGCTTGGCGGTGTGATCATATGGCTGACCTTAGTTAAGCCCCTGGTGCCGAAAATTTGCACCTAATTAGTGTTCATAGAATCTTGTATTTGCCCCCAAGTGCCTATTTATAGGCCTTTTTTTCATTTTTTCATAACTTTCGCATACGGAGGCCGTTTTTCAGAAACGAAATATCGTCGGAAAGGTGAAGACCTGAATTTTTCAGTGGTACAGATATTTTGTAGAGATTTTGCAGTTTTGTGCCTCTTTTTCCAGGTTGAAGCCCGATCATCATTTTTTGCTTCCGAGCTCATATCTTTGTGTTCCGATCTCTGATTTTTTCCAAATTTGTGGCATCGGAAAGGTATTCAGGAGCACTTCAGATCTACTCATGCACATTTTGCAGATTTGTTTCCAGATTTTCATATTTTCAGTTTGTAGCTGATTTGATAGTTTGGGACTCCTTGTTGTAAATTTGCAAAAAAGTGTAATCTTGTTGGGACAAAGGGGTTGATTTCTTGTATTGTGAGGGAAATTTGTTGTTCTCC
This sequence comes from Sequoia sempervirens, assembly GCA_007258455.2. NCBI lineage: Eukaryota > Viridiplantae > Streptophyta > Pinopsida > Cupressales > Cupressaceae > Sequoia > Sequoia sempervirens. Next base: position 684,206,299 of record VDFB02270651.1, on the reverse strand, counting down.
TCTTGTAATATCTCATTGTATCATGGATTTGACAAAAGTTGTACTTCTAACTCCATATAACTATCATGAGTGGAAATCTCAAATGGAGTTATTATTGTTAAAATCAAAGTTGCAACGAACCACATTTGGTCAAGATCCAAAACTTGCAGGAGCAAAAGAGAAAAGAAAATGGCTTGATAGAAGGGATGAAGCTCTTGGAACTTTGAAGTTTTCCATTTCTCTAGATCTTAGATATCATGTTGCATCTTGCACTCATCCTAATGAAGCTTGGAATACTTTAGAGAGTCTCTTTGGTAAGCCAGATAAGATGAGGAAATTTAAGTTGGAGAATGAACTCATGGGTCTTAATCCTTCAGATTTTGACAATATCCAAGACTTTTTCTCTAAGCTCAATTCTCTTAGATTGCAGTTATCTAATTTTGGGGTCACTAAAGAGGATGAACAGTTGATACTTTCTATTCTTGCTAAGCTTGGTCCTGATTATTCAATGTTTGTTTCTACTTTCTATGCTACAATGGATGCTCTTGGCACTGCATACAAAATTCCTTCTCTTGATGAATTTGCAGCTCAAATCACAAGGGAACAAGCAAAGTTGGTACACATGGGCACATTGAAGTCTTCTAGATCTCATGCTCTTGTTGCAAAAGAGACAAAGGATTCAAGTGGCATAGGTAAGAAGCAGAACAAGGCACCCAAGTCTAATGAGCAAGGTAAAGATCTTCCTTCACATAGCACTCCTGAGTCTACACCCTCTTCTCAAGAGGAATCATCTAAAAAGAAGAAGTCAAAATGTGCATATTGTAGAAGGTTAGGACATGATGAGCATAGATGTTATAATAAGAAGATTGATGAACTCACACACCTTCAAAAGAATAACATTAAGCTGCCCTCATCAATGTCTGGTACTTCTTCTTCAGCATCTCAATCGACAGCTCCATCATCTTCATCTAAGTCACAGGACATAGTATCTACTTGTAGGCTACACAAGATGAAAGGACAAGCACTCTTGGCCTCTACAAGTCTTGAATCTCATAGATGGCTTCTTGATTCAGGGGCATCTCATCATATGGCATCTTCTATGGATATGTTCTCTTCTTTTGAGCCTTGTAATTCTCCTCATATATTGATGGGTAACAACACATATATGAAGGTAAGTGGGAAGGGTTCTATTGATATGGGGGAAGGGAGTTTCAATGATGTACTTTGTGTTCCTTCCTTGTCCACTAATCTCCTTTCTATTTATCAAATTACTCATGGGGGTCAAGGTAAAACAGTTGAGTTCACTCCAGATAGGGTGTACATAAGGGACTTGGAGACTAGGGATATTGTTGCTATCGGGATGGTTGATCATGCATCTCGTGTATATTCCTTTTCACATTTTGCTTCAGAAGATGATAATGTTCCTTTGACTGCATCACACACTTCATTGAGTGTGAACCATGATAGTGAGGAGAATTTTGGTCATCTACACCTTGGTATTCTTGAGACCAATGCTGAGCTTCCTACTCCTCCACCTCCTACTGCTTCAGCCATTGTTTCTTCTATTCAGCAGGATGATCATAGTTTTTCAGATCTTGCTTTGTGGGATGAGTATTTGACAGGGATTTCTAACTTGTTCATGGAGTCTCATACTGCAGATTTGGAGGACACACTTGAGGGGATTTCTCTCCTCTTTGATGATAGTTTCAGTACAACTGTTATCCCATCTTCTTTGTCTTTGGAGATTGACATTCATGAGTCTCCTCCATCACTTGATTTGTCATGTTTCTTGGTTCAGTTTGACCATGATTCTGTTGTGGCTCATTCAAGCTTGGAGGATCTTCATCAGTTTTCAGAGGCATACATGAGCATTCATGCTTCCTCCTTTCAGTTGGACATGGAGTGGCTTCTTCATCAGCTTATGGATTTGTTTCTTCCTAAGGGAAGATGTGTTGCTTGCAGACATTGGGTCATCTTTTGTTTTCAGGCATTCTTCATCAGCATTGGAGCTTCTTCATCATGGGGGGGATATCTTATCTCTCTACTTCCTTCTTATGGGGTATTTGATTGTATATACATGATGCATGTTGTCCTTGGGGGGTATCATTGAGTCCTCCATACATCATGTTTTGTTTTGTTTTGTTTTCTCTCTTTTGGAGAGGAGTTTTGTCCCACAAGGTTTTCTCCTTTTCTCCGCTTGTGAGAGATTGCATCATTTGCATTGTAAATGGGTACCTAACATGGCCTAGTAGCCGGGACCCATAGTCATAGTCTTTGCACAATTTGCATAATAATCTTCTCCCTAAGTTGCACTTAAGGGGGGGTATTGGTGTGAATAATTGTCTTGCACCTAGCTAATTCATTCACTAGGTAAATTAGGGGACATAATTCACATGGTTAAGTTTACTTAGGTAAAAGATTCCTTCTAGAAGGCTTAGTTGGCTTATCTAGAACTTATCTTATCTAGCTAGGATGCATCATTTCCTAGGTGATTAGGTTGTTGGTTGTCTCATGTCATAGGATCATGACATTTGTCAACATCATATTCATACCTATCTCTCAACCTTGCCCATATAAGCAAGGCATCTCATGTACATTTGTATTCAAGCTTCATTCAAGCAATCAATCAATCTTGCATTGTGAAGCAAGCTTTCTTGCCATTCTCTCTCTTGTGGAAGTGGTTTTGGTCGCAACTGATCTTGGGGGTGTTGAGGAGTCACCATCTACTCCTACACTATGTAAATAATTGTGCATCCATTGTTGCCAGCAACGCCAAAAGGATAAAAAGTTTTTTGCATCTTTTGACAAAATCATGAATTAGTAATGGAGTGAATCAAGAAATTCATACATGTGTAATTTTTCCTATCAACCATGATGTCAACCAATGCATGTTGGAAAAAATAGTGTCTATTGGAACCTCAAAGTGGACATAAAGTCCACATGTAAAATCACAACCTCATGTGAAAGAAGAATAAACGTCACAATATATGGGGTGTACAAACATGTTTTACCTTAGCAAGCATGTTGTGATATCGAACCTTCTATTTGGAGTGAGTTAACATGACCAACAAAAGTGTATATGATAATTCATGAACAAAAAAAGTGCAGGTTGAACAATAGGATGGTAAGTCCAACCTACAACTTTTTATGTAGCCTATAAGCCTAATGTGAATAATACCATGTAATTACTTATATGGCTGCCAACAATGTGAAAAGAAAAAAACACGATCTTTGCATCTGGTGATAAGAAATGAGTCAATGAAGAAAAACATCTATGAACATAAAACTAAACATGACCAACAAAAGAGCATCAAGCACAAAAGCAAAAAATTCCACCCTTCAGCTTACAACAAGCAAACATATAGAAACTACAACCCACAGTGTTTTCCAACATGCCTATAGTTTATTAATTAGAGAAAGTTCAAACACAATTTGTAGTCTAGCTGTGACTTGTTTTATATTTTGAAGATGTTCCTTTCATTACATTTGTATTGTGTAAACAAGAAAATGTTTTCATTCCAAAAAAAGAAATAGTTGGCTAGAGACATGAAAGCCATATTTGAAAAGGTAGACAAGTTTTGTAAATAACTTATCAAACAAAAAACCTTTGTATTCTCTAATGAGAAAGACACTCTCAAAGCTAAGAAGAAAGTGGCTGCAAAGCTACAGACAAGTATTGAAGACACTCAAAACTCTATTGAAAAAATGGACGTTGTTGTCCTAAGGGCTGAAAAGGAAGTAGTTGCTCCAAAACTATAAATAAAATGTACTTATAACTGAAACCGAACACTGTGTTTTCCGAATTACAAATATTTTGTGCACTTGTTTTTCAATCATGCAAAAATTTAAACACAACAATAGAATGTGTGATTTTGAAGACATTCATACTAATTTGTAAAACTCCATGTTGCAAAACCATGGGTGTTAAGAAGCAAGCAACTCACCATAACAAACCATTTACATTTAAAAAAGGAGATTCAAATAACTGAAATCCAACACTGTATTTTCCAAATTACAATTATTGTGCACTTTTCTTTCAATCGTTCAAAATTTAAATACAACAATGGAATGTGTGATTTTGACAACATTCATATTGTTTTGTAACATTCAATGTTGTAAAAGCGTGGGTGTTAAGAAGCAAGTAACCCACCATCACACAACTCTTCACATTTAAATAATGAGATTCAAATAACTGCAACCCAACACTATGTTTTCCAAATCATAATTATTTTGTGCACTTTTCTTTCAATCATGTGAAAATCAAACACAACAATGGAATATGTGATTTTGAAGACATTCATACGGTTTTGTAACATTCCATGTTACAAAACCGTAGGTGTTAAGAAGCAAGCAACCCACCATGAGACAACCCTTCACATTTAAACAAAGACATTGAAATAACTGAAACCCAACACCGTGTTTTCCAAATCATATTTCTTTTTTGCACTTGATTTTTTAAATCATGTGAAAGTTAAACACAACAATGGAATGTGTGATTTTGAAGACATTAATATAGTTTTGTAACATTCCATGTTGCAAAACGGTAGGTGTTAAGAAGCAACCAACCCACCCTGACACGACCCTTGACATTTCAACAAGGAGATTCAAATAATTGAAACCCAACACTGTGTTTCCAGAATTACAATTATTTTGTCCACTTTTTTTTCAATCATGCAGAAATTAAAACACAACAATGGAATGTGTGATTTTGAAGACATTCATACTATCTTGTAACATTCCATGTCACAAAACTGTGGGTGTTAAGAATCAAGCAACCCACCATGAGACAACCATTTACATTTAAACAAGGAGATTCAAATAACTGACACCCAACATTGTCTTTTCCCATTTAGAATTATTTTGTGCACTTTTCTTTCAATCATGCGAAATTTAAACACAACGGATTGTGTGATTTTGAAGGAATTCATATTGTTTTGTAACATTCCATTTTGCAAAACCATGGGTGTTAAGAAGCAAGCAATCCACCATGAGACAACCATTCACATTTAACTAGGGAGATTCAAATAACTGAAACCCAACACTGTGTATTCCCAATTGCAATTATTTTGCGCACTTTTTTTTCAATCGTGTGAAATTTAAACACTACAATAGACTATGCAATTTTAAAGACATTCATACTATTTTGTAACATTCTATGTTGCAAAACCGTAGGTGTTAAGAAGCAAGCAACCCACCACGAGACAACCTTTTACATTTAAATAGGGAGATTCAAATAACTAAAACCCAACACTATGTTTCCCATTCACAATTATCTTGTGCACTTTTTTTTTCAATCGACTAGAATTTAAACACAATAATAGAATGCATAATTTTAAAGAAATTCATATAGTTTTGTAACATTCCATGTTGCAAAATCGTAGGTGTTAAGAAGCAAGCAACCCACCATGACACGACCTTTGACATTTAAACAAGGAGATTCAAATAATTGAAACCCAACACTGTGTTTTCCAAATCACAATTATTTTTTGCACTTGAGTTTTTCAATCATACAAAAGTTCAACACAACAATGGAATGTGTAATTTTGAAGACATTCATATTGTCTTGTAACATTCCATTTTGCACAACTGTGGGTGTTAAGAATCAAGCCACCCACCATGAGACAACCCTTTATGTTTGAACAAGGAGATTCAAATAACTGAAACCCAACATTGTGTTTTCCCAATTGCAATTATTTTGTGCACAATTTTTTTTCAATGGTGCAAAATTTAAACACAATGATGGAATGCGTGAATTGGAATACATTCATACTATTTTGTAGCATTCCATGTTGAAAAACTATGGGTGTTAAGAATCAAGAAAACCAACATGAGACACACCTATTTAAATAGGGAGATTCAAATAACTGAAACCCAACACCGTGTTTCTCATTTATAATTATTTTGTGCACCTTTTTTTTTAAATGGAGTGAAATTTAAACACAACAATGGAATGTGTGATTTTAAAGACATTCATACTGCTTTGTAACATTCCATGTTGCAAAAGCATGGGTGTTAAGAAGCAAGCAACTTACCATGAGACAACCCTTTACATTTAAACAAGGAGATTCAAATAACCGAAACCCAACACTATGTTTCCCATTCACAATTATTTTGTGCAACTTTTTCTCAATCGACTAAAATTAAAACACAACAATGGAATGTGTGATTTCTAAGATATTCATACTATTTTGTAACATTCCATGTTGAAAAAGTGTGGGTGTTAAGAATCAAGCAACCCATCATGAGACAACCCTTTACATTTAAATAGGGAGATTCAAATAATTGAAACCTAGCACTGTGTTTCCCATTCACTATTATTTTGTTCATTTTTTTTTAATTAAGTGAAATTTAAACACAACAATGGAATGTATGATTTTGAAGACATTCACACTATTTTACAACATTCCATGTTGTAAAACCATGGATGTTAAGAAGAAAGAACCCACCATGAGACAACCCTTCACATTTAAACATGGAGATTCAAATAATTGAAACCCAACACTGTGTTTTCCATTTAAAATTATTTTGTGCACTTTTTTTTTCAATCGAGTGAAATTTAAACACAAAAATGGAATGTGTGATTTGGAAGACATTCATATTGTCTTATAACATTCCATGTTGCAAAAGTGTGGGTGTTAAGAAGTAAGCAACCCACCATGATACAACACTTTACATTTAAACAAGGAGATTTAAATAACTGAAACCTAACATTGTTTTTTCCCAATTACAATTATTTTCTTCACTTTTTTTTTAATCGAGTGAAATTTAAACACAACAATGGAATGTGTGATTTGGAAGACATTCATACTGTATTGTAACATTCCATGTTGCAAAATCGTGAGTGTTACGAAGCAAGCAACCCACAATGAGACAACACTTTACATTTAAACAGGGAGATTCAAATAACTGAAACCCAACATTATGTTTCACAATTACAATTATTTTCTGCACTTTTTTCTCAATAATGCAAAATTTAAACACAACAATGAAATATGTGATTTTGAACACATTAATAGTGTTTTGTAACATGCCATGTTGCAAGACCATGGGTTTTAAGAAGCAAGAAACCAACCATGAGACAACCCTTTACATTTGAATTGAGAGATTCATATAACTAAAACCCAAAATTGTGTTATCCTAATCGCAATTATTTTGTGTACTTTTTTATTTTCAATGGTTCAAAATTTAAACACAACAATGAAATGTGTGATTTTCAATACATTCATATTGTCTTGTAACATTCCATGTTGTAAAACTGTGGGTGTGAAGAAGCAAGCAACCCACCATGAGACAACCCTTTACATTTAAACAAGAAAATTCAAATAACTGAAACCAAACACTGTGTTTCCCATTTACAATTATTTTGTGCACTTTTTTTTTCAGTGGTGCAAAATTTAAACACAACAATGGAATGTGTGATTTCAAAGACATTCATACTATGGAACATTCCATGTTGCAAACGTGTGGGTGTTAAGAAGCAAGCAACACACCATGAGACAACCCTTTAGATTTCAACAAGGAGATTCAAATAATTGAAACCCAACACTGTGTTTCCCATTCACAATTATTTTGTGTACTTTTTTTTTCAATCGACTAATATTGAAACACAGCAATGGAATGTGTGATTTTGAAGACATTCATACTGTTTTGTAGCATTCCATGTTGCAAAAGTGTGGGTTCTAAGAATCAAGAAACCTACCATGACACAACCCCTTACATTTAAACAAGGAGATTCAAATAACTAAAACCCAACACTATGTTTCCCATTCACAATTATTTTGTGCACTTTTTTTAAAATCGATTAAAATTAAAACACAAAAATGAAATGTGTGATTTTGAATACATTCATATTGTTTTGTAACATTCCATGTTGCAAAAGCATGGATGTTAAGAACCAAGCAACCCACCATGAGAAAACCCTTTACATTTAAACAAGGAGATTCAAATAACTGAAACCCAACACTATGTTTCCCATTCACAATTATTTTATGCATTTTTTTTCAATCAACTGAAATTAAAACACAACAATGGAATGTGTGATTTCGAAGATATTCATACTGTCTTGTAACTATCCATGTTGCCAAACCATGGGTGTTAAGAATCAAGCAACCCACCATGAGAAACCCTTTACATTTAAACAAGGAGATTCAAATAACTGAAACCCAACCCCATGTTTCCCATAATTAATTATTTTGGTCACTTTTTTTTTCAATTGATAGAAATTATAACAAAATAATGGAAATTGTGATTTCAAAGAAATTCATACTGTCTTGTAACATTCCATGTTGCAAAAGTGTGGGTGTTAAGAATCAATCAACCCACCATGAGACAACCTTTTACATTTAAGGAAGGAGATTCAAATAGCTAAAACCCAACACTGTGTTTCTCATTCACAATTATTTTATACACTTTTTTTTTTAAATCGACTGAAATTAAAACATAATAATGGAATATATGATTTTGAAGAAATTCATACTGTCTTTTAACATTCCATGTTGTAAAAGCATGGGTGTTAAGAATCAAGCAATCCACAATGATACAACCCTTTACATTTAAACAAGGAGATTCAAATAACTGAAACCCAACACTGTATTTTCCATTCATAATTATTTTGTGCACTTTTTTTTTCAATCAACTGAAATTAGAAAACAATAATGGAATGTGTGATTTTGAATACATTCATAATGTCTTGTAACATTCCATGTTGCATAAGCGTGGGTGTGAAGATGTAAGCAACTCACCATGAGACAACCCTTTACATTTAAAAAAGGAGATTCAAATAACTGAAACCCAACCCTGTGTTTCCCATTTACAATTATTTTGTGCACTATTTTTTTGAATCAATTGAAATTAAAACACAACAATGGAATGTGTGATTTTGAAGACATTCATATTATTTTGTAACATTCCATGTTGCAAAAGTGTGGGTGTTAAGAAGCAAGAAACCCACCATGAGACAACCCTTTACATTTAAACAAGGAGATTCAAATAACTGAAACCCAACACTGTGTTTCCCATTCACAATTATTTTGTGCACCTTTTTTTTCAATCGACTGAAATTAAAACACAACAATGGAATGTGTGATTTTTAAGACATATATACTATCTTGTAACATTCCATGTTGCAAAAGTGTGGGTGTTAAGAATCAAACAACCCACCATGAGATAACCCTTTACATTTGAACAAGGAGATTCAAATAACTGAAACCCAAAACTTTGTTTCCCATTCACAATTATTTTGTGCACTTTCTTTTTCAATTGACTCAAATTAAAACACAACAATGGAATGTGTGATTTCGAAGACATTCATACTATCTTGTAACATTTTATGATGCAAAACTGTGGGTGTTAAGAATCAAATAACCCACTAGGAGACATCCCATTACATTTAAACTAGGAGATTCAAATAACTAAAACTCAACACTATGTTTCCCATTCACAATTATTTTGTGCACATTTTTTTCAATCAAATGAAAATAAAACACAACAATGGAATGTGTGATTTTGAAGAAATTCATACTGTCTTGTAACATTCCATGTTGTAAAATTGTGGGTGTTAAGAATATAGCAACCCACCACAATACAACACTTTACATTTAAACAAGGAGATTGAAATAACTGAAACCTAGCACTGTGTTTCCCATTCACAATTATTTTGTGCACTTTTTTTTTCAATCGATTGAAATTAAAATGCAACAATGGAATGTGTGATTTGGGAGAGCATTCATATTGTCTTGTAGCATCTCCATTTTAAAAGTGTGGTGTTAAGAAAGCAACCCACTATGAGAGACAAATTTCTTTACATTTTAAACAAGGACCAAAACAACGAAATGCAACACTAGCTTTCCCATTCACAATATTGTATGCACTTTTTTCAATTGATTATTAAACACAACAGGAATGTAGATTTCAAGACATTCACACTCTGTAACATCTCCATGTTGAAAATGGGTGTTGGAGAACTGCTACCCACCAGAGACAACCCCTTACATTTAAACAAGGAGATTCAAACACCAGAACCCCAACATTTCCCAATTCACAATTATTTTGTGCACTTTTTTTTCAATCGGTCGAAATTAAACACAACAATGGAATGTGATTAAGACATTCATATTGTCTGTAACATTCCATATTGCAAAACTATGGTGTGTTAAGAATTGGAGCAACCCACCATGAGACAACCCCTTACATTTAAACAAGGGTATTCAAATAACTAAACTCAGCAATCAGAGCCTCATACCATTTTGTGTAATCTTTTTTTTTTCAATTGACTAAAAATTAAAACACAACAATGGAATGTGTGGGGATTTTAAGATATTCATACTTTTATTTGTAAACATTCCATGTTGCAAAATTTTGGGTGTTAAGAAGCAAGCAACCCAACATGAGACAACCCTTTATATTTAAACAAGGAGATTCAAATAATTGAAACCCAACACTGTGTTTCCCATTCACAATTATTTTGTGCACTTTTTTTTCAATCAACTGAAATTAAAACACAACAATGGAATTTGTGATTTCGAAGATATTCATACTATTTTGTAATATTCCATGTTGCAAAAGTTTTGGTGTTAAGAAGCAAGCAACCCACCATGAGACAACTCTTTACATTTCAACAAGGAGATTGAAATCACTGAAACCCAACACTGTGTTTCCCCTTCACAATTATTTCGTGCACTTTTTTTTCAAATGACTGAAATTAAAACACAACAATGGAATGTGTGATTTTGAAGATATTCATATTGTTTTGTAACATTCCATGTTTCAAAAGTGTGGGTATTAAGAAGAAAGCAACCCACCGTGATACAACCCTTTACATTAAACAAGGAGATTGAAACAATTGAAAGCCAACACTATGTTTCCCATTCACAATTATTTTATGCACTTTTTTTTTCAATCAACTGAAATTAAAACCCAACAATGGAATGTGTGATTTTGAAGTCATTCATATTGTTTTGTAACATTCCATGTTGCAAATGTGTGGGTGTTAAGAAACAAGCAACCCACCATGAGACAACCCTTTACATTTACACAAGGAGATTCAAATAACTGAAACCCAGTACTGTGTTTCTCATTCACAATTATTTTGTGCATTTTTTTTTCAATTGATTGAAATTAAAACACAACAAATGGAATGTATAATTTTGAAGACATTCATAATGTCTTGTAACATTCCATGTTGCAAAAGCGTGGGTGTTAAGAAGCAAGCAACCCACCATGAGACAACCCTTTACATTTAAACAAGGAAATTCAAATAACTAAAGCCCAACACCGTGTTTCCCATTCACAATTATTTTGTGCAATTTTTTTTTCAATCGACTGAAATTAAAACACAACAATGGAATGTGTGATTTCGAAGACATTCATACTGTTTTAAACAAGCACATTCAAGTAACTGAAATATTCCACATTGTGTTTCCGAAATTATAAATTAAAAGATCTTGTAAAACCCTCTACCTGTAATCGAATTACCCCACCTCGATTTGGTTGGTATTCTCCTACAACTCCTCTATGTGCATTCCACACTTCAGCTTACAATGTCGATTTGCTCGTGTTTCTCCTCCACCTTGTCCATGTGCACTCAGAGCTTCAACTTTCCCTTTTAATGTGTAGATTGGAAACAAATAATATTTTCACCTTTCTTTCTCGAAACAAGAAAGGTTCTGAAAAGGCCCACATCGTTCCCATCCACTTTTCCCGTGCAAACAAAAGAAACTTGTTGACAAAGCTATGCCACTTGCCTTTTTCCTTCGACAATAGGCGAGAAAACCCACCTGACAGTGCTGTTAACTCCTTCCTAACCATTTAAGGACATTTACTCCCGTCTACCGCATTACTCAGTAATCGCCCGTCTGGCAGGCCTCACACTACAATGTCTCGTCATGTTATGTATGTTTCTATGTATGTTGTTATGTATGTTTTTAATGTATTTTTGTATGTACATTGGTGCTTTTTGTCTAGTAGTTAGCTGACTTCATATATATAGGTTATATTACTACTATAATAATATATAAGAATATAATAGATTAACCC